>VZSC01001158.1:179512-353282 GCA_013398225.1 Steatornis caripensis
GTTAGAGCCCATCAGTGCCCTCAGGCCCCTGGCCATGGAAGGAGAGGGAGTGACCTTCATGATCCCTCAGCTTTCTACTGAGCATGATGTGTATGGGATGGAATACTGCATTTGGTCAAACCAGGACAGTTTCTTTTGTATGTGCCAAGGTGGTCCCATACTGGATGGCTGAATGATCTAGCCACCATCTGTGGCTAGACTTAGAGCAGCCAGTTGGGAGAGTGTTTTGGCCTTTGCCAGGTCTTGAGCTGTGTCTTGGGAATTGTCTGGGTAGGTAATAGTTGGCCCAAGCCCTGCTGTAGACTGTCCTAACACTTTAGCAGTATAACCAGTCAAGCCTTAGTGAAAGGGACCAGGCATTAATACAGAAGTAGGATATTGGGTTGCAGCTGAAATATCTCAGTAGGTTGCACTGGACAACCTTGTAAGACAGTTCCAAGGATGGAGATCCAGCCTGCTCATCTGTACTTGCATGTCAGCAACTCTTTTCCATGTGCTTATGATTTAATTGTCTAATTCCTGGAAGAAAAGCAAAGAAAACATTGGAGACTCATTTCCTAAACTAAGCAAGGAGGAAGAGAAACCGCTGATGGAGAAGAGCAAACACGCTGAGGATTCCAGTTCCTCTTAAAAAAAAGATTCCTCATGCTGAGGATTCCAGCTCCTCTAAAAAGGCATCACTGGCACATGTATATTTGTGCAAGTCTTTCTATTACCACCTTTCCTCCAACCTGCTTTTTCCTATGCTAACGCTGTTTGGAAAATACTGTAATTCTGATTGTTCACAAGTATTTAGTGTCTTGGAGTTTGAATGAACCTCTGCTGCTTTTACAAATGTGCTTTAAGTTGAAGAAAAATAAACAAATTAGTAACATTTTTCTATCTCATTCCACTAGTTGACATCTAAAACTCATTTACATTATTGATTTAAAGTGGTCTTCTGCAGTGGGGAGTTGACTTCAGCATCTTAATTGATGATGAGCCACATAAGCATCTCTGAGGCATCTGTGTTAACAGAGAAAAGAATATTTCAGGCTGTCATCCAAAAAAAAATAAATAATGACAGACCCTTGTTTCTGATGCAGTTAATGGAAAGAATCAGCATCTATCAGAATACATTTTCTCATCAAAAATAAAAGTTCTGGTTCACGCAAGTGTACCGAGATTTGAACCGATTTTCAAGTTGGGTTTTTTTTTTATATTTATTCCCAGACAATATTCACATTCTTATCCTGTAGTTTGTGGGCTCCATGGGATCTGGCAACTGAAAGAAGGAAAGTGATGTGCACCAAGCAAGGGGCTGGGAGAACTGAGAACAGAACTCGCTGTCAGATTCCCACTTCTGGGCCACATCCTCTACTACACTGTCTCCTGCCTTCTTTCTCCTAAAATTTCTACTTAATTCACAGCCTTGTTTCTTGACATTGTCTCTTGAGAAGGTTTTCTCAGCCAGAACAGTGCAGTGCTTCTAAGATTCGTTTCATCTTAAAGCTATTGCCGTAACGCAAAAATATCTTCTTTTCCTCCCTGGCCTGAAATGCCTTGAGATTACATTAGAGTCACAAGGGAAAGGAGGAAGAATTTGGGTCATCTTTCCTCATCCTCCCTTTTTCTGCTTTTCTGGCTAATGAGTTGGAGGTCTGATGATTCAGGTGAAACATCCACTACGAACAAGAATATGTTGGGATTCTCATGCTTACTCCTCAGGCTCCAAACTGATGGTCAATTAGTACTGTAATTTGTTTCAGGCCTTGATTTGGATTGGTACCGCATATGCACATTTTGTAATTTCTTTTATTCATTAAAGGACACAAAATAAGATTTGGGTAACTTTAAAAGTACACAAAACATTAACTATTCAAAACTTTAAGAGATTTTCTGAAGCTGCTGAAATGATTTTAAATTCCTAGTACAATTTAAATTGTCCACCTCTAATCCCTGCAAAAGCAGGCCACAGACACTAGTAACTGAGCATCTGAAATGACAGCCTACTTTGAAGCAGGTTTTTCTTTGCCTTTGTTTCTTCCCTCTCTTCATAGGAATATTGCAAAAACCTTAAAGTATTTTAACGTTAATTAAATATTTGGATACCAGTGTGATGGATATCACAGAAGGGACCACAAGAGTGTGACATACTCACTCTCTGACCCTGAAATAAATAAAACCTGATGTTATACATCAGAGGAAACCAACCAGTAGCAGCAGCTGAAGAACACAGATTAATAATTCAGGGACAATTATATCCATTACAGAGCTTTGTTTTCCTCTGTAACACTAAGAATAGAGCCTTCTACTGACCCCATCAGACTTCTTCACCCCAGGTCATCCCCACCTTTTCTGGTTGCCACTCTTATCTCAAAGCCTGGAGCTCCATCCCACTGTACTCCACACAACTTTTCTGCAAGTCCTGCAAGCCCTCCTTCCAGTCTCTTCCTTCGTTATGTTGGCAGGATCCTGACCATCAGATTAAGGTAGATTACTGTGAGGCTGCTTCCTTCCCCTGTGCTCTATATGATACTAGGATTGTGAGTATTTAAAGCATAGTAATCACAATCTTTCAGCAATGGACTCCATATGGGAGGTCCGACTGGTGAGAAAATCACAATCTTCCATTGCAGCTCTGGGCTGGATTATGGTGGTCAGTGCAGAGGTGCTCTGGAAAACCAAGCACTTCAATCCTAATAAATGTCTACTGAATAGATGAGCAGCCCCCAAATGAGATTTTCAGACATGTTTGCCAAACTTGGATGGATTTTCACCAGAACTGCCAAAGCCAAACTCCGACTTCAAGGCATCCAAATTTCCCCATTCTAAATCTTTGCTTCACAGACCAAGTCTAAGAGAGGTTCGAGAAAACAGATGTTTAGATATTTTTTTTTCAAGACAGCATAACAGTGTCTTTCTCCTCTGATGTTAGTCTACGAATATTTTTGACTAAAATTTTGCAAAACAGCTCTGCTTATGGAGAGAAACCAGTGATGCTATGTATACCACTGAGGGCAGAGTATTGTGTTAGAGCATCTCAATCAAACTAAACTTCATCAGTCGATATTTCCATTTGAGTTTGATTCAGTTCATAATTCGTATTGCTGGATCATAATGCTTAATTTTAAATTTGAACTTCATCCACAGACACAAGAAAAGTCAAGGCCAGGTGTCACACTGAGACTTGGAAAATATCCAGTGGGAAGCTGCGCAGCTGACTTTCTGGGTGATAGTGGCTATATCAGTCATTCCAGGTCTCTGCGTCCACCTGTATTAAGGAGGGCACACTACTTTTCTTCTATTTTATATCTGCCTTTCGTTTTGAAATTCTAACTTCAGAAGCAGAAACTGTCTCTTTCAGTGCATTGCTCTGTGAATACAGAGAGTTTCCAATCCCGTCTGAGGTCCCAAGATGCTGCTGTTAAAGAACTGGGAACAACAAAAATTCCCACTGAATTAAGTGGTGGCAGGAGGAAGCAGCCCCTATGAAAAACTAATAAAAATCAAGCTCTGATTCATCAGAATGGAACTCCAATTTATGAAAAATGCAAAGGAAGGACATTGATCCCCACGCACAGGAAAGGCAATTGGCAAAACCAAACAATTTCAGCTCACATTCAGCAGAAGCAAGGACATAAATCTGCACGCCCACTAATGTGATTCCTCTGAATGATCTTGAGCCCAACAGTAGCATATAGGCAGAAGCCTACATCCAAGAATAGAAACCTCTTGGAATCCACAGCTCATCTGGACAGGATTAGGGAAACGCTCCCTGAACACTTAGTGAGTGACATGTCAGAAAAGAATTGAAGCAATTTACAGCAGTCCTGGAACGTCCCAAACACAGTAGCTCTGAAAACAATGGGATAAGAAGGAATTCATTGTCCACTGCAGCATAAAGCAACTATTTCAGGCAACAATATCAGTGACATTGATGACTGTGATACTATCTTTGGGTGGCTCTGAAGGCGCTGTTAAAAACTGTGGCTGGCTCATGGGTACAATGTTGGAATTGTACCCAACTGAAATTTTTTTCACTGATTTCACAGTTTCAGGGGAGATTAGTCAGATTTGCCTCTGACTTGTTTTTTGGTCACCCTGGAGCAGAACAATGCATAACATGTTGACAGTGAGGTTAGCTGTGGGGAAATCAGGATTTTCTTTCAATAGGGTAGCTGGAGGGTAAAACAGAGAGAATTGTCAATACAGCTGAGGAGTTTGAGTCAAAAAGCTCCTGAAAAAGTCACTCAAATATGTTGGGGCCAAGATTTAAACACTGAGATAGCCCAAAGTAGCCAGTGCCTGTAAAGAATTATAGAATTTGCTGTCTTTCCAAGGTATAATGCAAGCTCACCACCCAGATCCTAGCTGACATGAATCAGGGAAAGTGCTTGGAGAAACAGGACTGCACAACCTGGTAGAGAAACAGTGCTCTATCACTGTTGTTCTTTCAGGAATTATCTTCAGTTTAAGTACGTCAAAAATGAACTTTTCTTATTATATAAGTATTATTTCAACAAAGTGTTATCTGACAGCTATGTATCCACATGAAACAACGAATTTCAGCCCATCTGTCCTCCAACTTCTGTCTCCAGGAGAAAGGCAAGCATCACAGACTTGCTCTTGAAGGAAACAAAACACCAAGGGGCCACATCGGCAGCACTCAGATGACTGGGAATGAATGTGGTATAAATTCTTAGAAAGGACGGATGAACATATCTGGGATATATTTGATCCCAAGTGGTAAAATAACATTCCAGATTACATCAAGTGTCCAAGCTGGGGTTTTAAGCCTCTGCCTCCACACTACTGGAGAGGTTAAAACCACTTTGCTCTGATCCCAATTAAAATTTGTTCAGATTTATCTTGGTCCCTGGTATTTTTAGATTGCCTGTTCTCACCAATAAGTCTTTGAAACAGATATTGAACAGAGTTCATCCTGGCTTATGTCAGAGCTGGGAAGATTCATCCCCTAAGAGATCTTCTTGCTCTTTTAAGCTTGTTTTGCTTAGGCTCTGGACAACAAGCCAAATGCAATGAGACCAAGCATTTAACATGATTAAGAGTATATCCAAAACCTTCGTAATAGGTATTAGGAGAAATCAGAGACTTTTTAAGGGGATAAAATTAATTTTAGTAAAAGGGGTGAGGGCTGCCACATTTCAGATACCAAAAAGAAAACTAAAGTGTAAGGCAGCACTGTGTGTGAGCCTCCACCTCAAAACTGGAGCTTGGATCCAGTTACCTACAATTGCAGTAACAATACTCCAGACTGGGTCCTACCAGGCTGCAAAATGTCATAACTAATGCCATGAGAGTTTTCCTCAGACAAAACCAAAGAGGCTCACTCAGACATACTGAGTCATTGTCTGTGTTTCCTTACCTGACAATCTGCACAGTGAGTTTTTTTAACCATTTCAACTAAATTTTACAGCAATTTAGAGGTCCTAGATGTATTACATACTTGTAATTTTTGAAAAATAAAAACAAGTGGCTAAGTGGAGAAGGAAAGGCCTCTTAATTCTCCCAAAGAAGAAAAGACTGCATGTGAGCTCAGCTTTTACTAGATACCTGAGACTCCATGTAGTGGATGATAGATATAGATGTGCCAACTGTGCAAAGGCTTCAGCCAGCAGTCCTGACTTAGAAGACATCAGAAAACCTACATCCCACATCACTGGTTTGTTGTAGAATGGATTCTCTGATGCCTAATGCCGAATTAGTTCACATGTATCCTCAGTGCAATTGAGCTTAAAAGTCAATAAACGTGAGATACAAACCTTTTGGAAACCAGGCTTAACTAGTGCAGGTACTTGTGGAATGACTAGTTTTAATGCAAATAATTGGAAAAATAGGTGCAGGTTATTGTTGCTGGAAGGTTATCAGAAATTCCAAAAAAGACCACCGAGTATACGGCAGATAGGAATAACGTCTTCAAATCAAGAAAGATGCTTTTCAGGAATATATGTATTTCAGTTACTGAACTCAATTATGGGGGTAAATGTCACAGCTGATCTTATACCTATTGACCCAGATACCCTTAAAATACACAAATATGACTGTAAAGTCAAAATAATTTCACTGAATCACTGTGAAACTTTTAAGATACGCATAAGTATCTGATGATCCAGCCAAAGCAGCCACAGCAAACACGAAAGTTCATTACAAACACATTACAGCTTTGAGTTATTGCTTCTTCCCTAGCATGAATAAGAGGTCACTAGATATCCATTAAAAAGGTGCAACGCATCATTTCTCCCACGGAAGAAAGGCAGCCAACTCAGGGCTTAATTATGCATAACACTATTTCACAAACAGTTGAAATATTTTGAAGTATAGTGTTTCTACACAAAAATTTCAAGAGAGATGTTTTTATCTTCTTATTCTTTGTAGTCAGCTTAGAACTTGGAGTGCAAAAAATATAACCTTCAGTGGAGACTGTAGGTTTGATACAAATGACTAGTGCAGTGGAGTATTTGTTACAGTTTTGCTTCATGCCCAAAGATCTTCCATGATTAGTGGATAATCCCTCAGATGCACACCATATGGGAAAGGTATCCGTCCTGTCAAGAAAATGCTACTCTGGTATTTAATTTGAGCCAGCAATTTAGTTTTCCAATTACAAGAACATCCTTTACTATTCCAGTCCCAACAGGTCTTCAGCTGACCAGGTCCTACAATGCTTAGCTCGCAAAATGTGATTTTTTGCCCAAAAAACGGCACTCCGGAGATGGCCTCATCTTGGGACTTTCCATGTATCCTCTGCTCTAAGATTCACATGAGCAACTGTTTGTTTTAAGATGAATCATGTCATGTTTTTATAGTTTCTGACACTTAAAAATATTTTGTTTCCGCCTGGCGGTCAAGTCAGCCACTTACTATTATTAAACGTCGTGCTGTGTTATTCCCCCTTTTGGGTGATGATCTCAGTGGACCCCCTTACTGAATCCAGCTTTACACTCTCAGATCTTACTTAGATGCGACTGGTATGTCTCTCGTTTGTAATATCCCTGGTTACTAGCTGCAGTTGAAAGTCTATGCTAATATGTTGGACTTAGTTGTCCTCTCTAGCTGATTCCAGCCTTGTGGTTTATGGGTTGCTTTTGTGGTTTGCTAAAGGTCAGGCCCTGGATAACTCTAAATTTTCTTAAGTGGAATTCAAACACCACAGATAAGTATGTTTTCAGAATAGTTGTCTTAGGTGATATGGATTCAGATTTGGTTACTTGTGCTCAGGATTGAAACCTCTCCTCTTCTTTGCGGCAATGATCAGACACAGGTGTCCTTACCTCTCAGTGCACTGTCCTCTACCATCTTTAGTTCATATTCCAACCTTTTCCAAAATTTCAGGCTCATGCCGGATCCAAAGTTGTATTTCGAATAGTGCACCCCCCACTCCCACCACTTCCCCAAGCTGATGCCAAGATGCTGATCCCTGCCTTTGGCTTCACTCAATAACTGTAATTCTCACTCTCTTTTTGCTGGCTTGCAGGCAGAGACTGCATCAGCCATAATTCAAAATTGTGAACAGATGACTAGATTACTTACTTGAACCGTACTCAATCATTACATCACCCTTGTACTGAAAATCACAGCACTGGCTCCCCATATGATTTTGCATCCACTTTAGGGTTTGGCTCCAGAGCTACTGGACTTACTCACTCGCTCCAGCTTACCTAAAAGAGTTGCTTGTGCCTTGTAGACATCCTCAGACTCTGAGATCAGTCGGTGCCGATTTATTGATCATTCCAACGGTCTGACTGAAAACTGCTGGTGTTGAAGCCTTGGCTCCTCCAAACGCATTTTGTGGAAATCCCTGCAACTTTCATCCAAGGAGGCAGAGGGAAAGGAGGGGGAAATAAATCTGTTAAACTGTCCAAACACAAAGAGAAAACATTTTCTTTAAGCTGACAACATCTTGGCCTCAGCAAAGGGAGAACTCAGATTTTTTTTTTTGTTTGTTTCTTTCATGAAACCCTTTAGGTGTAATCTTCAGAAATTCAGAAATTTTCCTGACTCAGGCATAGTTGTGACTGCTAGACAGGGTGCAGATAAGAGCAGCAAGGAGCTGTAGGATGGTGGAAGGCAAGACAGCATGCCCAGCCATGGGCGATAAGCGCCTGGGATGCCTGGCATGAATCCTGCCTCCCCATGACAGCCAGATCCAGGCTGGGATGCTCAGACCCTCTCAGCACCTCCAGCACAGCTGAGACTTGGCACTGGGTAGTTTTTGCAGCGATCAAAACTCTGTTGGAGGTGCTGACCATTCCCCAGAGCAGGGCCAGCACTGGCTGACATAATTTGTCCTGCTGTCCATGAGCAGCTCTTTCTCCGCTATTCACCCTGGGGCTGTCAGAACATTGGCCATGATCCCTGCCTGCGCTTCTCACCCTCATGACGATGTTTGGAAGTGGAGCCTGAGCTACTAACACTTTTCCTCTCTCTTGGCAAAAAGCAGCTCAGGACAAGTTCCGAGTCGTGCAAACCATGAGTCAGGGAACCAGTGAGCGCTTTCCAGCACTGTCATCGATGCACAGCCATCCCTGCTGCAATGACGGAGCACTGCTGCCCACTCAATACTGGGTGAAATTATCCTGTGAAATGCTATGAGTTGGCAGCCTGGGTCTCATTTCAAAAGAAGAAATATCCACATAATGAAAGCCAGTATTTATGAGTAATTGGTCCCTTGCTAAGCAGGCTTACCAGCTGGGTCAAGGTCTGTGTATGCAGGCACAGACAAAGAGACAATTTCTCTGTCCACAAGTCAGGTCAGGTCAGTTCAAGCCAATGGGTCAGTGTCTTGTACGGTCATCTTTTATTGTCAGAGTCACATGCCATATATCCTACAGCTTAAGGACCATGAAGTTCAATAGAATAAAATGAACTAAACTGAACTAAACTAAACTATAACTAAACTAAACTAAACTAAACTATAACTAAACTAAACTAAACTAACATAAAATAAAATAAAATAAAATAAAATAAAATAAAATAAAATAAAATAAAATAAAAAACATGGAACAGATTGCTTTGATGGGCAGATCTGAAAATGTTTCCCAACCTTTTGTTTCCAGATTCCCACCCCAAAAGGGGTTTCTTTCAACTTTGTAGTTGTAGTCAAGATCTTCTCTTTAGAAAAGATTACAAAAGTACTTCCATGCACCATCAAATTCAGGAAAAGACACTGACATGCCGAAGAAGAAAGCCATCACTGGCTGGCTGTAGCAATTCAGGCCAAACCCAGACATTTCCTCTTGTAGTTGGGCAGTGCTATTCATTTCCCCTAATATATTAGATGCAAAAGAAGGAACCAAGCATACTTCCTAAGATGGAAACAGCTTCAAAGGGAAAGAAACATCGCGGCCACTTCTCCCACACAAAGGCCCACCTACCATCTTTCCTGATCCCCATGAGCAACATAGGGCTGACACCCATGGGACATATACCCAGGCATCAGAGAGCTGAGGGAGAGAGACTCTGGCAGCAGTTCACAGGCAGAGGATGGTGGTGGCTTCCTAGCCATCAGCTCACCACTCTATGGGGCCAAGGCTCAGCCTGGTCCTCCATGGGATCAGTGCCAGCAACTTCAGCAGATCACACTTTGCCTTGATGCTTCCCACCTGGGGATTTGGGACTTGCCAGCAAGGTACAGTTTTGGCACAAGCTGCGTGTGTCTCTGGACTTGCAGATTGTCCACTTCGTTATTACCTCTTCCCTCTTCTAAACACTTCCATGTTTATTTTTGTATTCTCCCTTGAAGCTTTTATAATTACAGCAGGGCTACAGTGAAGCCTCAGGAATGCCTTCATAACCTCAAGATGTCACGCCATAAATGCCAAATGTTATTATCAAATGCAACTCATAGACACATGCCTGATTGATTGACAGAGGTGCCTAAATTTAGGGAGGGCTCCCAAACACATTCTAGACATGTTTAGCTACAAGGCTCCAACACTACTTCACAGAATCCTGGCAAAAACTGCGATACTATCTCAGCCCATCCAGGGAAAGGCAGGTTTCGAATTAACTGCTCAGGGTTTTCTGTGAGCATTCATGTGATCCCCAGCCCATCCAGGTATAGCTCTGTTCATTCCTACTCTACAGATGGTCAGAGCAATCCACTCCCTGACATGTGTAATGAAGGGCAGGAAGGAGAGAGGATTCTGACATGTTTAAATATTATCCAAAACAAAGAAATTGCTCAAAAGCCAGGGATGCATTTAAATAAATGAAAGCTGCCAGCAAAATCCCATATTTGTTACAGTTCATTCCATTTCATCCTCACAGCTATCCCTCTGCAAAACAGGACAGCTCCAGTAGTTTGGCGTCCAGATGTTCCCCGTCATACGCTCTGCACTGCATCATGCTTTTTTTCCTGATGTGACTCCTTAAAAACAGTGAACTCAGATTCCAGGACAACCTGAGTACACTTTTCCATAATGAGGGGCGATTGAAAAAACACGGTTGTTGACTTGGCCAGTGAAACATGGGCTTTTTTGTTCTTCTCTTCATCACTCTCTCTCCCTCTCTTTCTTAATTCTCCAGCTGGCTGGTAATCCAGCATCATCAACATCTTTTTGCATTTTATTCCTTAAGCCATTCATATTACACACATTCCAGTTTTTAAAACACAGATTTTAGGAGTGATTTGATGTGGCTTGGAATAGTGACATGCTTACGCATTTATAAAAAATTCATTAACTTGACAGGAGGAAAAGAAAAGATTGCATCTTTTATTTTCTTTCCTTCCCTTCCCTTTTCTTCATTTCTAGCATACGAAATTATTTGCTGGTCATTTAGGAACCGCAATGTCAAATGTGGTTGCCCCATCGGGAGGAAAAAAGACAGTTCATCCTTGCAGTTTTCAAATCAGTTGTTAAGAAGTAGCTTCGGCAAAGGCCAAAGCCACATTGATCTTTGAGCTGCGACGTCTAAAGTCTATGTTAGCAGTTCTGCTCACTGTTACTGAGAACACCTCTTCCCACAGTCCTTAAATCTGCAAAACTGTAACCAAAAGATGATGCTGTGCAGTGCCTTTGTTCCAACCTTGTGAAATCCCAGTCTCCGAGTTACAGCTGCCAATTACTCCTGTCTCTAGCCTCAGTCATGCTTGGACCTCCAGTGAGATCAGCAAAAAAAAAAGCCAATTTGGAACCCTTTTCAGGAACACTGAAATATCTAATTCATTTAAGCTAGAAGGTGATAACTTGGTGTCCAGTCCGCAGAGGGATTTAAATGGCTAAACTCTCACTGAACTCAGCTTGAGTTTAGGCACCTGAAGGGGAAACCCGTAACACCAAAGAAAGTTGCAAAGTTCTGCGCTTTCATGTACAAGTTCTGCACAACTTTCTTTCAAAGTGTCATACTGCATCCCTCTACCATCTCTCTTCTTGTGCTAAATTGTGCCTTATCTGCAAATATGGCAAAGCAGTATTTAGGCTTTTTTTTTTTTTTTTTTTAGTGCAGAGACACTTTACAAATTGTTCACTATTTAGCTTGAGAGAAAAAAGCAGTTCTGCTTAGAAGCCAAAACAATTAGTTCTATTTAAATTATAATGTACGTAGACCTCTATCAAAGTCACCCCTGAAACGTGGGCCCGTTTTCAGTGCCTGTGGTGAAAACCCCATTACAAGTTGCTGGTTTCTATGCAAAAGCTTTTAGCAGTTTATCTTATTACCACTATATTAAGCTCTATTCTCTCACCACTACATACAAAGTATAAATCACTCCTTTTCCACAGCAGAGGAAATTGCTCTGATCTTGGAAGCAATGAGTGATGGAATCTTCTGCCTGGTTTCTTGATATGAAAATAGGTTTTTAATTTCCAGGCTAATTCCATCTTCAGAGAAAAAGACCAAAATTCCAGATTTTGTCATCTAGAAATATTTGAATCCGACAAACAGTTTTTAATTAAGAGTATTTTATTTTGTTATAATTGCAAATCCCACAAGAGATTCATATTTCTATCCAGTTATATTGAAAAGACAATCCACAGCACAAAAAAGAAATACCATCTGACTTTTCCTGTTATTTAGTCTCTTTTACTGCATTTCCTCTGTTCCTGACTTATCATGACACTGGATTTAAAGAGCAGTGAAATTCAACCTCATCTCATTTTGATACCATGCTGCCTACAAGTCTGCGGTGCAAGCTTATGAGAAAGGGAGTTAAATCTGACTGCTTTGTCTCTGTGACATGAATTTCATACCAACACCGACTCAGAAGGCCAGACAGACCATCACATTTAATAAAATACTCGAGCACATGCTTCAGTGGAGACCTCAGGATCTCTAGATCATTTGGGTCTTCAACAGGGCCTTAGCACATCCTTCGGTTCTTTAGAAAATAATATAGTACCGGTAAAATGTTCATTTTTCTCCTGTCTGTGTAGCAACCAAAATCAAATGATGAAATACTAAACTGTCCTGCAAGAGCTGGAACTTTCCAGATTCAGGCCTGAACCTGAACTCGGGTTTTATGCAAAGATCTGATCTACAGGAGTCTGTCTTTAAAATTACAGGGATATTGCACAACATACAACTTGCAGTCAAGCAGTACTAAAGCTGCAAAAAAAAATAAAAAACAGTCATAAAGACTTACTGTTTTCATTTGCATACAAGACAGGATTTTCAGCAATCAGTTAGCACTAAAGTGTATCGTTTAATATCCAGTATGTGTAGTGATTTCAAGCTAACCTGTAGTATCAGAATCTGTCATTCACTGTCTTTGAGTCCCCAGTCTAGTGGGGAGAGCCCATTGATTTGCTTCCAGCCAGGATCTGTGGCTGTTTCATGCCTGTCTTAGACTGTTCACAAGATTACAGTCTAACACCGTAAGATTTTAACATTGGAACTATCAAAAATGTGGAGATGTCGATTTTTGTTTCAGCTTAAAATTGCCTTTGAGATTTTTATTTTTCAGTCCATCCAAAGATGACTTTGAAGATCACATGAAAGGGAAACAGAAAGGACCAACTTTGATCGGGATAATACAATGAAGCTATTAAGGACTGTGGACGGGGTGAATGACTCACATGCCCTGTAGTAGCGGTAACTAATAAAAACAATTAATAAAAATAAAGTCAGAGAGTCATACAGCCAGTCAGTGGCTCAGTGACTTCACATATGAGCAATCATCTACTGGGTTGATATTTTGGGCTGACCAGAGTATTAAGGCTGAAAGAAGATTATCACTAGATTCTTATAATTGTTTTATGAACCCCCTGGTAAATACAAACAGGGACTAAATAAGAGCCTTTCTTACATAAGTTGACAATTAAAGCCTTGGCAAGCCAAACAGTAGTTTCTAGTCTTTCAGCAATGAAGTTTAATGCTCAAAGCAGATCTCTTTTTTTCCCTATTTTGTCATGTTTTTGCCAGCTGGTAAACATGAGTCAGGAACAAAGTTTGGGGGAGGGGAGAACTGGCTGCTAAGAAACCAGTTCACTCTAAAATGGGACCTCTCCACGCACATAAATGTCAAGGAAAGCTCAGTTCATGATAGCTTATGTTGTATCTGACTTTGCAGTGCCGCTGGTCCTGGAATGGGATTCAAACAACCACCATCAGGCCAGCTCTGATGGCAATCAAGTAACACCCCCAACAGCGACTTTTTCCACCTGATTATCTCAGATGTTGGTTACCACTGGAGCCCGGACTCCTTTGTGGACCACACACCTACAGGAAAACTACTCCATCCCACCCTACCTCCCCATTTCCAACGAACACGAGCCTTGAATTGCAGTGGGAACTGCATATGCTTTCTCCTTCTTCACATTCCTCCAAGTGAAGCAGCTAAAACACCGAGCCTTTCTCATACAAAACTTTGAATAGCCTGGTCTTACCACATGGCTGACCCTGCTTTGAGAAGATCTCTTGAGATCCCTTCCAACTGGAATTATTCTGTGCTCCTATGATATTAAGCTAATTTGGCCTGGATATTCCTTTTCTTTTGCTGTGTTAGACTAAAGCATACAGAACCCACCGTAAACTACCGACTTATTCTCTTGTTCTTCTTGTTACCATTATGCACCTTTCTTATGACATCACAGGAGAAATGAGTGCTTAGGTAGAACCTGAAATAGAAGGTAATGACTTTGTGATATAGCCATACCACTTTAAGGGTCATCTGTTTGCCAAACAACAAATCTTCCTGGGTTCCCAAGGAAGAGTCAGGCCCTTCTGAAGGTTTCAGAGGAGGAGTTTGTCTTAGGGATGGTCCCTCAGCCCTTGGAGGAATTTATTCTCTCTTCATTAACTGGAGAAGTAGTATAGCAAGAACCACTGGCTGACAGGAGACTAAAGTTGGATAGGGTGAACCCCCTTGCTTAAGTGTGCTGAGATCCCTTCCCAAACATTATCTGGTGGAAGAAGGAAATGCTCGGAGGCAGAAGTGGGAGAAGGAAATGAAAAAACATCTGAATAGGATGGCTTCTGGAGGGAGGCTGTGGAAAGCTATGACAAGAGAAGGTATAGGAGATACATAGATAAGGACCAGAGCTAAGGAAGAGCAGATGGTGAGGTTGCTTATTTTCTTGAAACATGACGAAAAATTATGAAGATATCAGACTTTTAGCTGCTCCAGACTTTTGACACATCTTGAAAGAAATTTCAAGGAAGAGCAGAAACACTGAGACAGCTTGCACTTGCTAGGATCCCCTGGATGAAGAGAAGATCTGGAGCTCTGCATCTCCTCTTGATCTGGTAAAGCTCAGGACTGTAGCACTGTGTTAGCACGAGCACTGACACAGAGAATGGCCAAGAGGACACCTCACCTGTGGGGTCCCCATCTCACGATAAAGTCCACTGGTGGACAGGAAACGTGAGAGGGACTGGGAACAATTAGAGTCTTCTGGGATAAAGAGAGGGAGAAAGAAACCAGTCACACTGGGAGAAGAGGACTGTAACAAGGCAGGTTTGACCTTTCGAGAGGGAGAAAAAATCATCTAGGAGAGTATCAAGTCCTGCTCCTTATGCCAGTGCCAGATTTATAAAAGTATTTCATCCACGAAGAAGAGAGTTTTAAATTCTTGTCACTCAGACAGCTTGCTTCTGAGGGGACAGGTGGTTTTTGTGATTGTTAATTGGGTGGAGTTGCTCTGCTCTTTTGTTGGGTTGAAAATAAAACAGATTAAGAGGCTTTTACCCCAGCGTGCCTGTGGCACTCTTTGTCCTTCTCAGCAGGGGATGCAACTGGCTTGCAGGGAATTGGCAGGGAATGAGCATCTTTCTTGTCATCAGTTCTGTGAGCAGAACTGCAACCGACACAAACTCCCCAGGTGTGAGGCAACCTGGGGCAGAGTTACAGAAGAAAGGTGAATGAACAGACCTGCAAGGGAACTTTTCTGTTACTCATTAATTACAGGAGTTGAAGATACTGAGTTTTTCACTGAATGCGGCGTTACCAAAGCAGACTGAAAAAACATTGCAAGGACTTAGCCTGAAGCAAGTCCTGGGGCAGGAGTAAGGGAAAGAAGCACCGTTACAAAACTAACAAGGAGTTTATGCAGCCACCATTTCATCATGTAACATTCAAGTATTAACCATGTACCAAAAATGCTGGTCACTTACAGCATTTCCTCAGCTATGCTCACTCCAAGAAGCATGCAGTTAGGCTGAGCTGAACAAAAACCTTCATTCATTACAACGCAGTAGGATGCAAACAACTTCACAACTTGATAATCCCTTTCAGCCCTTATTAAATCAGCAACGCACTGCAGGTGGGAAGTCAGCCTGGAAAGGAGAGACAGCCCTTTACGCACTTTGCAATAAAGTATGGTTTTAGTCACCATAAAAGATTTCCAGGGCTTTCCCTGCCTGCCTGTCCTCCCAGGAGGCAGATTCCCAGTGTCCCAGTCCCGCAGTAGATTACAAGAGCATCGTGTTTGCATTATGTGGTGGTGATGATGTGTTTGTTCTTGGCACCGAGGGGCTCTGACTCCGCAGAGCTCTAGCAATGACAGTGGAAATCTTTCAAGCTTAGAGCTAGATTTGCAGCTCCCCCTCCCCATTGCAGCTCAGGCTCACAGTGTAAAATACAAGACTCTTTTGTGGGGGGGAAAAAAAAGAAAGAAACCCGCTGAGATTTGTTTTCCATCAAAAAAGAATGGATTTACAGCTCTCAGGACGTGGCCCTACTTTTCAAACACAGGCCCCCAAGCAGTGGTCATATGCTCGTATCAGAAGTTAGGCATGTATAGGCTGACTTTATGTCGACATTTGTGGATTTGATGTTCCATTAATGAGCCAAACATATGGGAAGGTAGGAAGCGAACAGCCCATGGCCGGTTTTATTGACGGTGCAAATTTTACCCAGTGCGGTGCAGCCCCTGGAACCACCTACACAGTATTGTCAGCCCCATCAAATGTGGCCAGATGTTCTACTGTTTGATCAAAATGTGGTAATTATTTTTAATTGAAGATATCATCATTTTAACATAAGTTTATTTTTTAATTTTCCCCACAAATGTTTTCCAAGTTGATTCTAGTTATCACCTTTTAGTCTTTTTTTCCTGCCCAATAAAAACTATCAGAGAAATAACCAAGTTCTTTTAAAAACTAAAGTTTTAAAGGGAAATGTTTCATTTGAAAAAAATCTCAAAGACATTTTTGATCTAAAGCCAGCATTTTTAGTAAGAATATTTCCATGTTGTTTTTTTTTTTCCCCTAAAACAAACAAAATTTCAGATGGAATTAAAAATTTCCATTCTGGTTGAAAAGCCAGTCCTTTTCTGTCGGAAAAATACTTTGATGCATTAAAAGAAAAAGCCTTTTGAAAAACACCTGACTTCTATTTAGATGAAAACTACCTAGCTGAAAATCTCAACCCCCCAAAGTATAAGACACTAAAACCTATATGCAGTTTGCATTCACACTGGCAGGCAGTGATGTCTTTTTCTTCCAAAATGCCTTCAGCTTTCTGTCTGCAGACTTTCCTGCATACGGATTTAAGTTTCAGGGTTCCTAATTTATATACATACATCCATACATACTGTGGCTTCGTATCCTCAGACTGCACGTAACTGTCTCCTCTCTTGTTCCTGGCCCTGATACTTAGGTCTTATTTGTATGGGGACATTGAGAAAAGTAGCTGGAACAAATTTGCCATAAAGTGTCTTGGGGCCTACAAACAACTACATATGTTTAAACTTGAATTATTTGTCATCTTAGGTCCAAAGAGGTAGCTCTGTCTGGAACAGAAGCAACTCTGTTCCTGAGTTGAAAAGGCACATTTGCACACCTTGTCGTTAATGTACCATGTTTAGTAAAGTTTATGTTTCATGAGGTAAATCAGGAAACAATGACATTTCAAAGTCCACAGAGGTTTGAAGAAGTGCTCATGTGCCCCAAAGCTCTTTTACTCCCTTCCCACAACTTTATCAGCTAAAATCAGCTGATAGAAGATATTATCCTTTCCTATAAACTTTGCAGTCACTGAGATTTTAAGGGTATTATGAAAGGATTTGGCTTTAAAGCAACCGCTTTAGCTGTCTCTTACTGTTGTATCCTGTTTTCTCCCAACCTTCAGATGTCATAAAAGAGAACATAAAGCAAAACCACTACTCTTTTAACAGCGACAATGCAAGGTGAAACATCTCTTATGGGACTCCCACACATAACAACATTTTCTTTCTTTTTTTCACACCAACACAGGCAGGACGGAGCTGTCTGTATTCAAAATTTGCTTTTGGCCTTTTCAGACAGCGCATTTTGGAAATCATCCTTACCTTTGCAACCATGGTTCAGACACAGACAAGGTCAGTGAGGCAGAGGGAGAAGGAATCAAGTTGGAAGCTGGTGTAGATGTTGGCCAGAGTATCTTGCCTCACCTTTGATGAGAGAGAAAAAAATAGTATTAATAATACCAAGAATACTAGATGGGACATGAAAATTGTGCAAGAATAGCTAAAAGTCTACCAGCAAGCAGAATAATCTTGGGCAACAGTAGTTGCGAGACTGAATGTCTTGCTCCAGTGGAAGACCTCTCAGTGGGTTTCTGCCTCTGAGAACTAAGGGGGAAGTTCCTGCAGCGACCACCATGGCCCTGCTTAGTGACAGCTCCAATATCAGCTGAAATGGGGTGCAGCCTCACTGAAGCTCCAGTTCCTGCTGAGTGGTTCTTAATTTCTGGATCAGACCTTCCACATTTATTCTTCATCCTAGAGGAAATAACAGGGGGTGGTGGGAGTGGTGGGTGGGGTTGTTGTGCCTTTGACTTTTAGTTTCTCTCCCCCCGTCTCTGATCTTTGTGATAAGAAAAAGGGAATGAACTTTCCATGACTGCAACACTGCTGATTTTTGGTACTGAGTCATGGAGAAATTATTCTGTCTGGAATTTTTAGAGAGGACACTTTTTCATGCGTTTGACTTACTGTCCCCACCTGATCTGAGTTGCATTGGTCAAACTGTTTCTCAAGACCCATGGACAGCTCTCAAGCTGTGACCAAGTTCTTGAGTTAGCATGGGAGCTGCTGTGTAACACATGTCACTGGCTGGGGAGAAGGCAAACAACAAAGTCCTCCCCCAGTATGCAATGTTGGGATCAAACCCGTCAACGACCACTTCTCAAGGCCCCTATTACCCTCAGCTGTCCAAGGTCCTATGGTAGTCGTTCTCCATTTTATCATTTTGGCATTTGTACTGCTTGGGACATCATAATATAAGATGATCAGATCCCCTTTCAGTCTTCTCCAGCCAAACAGACCCAGCTCTCTCAGCCTTTCCTCATAAGAGAGATACTCCAGTCCCCTGGTCATCTTCTTAGCCCTCTGCTAAGCTCCCTCCAGTAGTTCCTTGCCTCTCTTGAACTGGGGAGCCCGGAACTGGACACAGCACTGCAGATGTGGCCTCACCAGGGCAGACTACAGGGGGAGGATCACCTCCCTCGACCTGCTGGCCACACTCTTCTTAATGCGCCCCAGGATGCCATTGGCCTTCTTGGCCACACGGGCACACTGCTGGCTCATGGTGAGCCTGTTGTCCACCAGCACTCCCAGGCCCTTCTCCACAGAGCTGCTCTCCAGCAGGTCAGACCCCAACCTGTACTGGTGGATGGGGTTGTTCCTCCTCTGGTGCAAGATTCTACACTTGCCCTTGTTGAATTTCATCATGTTCCTCTCCGCCCAACTCTCCAGCTGCCTAAATGTCAGCGCAGCCTTCCAGAGAGTCAGCCGCTCCCCCCAGCTTTGTATCATCACAAACTTGCTGAGGGTACACTCTGTCCCTTCATCCAGGTCGTTGATGAAGATGTTGAAGAGGCCTGGACCCAGCACCGACCCCTGGGGAACACCACTGGTCACAAGTCTCCAACCAGACTCTGCACCATTGATTACAACCCGCTGAGCTCTGCCATTCAGCCAGTTCTCAATCCACCTCACTGTCCACTGATCTAGTCCACATTTCCTAAGCTTGCCCATGAGGATGTTGTAGGAGACAGTGTCAAAAGCCTTGCTGAAGTCAAGGTAGACAACATCCACTGCTCTCCCCTCATCTACCCAGCCAGTCATGCCATCACAGAAGGCTATCAGATTGGTCAAGCAGGAATTCCCCTTGATGAAACCATGTTGACTACTTCTGATAGCCTTGTTTTCATCTGGTATAGAAACAGAGCAATGCTGCCTTCTTCCAGATGCTGTTCATGGTTTTTTTTTAGTCTGTGTAGGAGCCTATTATAAAATTAATGAAATTACTTTTGGTTATCAGGGTGGTTTTATTTTTTTAAAATTGTTTCTTCCTTGGAAATTGTACCTCCTCTGTTCTCAGCCAGCACTGAGTTTGTGCATCTGATGCCTCAGAAATGTTGGAGCTCTCTGGACGGATGCTGACATAAAGCTTTACTCCTTTCTGTTTGTTCTCAACTGCATTAATATTGCATTAATAAGAATAATAAGAAACTGCATTAATATTGACAAGGTTTTGTAAAAAACACAATGCTTAGGGATCTGGGGTAGGGATTTTCTCAGCTGTTTTCTGCCTCTACTGCCATCCTGAGGCTTTCCCAAGAGAGCCTAGGACATTTTGCCCAGTGAGGTTCGAAGTTCTTTTGCTGCTGTTGGGAGTCTCTCAGATGCGATTGCCCCTAGGCTCTTTCCTAGAGCATTGAGTTACTAGGAAAATGAAAGGCAGGGCTTGTACTTTTTCTGAACTTTAGATGAAGATGGGCTGATTTTGTATCTGTATAGAAAATTTACTGTTCTCCAGAAACAATTATTTAATTTTGTCAGATTGGAAGGGTACCTCTATAGTGCATGCTGCACAAAAGAAGAAACAATGAAATTCAGCCATTCCTCTAATAACCTGGGGAGAGAATTTCTCCCATGCATAACCAGCTTAACAAGTCTGTCTACAAAAACCGTGGTAGGATTATGTACAGTGATCACAGCACTGATGCATGCATCCTGAGCTGGGCAGAACAGCAGAGTCCTCTTGAAATGCGTTGAGCAAGGCAGACATATACCAGCCGAGGACCTGTCCTGCTTTATTCTCTCCCTCCATACAGATTTCATTGACATGAGCTAAATTAAAGTAGTTGGAAAGGCATTTACAGTGGGAAATAGAACAGAAAAATTCAAATTGGGGCCAACAATGGGAGGAAAAACTCACCTGCCGATAAAATTGACACACAATAGGAAAAATTGCAAGTTCAGGGAGAAAAATACATTCTCCCTCTGTTCTCCACAGCATGGTATCTTCTCTTAGAGCAGATCAAGTGAATTTATCGAGGTCATTCATCCCCTGGTAATTTGGCCACTGTAATATATTTCACAAGTGAGAGGGAAACAGCCTGAGGAGACAGCATGTGAGAATCCAGAGCACTAGGGGAGGAGGTTTATCCAAATTTATAACTGCCAGTAAGGATGTGGCTTTATAATTCACAGTCACTCTCTCTCCCTTTAGCATCAAGAAATTTGTCCTGTTAATGGCCTGTGCTGAACGTCCCAATGCAATCTCAAATCTTAGTGATGCTGGTGTAAAATCTTCTGAGACGGATGGACTCAGTCTGCATTAAAACCATAAACTTCTCTATATTCAAAAGCCAGCCTGTGTGAGTCTGAACCTTCACAGGCTGTGATGCTTTCTTAGAAATAACTATAATATGGATGAGTATGCAGTAATCTAATCTGGACATCGAATCATAGAGCCATACGATCATTGAAGTTGGAAAAATCCTTTAAGATCGAGTCCAACCATTAACTTAACACTGCCAAGTCCACCACTAAACCATGCCCCTAAGTACCACATCTACAAGTCTTTTAGGTACCTCCAGGGATGATGACTCAACACATCCCTGAGCAGCCTGTTGCAATGCCTGACAACCTTTTCAGTGAAGCAATTTCTCCTGACATCCAATCTAAATCTCCCCTGGCACAACTCGAGGCCAGAGACATGGACTAACTCACATTTGGATGAGTTGTTCCACGCAGGGAAGCAGGTATGGCAGCAATCTGTTCTGCTTCTGACTGTCCCCCCAGGGCTTCCCCACACTGCCTGCACCAAGGTCTGTCTCTTTTGGCTGTCATTCATTGCCTTCTGCTTCTCTGTGGGCCTTGAGATGGGATTTCTTGTCTCTACTTAATATCTGGTATAAATGACTCATCGTCTTCCTATTTCTAGCTCTTGATGCAAGCTGGCCTGCCATTCAACTTCCATGTGTGACAGAGGGCCTTCTGCTGAAATTCTGTTTTCTCTTGATTCCTGGGAGGAGAAACTGTCCTAATGTCATACCAGACATCAAGAT
The DNA here is from genome assembly GCA_013398225.1 of Steatornis caripensis. Lineage (NCBI taxonomy): Eukaryota > Metazoa > Chordata > Aves > Caprimulgiformes > Steatornithidae > Steatornis > Steatornis caripensis. The sequence goes on from VZSC01001158.1 coordinate 201,234, forward strand.
GCCAAGGTATTATTGAGATTAAGAGGTGCTGCCACTCCTAAGACCCAGGCCAAGGCTAACAAAGATGGAATGAGCTGGAATATCTATAAAAATGTCAGAGACAAGAACAATACTGATGGCAGAGATATTAATTTTAGCAGTATCATTTAATGCAGGTTGCAAGAGTTCCACAGTGCTAAAATGAAACATTTTCTTTGCCCCAGGTTGAGAATATTCTCTTCAAAGTTGGATTCAACAATAGAAAAAAACGAACTTGGAAGTCTAAGCCCTACAGAGCATGCAGTCTTTGGGGTTTAGAAGAGATTTTGAGTAGAAAATGAAAATGGAAGCAAATCAAGTGCAGATGACTTGAATTTTGCAAAATCAGTCACTCAAAATTTTCTTCTTAAAATTATTACAAAAAAATTCACACGAATAACACCTTTCCATTAAATACACTTTTTTTTTTTTCAGTTGAAAAAGTTCTACCTCAGGTATCAGTTTTACAGGAAGTCAGACAAAATTACCCAGCTTTGCATTTTGGTCTTAAATATCTATTTATTAAAGCTTTGATTTCCAGCCTGCACATCCCTCCTGCGTGATGGCCTCTGTTTGATAAGATTACAACTATTAATTAAGTCATGCTAATGAGGACAGCAAGAAAAGGTTTTCCCGTCTCTCCCCCGCTATATTTCAAGTGCTGCCAATGTCAGCTCTCTCCTGTATCTGCCTCCAGCTCTTCTGTCTGCTGTGTTTCTTAGGAAGGGGGTGGGGAGGAGGGTTTAAAGCAGCAGGTCATAAATTACCAGACATCCTCATTTTAACAGGATGATCCCTGTTAGAAGAGGATTTCCCCTTGTCTTGTGAGTGGGAGTAATTGTTCTGTGTCTCCTGGTTTCTCTTTGAAGCACGCAGGAGCGGAGCATCCTCTTTTGAAGCCCAGCTGTGTTACAGGACTAGCGGCAGAGGAGGGAGATGCTCAGTGGTGACGCTGGCCGCTGCTGGGGAAGATGTGTGGGAGAGCCCTGGCTGTTTGGTCTGTTGCTCCTCTCCTTGGACATCATCACTGGAAAAAAAAAAAGGCAAAAAAATGCCCTACAGTCCTTTTGGAAAGGAGGTTTAATGAGACAAAGAAAATGTGAATGCAAGGTAAACATCTAGTTGAGAAACACGTCTCTGTTTCCCCAAAATTTCTAAAGAAACAGTATGGTTTAATGAGCCCCTCATTGAACCAGAAAACACAAAGTCTAGCTTCATGCTATTCCTTTCTCTTCTCCATGGTAGTAGGATAACCATTACATTTTTCTACATTTCTGCCCTGTATTGCTACCCTGAGCCCGTCTGTTCAGTTTGGGTTTGAGACTCCTCAGACCAACTCTCATCCCTCTTTAGAAATATGTGTTGTAACTGCCAGGTCTATCAGGGCCTCTAGGTGCTGTCGTACTACCAATAAATGTATACAAATTTCCTTTTTTTTTTAGTTGGTCTGGTGGTCTGAGGTTTAATTCATTAATAAAAGAAACTTGGATCGCAGCAATGTCAGGGCAGCAAGCCCCGTCCCTGCGGCAGGAAGCAACTCTCACTTTTCCTTTCAAAAACAAGCAAGCAAAACTGTGGAGGAAGTTCTCCTCAGCAGCGTCCCTGGGCAGCGGTGGAACATTTGAGCAAGGTCTGTGGGGATTGCTGTCTCCAGGCCTGAGGGATGGAAATGCTCTGAGGACTTTCTCCTCTATTTTTCCCTGTTCTGGCCAACTTCCTATGTATAGGATAAAAATAAGCCCTGAGTCCTCCTCCTTCCGTCCACTTCATTAGAGACAACCCTCTGTGCAATAACAAAACAGGCCCAGAGGAAGCTACACAGACCGAAATACAAGAACGATAATTTTCCTAACACAAATAAGCAGGCAGAGGAACTCATCTAAGGAAACAAGTGAGTGAAGGCAAAGCCACAGATGAGCAAACGATGGAGCCAAGAGCTATGCTTAGGCGATGAAACCCTGCCTCCAGCACGTCTCCTGAGCCATCCTTGCCTGAGAAAGGCTGAATGGTAGCCTCACGTGGACCTCCCTGCAAGAAACTGACCCCTCTGAGCCCACACCCCATAAGCACCCAGACCAGGAGCAATCCTCACCTCACTTCTGGGCAACGTGGCAATGAGAAAAGTCTCCTTTTACTCAGTGGGGACCTGGACTGAATTTTAACCAGCCCTAACTGTGTCTTTCACAGTGCTTCAGAAACACTGAGCAAAGCCACGAAACAGAGAAGCACAGGTTAACAGGAGGGACACCTGAAGTCCTCCAAGTCCAGAAAAAAATGTCTCACTATTATTTGCCATTTGAAGGCACTGAGACCGCTGTTCTTCCAACATAACCTAGGCCCAAATGTTTATTTATCTAGAAATTCATCATGGATATTTGCCGTATGTTGTAGTTCTGTTTGAAAAGCTTCAATCATCAAATCAAGGAGAGGGAAAACAAAAGCAGATCTCTCAGCTGGCCGGTCCCCCACTGCCAAAAGGAAGCAAAGAAAACAAACCATTTGCAAACAGACCGGAGGCTGAATGTTTCTTGCTGTAAATGATCAGTGAATATCTCTGAACGCTAACTCAATCCAAGGAAGCCAAGATCAGTTTGTGAATGACTTGTTAAGTGAAAAAGAACCATATTCATAATAAATAGTCTTTGAAACCATTCTTTCATACATGCTCCATTTTCACAAAGTCGTTTTTATAGGTAAACAGCCAAGCCTTCACTACCCAGGAAGTCAACGGCAGAGATAAGAAGGAGACCCAAGCTATGTCTGTTTTAGAAAATTAAACATGGCCAGGACCACTCTTTAGCCTGGAGGCCAGCTGGCACAGAAATGCCTGCATTCATTCATTAAAGTCTCCCACTTTCCAAAACAGTGTGACTATATCTAAGCTGCCAACCGGGAATGGTCCCTGGCCATGCCAGTGGCCGAACTGTGACTAGAAACTGTTTGGAGGGATGCTAGTGAGCCGAGGCCAAAAGTGTGCAAGGGATGGGTCTGAGGATCAAAAGCAAATTCAAGCACCTGGGAATGCTCCTTTGCAATGTGCAATTCTGTAGTGCAGACATTCCGTAAGAGTTCAATGTCATGCCTTGAAACAGTGACACTGGACTAATTTAGCCAGAAAACTTTGCTCCTTCATTCACATCTTGTGGCTGTATATCCACTTTGAGGAAGTATGGAGAAACTTGTTTGAGCTTGACATGCTTGAAGGTTTCAGAGTCTCTTTCACATCTGTATTTTCCTTTACCATTGTTCCCACTAGCAAAAAGGGACACTTGGGACATGGGTGTTTGTAGATTGGGGTTCAAACCTCGCCTGTGCTAGAAAGCAAAATTAATCATGCTTGAAAACCGTGAAAATTTAGGCACCCCTTCTGGGAACCTAGGTCTGATGTCTCATCTTTGTTAGCCAGCATGTCAACAGGCAACAATGCTCGTACTTCACATTAATGGTCCTCTTAGGGAATGTCTCAGTGGCACAACCACCTATTAACAGGGGAAAGAACGGGAGTGGAATCAAAATGCTTAACATCTACACAAGCATTTCCCTCAACGATCATTAAATGAAACCATTGAAAATCCCCTCTGGGACTGGCTGGGGCCTCAGCACGCTTTGTGAGATCCCTCGTTTCCTCCGGCTTAATGAATTATGCAAGTCAAGAGGGGCTGGACAGAAAGGTGTGAATAAGAAGCCTACTAATTCCCCGCAGTAATCACCTGCAAAAGTGTTTAGGAATAACATCTATCAGGCACTAAAAAGTAAGAAAAGGAACCTGCAAGAGTAAAATATCTACAGCAGTAAGAGACAGTAAGAGACAAGGGGAGTTGAGCCAGGGAAGTGTCACCTTGACATGAATCTACTCCGGGCGCTGAGCACACAGCGGTCATCAAATTGCTTGCTAGTGGTCCCAGGGTTTCTTCCGCTCATATGGCATGCACCTGCACTTTGCTGGAAACTCATTTCAATGCATGTGAGAGAATCCCAGCTTCAAAGCAAGCCTTGTGATTTTTGGTTCCTGTGTGTGAGAAGGGTATTAATAAATGTTGTATTAATAGATCATCCGTTTACACACTTCCCGTCTTAAATAAAGAAGGTATTAGATCAACATCTTTTTCCCAGTACCTTCAGGCTTCTTGGATGTTTGCAGTGTGAGGCAAAGGCAAGACGGCAATAGAAGAAATGGATTCTGTAATCCAAATAAATAGAAACGCAGATCTTAATGTGAGGGGAATCTGGACACCAGTTCATAACTGAATTACAGAACACGGATGGATAATTGCTCTCTAAAGTGGCTGAATCCAAGCTCAAAATCGAATATTCATCCTTGAGTTTTATGGAAGCTGGGAATCAGCGTGAAGGTTTGTTACTCCTCTGGCTTGGATTAACACACATCCTGAACTGTNGAATTTGGACACCAGTTCATAACTGAATTACAGAACACGGATGGATAATTGCTCTCTAAAGTGGCTGAATCCAAGCTCAAAATCGAATATTCATCCTTGAGTTTTATGGAAGCTGGGAATCAGCGTGAAGGTTTGTTACTCCTCTGGCTTGGATTAACACACATCCTGAACTGTTTCAGTAGGGTGGGAGACCTTCCTTTCTCCCTGTTTTGATAAACAGGACTACATCCTCATCACCCTCCACATGACAACTCCAAAGGACAAGAGACAAACAGCATCCCCAAAACTGGACCAGTCATGTCTCCATGGATGATGTGCTCATCTTTCCACCAACTTTTGAAAAGCTAGTGCTCATTGTTTCCAATATCCCCGTTTTTTACAAAGCTTTGTATGAATAGATTGAGTAAGGATGGCACTGGACACTTTAACTTCTTTTCAGCATCCAGCCCTTATCTACGATATTGAACTCCTTCTGTTGATGCTGTTTTTGCTTTAAGTCTCCACAGGACACTACTGTGAATCATTTTAGCATAAATACTAGAGTTGGTTAGAAATTTTAAAACAATTTTTCATCTGAAAAACACAAATTCCTAGTAACCAAAACACTATGGGAAAACATGGGTTTCAGTTAATCTCCTGACTCAAAGTGTGCTAAACAAAGAAATTACTGAAATGCTATATTGTGACATAAAAGAAAAATTAAGGTTATTGTTTTGAGAAAATTAGACTAAGTAAAGTTAAAAAAAATTTAAACAGCTAAAATTAAAAGTTTCATAATTAGTGACATCAAATGTTTCATTTGGTTCAAAACAAACTTTAAAATATGAGTTTTAGTTTCTCAGGGTTTAGGAGCTTTTTTAAGTCTTGCATGTTCATACCTGTGTGCTAGGGAACTGTACTGCAGTATGTCAAATATTGCAACAGGACAGCAAAATTATTTTCTGTCCAGCTGTAATACGGACCTATTCTAGGGCAGTGCTACCAATTCTGCTTATAACTACATTTCACAGGAAAGTACAGACAAGGGTTCAATGGAAAGGAAAAATGGTCTCAGAGAAAATAAATCTGTTTAGCTGGCATTTGGCAGTGCAATCAGCGCTGTCTCACATTGAGGGAAACTGCAATTGTCATAACATGCTGACTTTAGGGGCTCATTTCTATGCTTTGCCAGGAGGTCTAGCATCTTTTGAAGTCATCCAGCTTTCTCTAATGCAGTAAAATTCATCACTGATCACAGATATGCATGTCCTGCTGGCATCTTTGATCTTCAACTTCTCCATCCATTTCGCTCTCTCTGTTTATTGGTCATAATGAGTTATGGCAGCTGTACGCTACATATTGTCCAAAACTCTTTAGCCGTCCAGCACATCATGGAAAGTTCCCAGGAAAGCTCCCTAGTTGAAAAGTAACAACTCTGCAACATAACTCTCAGCTCCATGTGCAGTAATTCATCAATAACACTTCTTCTGTAGAAACCAATGGACAGATCAGTTACAAGAGCAGAGCTGTAATGTGACCTGCCAGATAGATGGAGATCCCCACGGAGAATTCACTGACTGCACAAAAGAGAATAGAAACTCCTCTAGTGTTTCGCAAAGGGGAAGAGCACAGAGCTTGGATTAGTCTGGGCTGAGTATAAGAGAGTCCCTCTCCACTCCACACCAGTGTCTTACACAACCAGAGTTCCTAGAAATAAATGGGAAACAAAATGAAGTAAAATTATAAAATAAGCCATCTTTCCTTTAGGAATTCCAGTGATATATTAAAATAAATATTTTACACACGGCTGCTCCAGGCCTTAGGTTTGTCTGTGCAATTACTCAGTGCTGTGCTAACAAGAGGCTACTTTATAACAGGGGAGTCTAGCCAGGATACAGCCTGACATCTGCTTGGGGATCTTTCCGAAATAACACCCAAGACCCATCTTTTGTTGCATTTGTGCATTCTCTGCCCGGTGTACGTGAATGTTTTACTGAGTAATCATGCCAGTGTATTGATACTGCCTATTTTTATTACAAGTCTTCATTTTAGAGGACTTCTCTACTTTTTCTTTTTTTAACTTTTTTACTTCACACTGTCATGTCTTGAATTTTAACAGATTTAGGGTGTCGTGTGGCTGTGATGCCCAAGCCTACTTGGTAAGGAGATGCTTGCGCTGATCCCAAACTCATGAGTGAGAGAGGTATGTTAAGAAATGTAGGACTTCTAATACTTTTGTTCTTCTCATAATTCCCTAGTCATGAGGCTGAACCCAGACATGTAGAAGGCAGTTCATATACCTTGTAGAGCATTTTGAAGGAAACAGCATGATACTAATATTGGTTAATGCAATCTACTTAGATTACAAAAGGCTTAAAAAGAAACAAAGATGTCATCTCTCACATGTAATAACTGGTTAAAAAGATACAGAATTAAGAATCAATTTATGTAATAGAGGGAAGTCACATGAAGTTCCATGCAGATGAGTGGTGTTCAACATATTCATAAAATCTGGGAAACAGTGACTCACGAAATAACACAGTTTCAGATGATAGGATCTCATTAGGATCTCATGACACTGAGTGGTGCTCACTGTTGATGAGATCTTACGGCACTGAAAGAAATTCAGTGTTGATAGAAGCAAAGTAATGAATATGGGATAAAAATAACCCTAATTATGCATATGGTACAACACTCTAAATTAGCTATGACTGTTCACAGAGATACTGGGTTTTGTGGATAGTTCTCTGAAAACATTAATGTAGTTCTCAACAGTCATCAAAAAGGCCGATAAATCACAAGGGATTATTAGGAAAAGAACAAAGAACAAAACAGAAAACCTCATTATCTCATAGTAGAAATCTGTTATTCCTGTTTGTCTTGACTAAAGCATGCCTAGACAGACCTCCTTGGAAGAGTACAAAAGAACTGGAAATTGTGCACAGACAGAAGTGAAGCAGATGCATTCTCTCACTGGCCAGTTCTGCCTCTCTTCTGCTCTGGATTAACAGGACAACAGGGCTCCCTGGACACAGTTCTGGACCAAAATTGGGCAGAGACACCAGAAAAAACAGGAGGTCTTAGGATATTAACTCTGATGCCCTCCTCCCCCAACACCTCTGTTATCAGCAGCCTTTGCAGGACACATTCCCATGTCATGCAACGTAGCCAGGTCCACCACAAGTGTAGGTCCCACACAGTCACAACACTGGGATTCACAAGGTTTGGGATTTCAGCTGATAACTTACATGACTATTTTACTTACTTTGTGTTAGTATTTCATCTGTGCTGGGATCACAATATCATAGAATCATAGAATTGTTTTGGTTGGAAAAGACCTTTAAGACCATCAAGTCCAACCATAAACCTAGCACTGCCAAGTCCACCACTAAACCACATCCCTGAGCACCACATCTACACATCTTTTAAATACCTCCAGGGATGGTGACTCAACCACTTCCCTGGGCAGCCTGTTCCAATGCTTGACAGCCTTTTTAGTGAAGAATTTTTTCCTAATATCCAATCTAAATCTCCCCTGGAACATCTTGAGGCCATTTCCTCTTGTTCTATCACTTGTTGCTTGGGAGAAGAGATCGACACCCACCTCACCACAAACTCATTTCAGGTAGATCTAGAGAGCGATAAGGTCTCCCCTCAGCCTCCTTTTCTCAAGGCTAAACAATCCCAGTTCCCTCAGCCACTCCTCATAAGACTTGTGCTCCAGACCCTTCACCAGATTCATTGTTCTTCCTTGAATGTGCTCCAGCACCTCAATGTCTTTCTTGTAGTGAGGGGCCAAAACTGAACACCATATTCAACGTGCGACCTCACCAGTGCTGAGTACAGGTGGACAATCACTGCCCTAGTCCTGCTGGCCATGCTATTTCTGATACAATCCAGAATGCTGTTGGCCTTGACCACCTGGGCACACTGCAGGCTCATATTCAGCCAGCTATCGACCAGTACCCCCAGGGCCTTTTGCACTGGGCAGCTTTCCAGTCTCTTCCCCAAGCCTGTAGTGTTGCACGGGGTTGTTGTGACCCAAGTGCAGGACTCGACACTTAGCCTTGTTAAATTTCATACAATTGGCCTCGGCCCATCGATACAGCCTGTCCAGATCCCTCCGTAGAGCCTTCCTACCCTCAAGTAGATCAACACTCTTACTCAACTTGGTGTTGTCTGCAAACTTACTGAAAGTGCACTCTATGCCCTCGCCCAGATCATTGATAAAGATTTTAAACAGAGCTTGCACCAACACTGAGCCATGGGGAACACCACCTGTGACCGGCTGTCAACTGGATTTAACTCCATTCACCACAACTCTTTGGACTTGGCCATGCAGCCGGTTTTTTACCCAGCAAAGCATACTCCTGTCCAAGCCATGAGCAGCCAGTTTCTCCAGGAGAATGCTATGGGCAATAAGCACCAATCACTCCACAGGACAAGCAGTAAAAGCAAAAAAATTTCGTGGCTAATGGATGTTATTATTCAGCAGACTGTTTGGCCGGTGTAAGACAGCTAAGGAACCTTCACTCTCTACCCCAATGCTGAATAATTTCTTGAGGAAGCAGAATATTTTATAAAATGAAGAGCAGGTAAAGAACAGAATAGGATCTCAGAGCCAGAGGGTAGATCTATGTAAAGGGGAAACGTGAGATTTAAAAAGAAAACTGTAAATGGTGAAAGTTGCTGAAAAACATTTGCCAGATGATGGAACTAGTGGAAAGCAGATGAAGATTTTCATATAAACAAAAATGTTCACAAAAACGTTCACTATTTTCCCAACAGCTTTCACAGAAATCTTTTTTTCCCATAGATAAAAATCTCCAGATTTTTCAAATTAGTACATTTCTTGCATTCTGCTCCTTGCCACAATTCTCCTTTACACTGAACATGGTAGACACTGAGGGCTTGTTAGTGTAAAAATATCTTCAATCAAAAATTTTGCTGACATTTGGCATAGAGAAATTTTCTCTTCATCCAGTTAATCGCGTAGCTTTTGTGCCCAGACGAGGAAGAATGCACACATATGTAAAATTTGTTTCCAATGAGTTCTTGCTTCCAACAAGTTTTGTGCTGGATTTGCCATATTTCCAGGGATTTATGGGAATTGCATCAGGACTGTGTTAGTACCTAGAAGCAAAAGATGCTTCAGAAAAGATACATTCTTAAAAATCTTTAACACACAGTGAGAGAGAAGGAGAGGGGAAATATATAATTGAATAAGGAATGAAAGAAAAAGTAAAGGGATGCTCTCTCAGGGGTGCTTCAAAACCTTCAGGGATGAACGCCAAGACTGGAATTAACACTTCTGAGATTGTATTTGGCACACTGCACTTGAAGAAGAAATCTATTTCAAGAGGATCTGTCATGTGTCTGGTAATGAGAAGAAGGTTCATCAGGCTGCAACATGCCCAATGTCAATGAGAGCTCCCAAAGTTTACGAGTAGGTTGTTAGGTTTGTGGTCACATCCCACCAGTGGAATTGGTGCTACTGTAGGGTCCCAATCAGTGTGATCCCACTGGTAACGCAAGGCTGACCACGTGATCTTGTGCACCGTTGTCTACTCTCTGGTGCAACCTGTCCTACCAGTGCAATCCTACAGAAGTAAGGGTAGTGTGCTAGGCTATCCATCGTCTCCAGCAGGGTCATGCTTGCAGCTTGCGCAGATCACTCCAGAACAAATGGGACAGGTTTCTACCTGCATCCCGCAGCTCAGAGCAAGAGAGGAATATTCAGATTAACAGAAAATTTTGCAGTCAACATATTTCAACAATGATTTTCCTCCAGGGAAGCATGTGGTCCAGTTCAGGGAAATGAGAAAAAGAGCAATTTTTTTCTTTAATTTTACTTTTCAAGTAATAACAGTTTTCTGGCTTCTTGTGCAAGTCACTAACAATGCTCCCTAGTGAAAAAAGTTAGCAGTTCCCACGTCTCTGACTCACTTGACTGTAATACAACCAGAGGTAAAAAAGCCTTAAGACCTGATGTGCATTTGCACTACCTCCTCTTTATGCTTTTCCAGTAGTATGAACTAGCCTTACCGCAGGCATCAATGTCAAAGCTTGCACATTATAAAAGGATGTGAGTGTAAATAAGATCCAGCTTCATCAATGTGTATGTCATCACTGTGGGAAAGGACAGGAGAATATGGACTTTGGGTAAAAACAGCGAGACCTTTAAGGCAATAGAGGCAGAGAGGAGAATTGTGAGTAGGCAGAAATAAATCAATGCCAAAGCAGAACTAGAATGTGTGTGTTCCTGAGGGCACAAGACTGAAATCCTGATTTAAGACTAGCACAATGAATTATCAGTAGAGCATAAAGAGAGTGACTTAGGGACTGGCTGACAGTGCCAGAAAGGGGTCATTAACGGGGAGTCTTCACTCTACAGGGGAATCTACTGAGGCTCTGTAGGGAGGGCTCCAAGGTTTGGTACATTTCAGCATTTCTGTCAGTGAGCTCTGGAAATAAATTTAACATCACCGCTAATAAAATGTGTTTAAGGATCAGTGGAGGGCTAATAAGAGAACATGATTATGACCTATAACTCACTTGATAAACCAGGTCAGTTCAGGGAAAATGAGCTGAATGTGAAAACACAAGTTCAGGAACAAAGAATGCAGGCCATATTTGCAAATGGAGATTGTCTCCTGCCCCAGGTAAAGGCTTCATTAAGGCACTGCCTACAGGAATTGCAGGTGTTTTGCTCCTGGGCAAGGTGTGGTGGTGAATGCTGTCATGGCCTCAATTCCAAATGTGGTTGGGATGGAAAGAGCTACATGCCACTGAGCACCTGTGAGGAGTTATCAAGTATGATTGCCTTTTATGCCTTGGTCTATCAGTGACATCAAGAATTTAAGCACTTTGCTCTGCTTAATCTAAGTGCCAAGCTTTTCGACTTTCAGCATAGCCACCCAGGAGGAAACATATGGTACAACTGCTCAGTTCTGCTCTGGATAAGCAACAGCAGAGCATGAACAACCCTCAGTGAGAGCTGGAGGCCCTTCTCAGCCCAAAGCTCTTAGGAAAATAACCAGTTGAAGACCCTTGTATGGCTAATGGTAAGAGGAATGGATAACGGATATGAGGAAATGGTAGGAATTTTCATTGGGGAGGAAAGTAGCAATCAAGTGCCATAAAGACCTGTGAAGGCAACAGATTCATAAATAATCCTGAAAACGAAATTAATACTGACATGGCCACACTCGCTGATGACACAGTATTTCAGAACCGACAAGCTTGTCTGTAAAGAACTGCAGAACAAGTTTATTACACTGAGAGTCTTGGTGTTAAACTAGCAGATGAAAATGAAAGCAGATAAAGGCAGTGATGCACAATGGGGAAAAACAACCTAACTTCACATTTAAAATGATGGTCTTGGAGTTGACCATTGCCATTCAGAAATATGCTCAGAAATTAACCCCCTTAGAGAGCTCAGATGCCTGCTGAATTCTTAGTAACATACAAAAAAGTAAATTCAATGTTAGGAATTATTAGGGCTAGAGCAATATTATTACCTGACTCTGTTACAACAGTAATAGAAATCCGTGACACATTTGCATCTTGAATAATGTGTGCAGTTCTCAAACACATTATAACAGATGAGAGGATGATGGCAAGAAGGATCGGACTTCGGCAGCTGAGGGGAGATTTATACAGGTGTATGAAATGAGTGACGTGAAGGAAGTGAGTGGGCTCAATTGTTCACTGTCTATCCCAATATAAAAATGATGGAACATCAAAGTCAGGAGTTGGCAAACCCACAAGAAAGAAGAGGAGGTGTTTTTATCAGAGAGCACACAGCTAAGCTGTAGGACTTGCCAATAGGATGCTGTGGATGCTGAAAGTTCACATCAAGGAGAGATAGGACAATTTCATAGAAAAGAAATCACATCTGTATTACTAAAAAAAAAGGACAGCAACTTCTTGAGCCATAAATTGTTGGATTTTGGAAGAGTAATCTGGGGAATTGTCAGTGTGTGCTTAGCCTAGTCTGCTCTGCGCGCTCTCTGCCAGACCATGCTCTCCTAGTTACTTATTCAAGAGAGAAACGTTTACACTTGAGCTCCTCCACAGCCTGATGCTTAGAGATATTCCCCAGACATGGGAGATGAGGTTTAGTCCCCTTAAGCTGAGCATCCAGGTTTTCCATTTTCAAGGTATGTGTTTTGCCCCTTAAATTGCCGTGCCAAAGGTGGGTACCAATCTCATATTTAACTGCTTTGGACTTCTCCAGCAGAGCATAGAAATCACGCTGCTTAAACCTGGCATGGTGCCACATGCCAAAACAGGCACTTCTGAGCATACGTGTGGCTGAAGTTTTGAAGAAATTCCAAGGCAAATACAGAGATCCCTTCAACATTAGACGCCAAAGAATCAATCCACGTGGAGTGAATTCTACCCCAAGAGCCCAAGCTGTTGAGCTCGGTGACAAGGAGGCTGAAAGAGATGATATGATTGTAGCACATTAATACCTCTGAGCGAAGAAATAGCAGATACTGAAAGGCCCTATAGTCAAAAATGGAAAAGCACAACAAGACCTGAAAGCCAGGAAAATTCCAATTAGAAATAAGGTACAAATTTCTAACAGTGATTGTGGTTAACCACTGGAACAAACTACCAAAAGGAAGTGGTGGATTCTCCATCTTTTAATGCCTTCAAACCAAAAGAGGATGTCTTCCTGGAAGACCTGATTTGTGAAACACAATATATTAGGTTCAATGCAGGAGATCTGGATGTAATTTAAGGGCTTCGGATATTCTGAAACTTGGGTTAAATTATTTTACTGTGCTTTCGGGCCTTTACCTTCACCAGATTTAATTCCTGCATGGGTGTCTTGTAGGCAGAGGAACTACAGAGTGAGCTGAAGGGACTAAGGTGTGATCAGAGCTGAGTTTAGTACCCCTTCTCCTCTAGGAAATTCCCCATAAAAATAGCTCAGAGAAAGTTAAGCTTTCAAAGACCAACCTATCAAAAAGTAATCGTAATAAACCACTTTAGAACGCTACACTGGCAAATCAATTTATAGACACAGAAACACAGTTAATATTGCTTGAATGCCCACAGCTCTAGAGCCATTTGTCCCCAACACTTCTATAGCTAACCAGAGAACTGCAATTTCACATGCTGCATTAATTTCCAAAGCAAATGGGAAAAATACAGATGTCTTATACATAGCTAGGAAACCACTTCCCACCTCTTGCTTTCAGTCTATTAACCAACACAGAATGTCCTCGCTCAAGAGTGTGGTGCCACAACTCACTGCTTCTCTGTCTCCTTATGTCTCTTTATGTATTTCACAGCAGTGAAACCCTTTTCTGGGTTTTTCCATCACAGATGTCACCACAAAACATGTAGCTACCACCTTTCAAACCACACCAGAGCAACAGCACCTACGAGTACTTCTCGCGCTCACCTTAGAGAAGGCTTCACGCTGTTCAAGTTAAAGGATTTACTGTAATTATTTCTATAGTAAAGATCTATTATGAATTATGAAGTCCTTGTATCTACAGATGAACCACACCAATGGAACAGAAGGATGTGGGGTCAGAGTAAAGCTTAGAAATGGAAAATGCACACTCCAGCATTTTAAAACATTCAGGTTTTACGCAGCCAAGATTTCAGAATTTCAAGTATTTTTTTTTAATTTTTGTTTAAGCCTGGATTTGGGGAGCGGATTGGTTTTGGTATTTAGATTATTATTTTTGCTGTTAACAGGATTATTCTTTTCAGTAACTGTTAAGTCACCACAACCTTGTTGCCTTTTCTGTGAAGGAATCAGTTAAGCATCACAGATAGGGAAATATTATTATAACCAGTTTACAGCCCATTTTGGCCAAGAATAGGACCAGGAATGCTGACTCTCAGTCACCTGCTTTCACAGCTAAGCTAATAAATGAGGTAGAAAGCTAATAAATGAAGGCACTGTGTACATTAACCCTCATATATTAGTACTTATCCCAGACTTGTGTTATATGTAGGAGGTCAGAGGAGATGATCAGAGCAGTCCTTTCTGGCCACAAAGCCAACAAACCTATTTTTAAACATGAGGCAACTTTCAATAACCTGCATCAGCTTTGATTAACTGTTCTGCAAGACTGAAAGCAACACAAGCAGAACTAACGTGCGTTGTGGGCAAAAAAGCCGTCAAAGCACAGCTCCTGATGGCAAGGTTTTCAGTGCATAAATACTGGATGGGAATCTTGGCTGTATGGTTCGTGCTGACCCTTTCGGGGCAGTTCGTGATGTCCCCAGACCGTTTTGGCTAGGGCTCTTACAGAAAGGCAGTGAAAACTGGGCACTGTAGCTTCCTTCAAGTCTTTAGCTAACCCCAGTCTCTACCTCTTAAATATATAAATACACATATATATAATCAGATACTATATATGAGCTGCTATTAAGCAACCAACGTTTTTAAACATGCAAACAAACTTAGTATAAGCTCCATAAAACAGCTCTGCTTTTTCTGGTATTGATTTTGCTTATTTTGAAGTTAAGCATATCCATAAATATGCTCTATGGTCCCTTGAGGTAAGTCTCATAAGGTATATTCAAAAAAAAACAGGAGGAGGAGGAATTTTTTGGCAGCAATTACCATCTCAGATAACCTGCCTGGGGTTGGGAAAGTGTGCCAGCAATCTGCTCAGAAATAGCTTTCATTTGGGCTGTTTATTTTCATATGCTTTGTCTGACACTTTACTGCTGTGGCTGGGTACTTAACTGTCAGCTTCCATTAAACGCTTTGTCAGCTGTTCCCACTCCAGGCAGAAACCAAAATTATCGTTCATCTCCCATTATTCATTAAAGTCAAGCCACTGGCAGGAAGCAAGCAGGATGACAAAGGAAATACTCCTCGTGCCAAATGGTGAGATTTCTTCAGGATTCTTTGCTCCCGTGCTCCTCCAGTTCCTTGTCCCTTCCCTTCTCTTGACTGTCCCAGTCATCTGTCTTGCTTGTGTCAAATAAGTGGGAACTTGAGGGCAACTGTTCCATTTTAAAGCAAAGTTGTGGGGACTGAACTCCTCTGCAGCAGCTCCAAAAATCTGGGATATTCTGAAAGAGAATAATAATGTGTTTGCTTCACGTTATTTTGGACCAACATAGCCTAATCATATGGGCGAGTATCCCTTCCTATGTCATGACAGAGTGTGAAACATACACGGGATGCTAATAAAACAGCTTTGGGAGTTATCTATTACATGATCTCTTGTTTTGCTGTTTTAGGGTATGTGGATGGGTTAATTTAAAAAATTATTTAAACCAAGTTTTCCAAGTTTTGTATATATATAAATAGAAAGAAAAAGGGGTTAAGCAATCCCCAAAAAGGCAAAACATGTCATTGCAGGTCAAGTGAAACATTTTAAGATGACCTAGACTGATCCTCCCTCTTCCAAATTTGTTCCTATCCAAAGCAATGCCCCCGTCCCCCCAACACTTTATTTCACCCTTTGAACCAGAGAATCCATTACGTGTATTACTCTAATTACGGTATGGTTTCTTTTAATAAGCAGATGTGGAACAGTATAATCACAGCCTCAGGCTACTGAGATGGTGGACTCTAGTCTGGATCTGCACCTCACATAAATTTGCCGCGTGCCTTGCCAAGGTCCCAGACATATGACGTCTCACACATTCCTGAAGGAGATCCCATGTTATTTATCACTGTTTTTGGTTTTGCAGCAAGCAGCCGCAGGGCCCTGTCAGGACTTCCAGCCACAGAGGTGGTGTGCACCACCAGGTTGGCTCACCACAGGTAAAGCCAGTGTACAGCTCCCTGCTGACTACCACCCGTGGTAAGAATTAGCTGACCTCAATAAAATGACTTCGTGGGCCTTCATTAAAAATTGGGACCCTATTGCTCAAGACTGCAAAGTGCTCACCTCTAGCAAAACAAAAGCCCCTCCCAAACAAAAACTAAAGTTCCTCAACAGAGGATCTCTACTACTGTTCTCCCCAAAGAAAAACATTCAGTCTTAACATATTTGTTCCCGCTCGTGCTCCTGGGGTTTTTAGTGAAAGTCTTGAAGCTGTCTAAGTAGCTCATAAACTGTAGCCCGTTTCTGATTCAAGTGTGTCCTCCTGTCCAGATTTTGGGAACTGAGATGATTAATTGATTTCCATCATCAGTCTCCCCATAAGTCACAAGACAGGCTGCTATTTCAAGTTTCCATTGACAAAGATTTCATTATAAGAAGTCATAATTCTTAACCAGTGCTGTGCAAACTTTTTAGTCTTCAACTTGAATTAGGCCCATATGTTTCAGAAAAACATGGTAAGAGCAAGTTAGGGGTTGGGAAGTGGGAGGGGGGGGAAGGGAACAACTGGTCTGTCTCAGTGGCTGAACAAACTTCCACCCACATCACAGCATAGAGGGGCTCTGAATTGGTCATCTTAACCCTTATCTAAACAAAATAAATCAAAAATACAATTTTCCGATTGACGTTGAAGGATTTGCTTCCCTAGCCAAAAAGCAATTTTAAACTCCCTTGCTGAGTAAGCTCTGCCCAGATCCTGAACTCCACTGAGAGCTCCTGGAGTCCAAGGTGGTATCGCTTAATTCGCCTTCTCATGTTCTGCTGCTGGGATAGAAATGCCCTCATATAGCACCTGCCACAGGATGCAGTTGAAACCACAGCTAAGTGTTGTATGTATAACTGATGACCGGGAGACCTTTCCTCCATAGGGCTTGACAAGTCAGTTGAAAAGACAGGAAAAATGGGAGACAGGCAGTATTGTAATTCTTCATTCACAGTGTCAAACAGGCAAGGTGTATTCCGGTAAATAAAACAGTGCCAAGCTATGAGCTCAAGAACCTGCCAAGATCATCTACATTGTTTAAAATCACAGCATTGCCCATGGCCATGAGCAAGGCACTATCAGTAATAACAATTTTGTCATAGCCACCCTGTCGAACTGGCTGTAGCAGGGAGCAGAATGGCCATGATGATGCATAGCACGCAGACCTGACCTGTTTTACTCAGCTGCATAGATGGAGTCTTCAGCAGAGCAGAAGCATCATCTGCATTGCAGCTCCAAATCAGAGATCTGGAGATCGGGAGATCTGGAGACTGAGCACCACTCCCTGACATGATAAACAAAGTCCACTTGCACAATACTGTTGCTACATGCCAAAACGACCTCTTCCCTATCAACACATTATGTTTGAGTCCTTTGGCAATGCCAGATCTGTTGTTACCTAATGAGATGGAAGTCCACTAGGTGACAGGGCTGGGGAACAGCAAGATCACTGTGGGGATGAATCAGAAATAGTAAGATCATAGTTTAAGAAGTTTACACTAAGTTATGTGATACGTGTGATATGGCTAAGCCCAAAATTGCTGGCCATAGATGTAGAAACAGGTAAGTCTGTTTCAGTCTCTCATTCTCTTTGATTTGCAATATGGCCTTGGACAAATCACTGCATCTTGATTTTGTCCCCTGCAAAACAAGGATGAATAACATCATTCTGCCTAAAATTTTCTCTGAGATGTAAACAGAACCTGATGTGCAAATGCTAGCTAGTAATGCTCTTGCAACTTGCCATCTAGAATGTCAGGGCAGCACCTTGGCACAGTGCCGTCACACAGGAGGGCTACAATACTCAACATCTTGGGGAGTCCAAATATTGCATTCATATGATGGCTGTTTCCAGCATGACTGAGCTATGGCAACGGCACAAGTCATTTTGTGTTCTGAAAGGCCAGAGGTTCATTTGAAATTTCCGCAGAGAAAAATATTTAGCAGCCATTGAACACAAGCAGCAATTTAATTGTCTTCTCTGTCTCTTGAATGATAAATTTAATCAGAGCTCTAAGTCTTTCCATATTTTATTTCCTTTCTTTCCTTTTAGCTGGATCCAGCCTGTATCAAAATCCTGGTTCTAGTGCAGATCCCCGTGCTGTGAGGAATTCTTCTCAATTCAGCTTGGATTGGTCAAACAGATGATGTTGCAATAAGGTAGTGGCAGCCCAAGAGTAATATCCCGTATATCTGACCTGTTTCCTCTCCTTGTTGAGACTTTGCAGCCAGCGCACCCAGGTCTTGTCCTAGCAGCTTTTCATTTGTTGTCAAATCTCCAGCTAGTCTCATTTCAGTTCTGTCATGATAGTGATATATTTGATGTCACAAAAATGCCATCATCTTCAGTGGCCTCAGAGTCTTTTGCATAAAATCAGGCAAGTTGGACAACAGGAGAGCAGAATTGGGTACCCCCAGTATTTCAGGGAGCATGATAGGTGGAGAAATGACGTATTTCACATACAGGTTTTGATATCACTGGTTTATGTCTTTCAGACTTCAGAAAGAGTGGTAAATCCATACAGTCTAAGCCTAGAAGAAGCTCTTTACTGAACACAGACCCTTAAAGATGTCTCTCCACCCATCTTGCTGTGATTTCAGTGCTCAAGTAGACAATTTTTTCAGTATGATGCATAGTCCTGATTAAAAGGATCAAAGAAATTAAAAATCCCTGACTTGCACTGATAGTTGTTCCTAATGGTTAATCATCCCAACAGTTAAAAATGTGAGCCTTGTTTCTTGTCAGGATATGAGTTCAGGTGCAGCTTTTGTTACCAACTTTTGTTATGTCTCTGTGTACTCGACCTGGAGATCTTCAGTACTGGCATTTTATCTCTGTAAAGATCATTCATCCGATGTAAGCAAACTACCTCATAACCTTGCTTTTCACAAACTTAACAGACCAAGCTCTTCTAAGTCTTCCACTGCAACGCATTTTCTCTGGCTCTTACACTATTTTTGTGTCACTTTTTGCACCTTACCTATGAATCTTAAAATCAAAGGTGTGCTTGAAGTATGATCTCCCGCCTCATAGCAATGTACAAGCTGCTGCGCAGACACCTGATCCTGGGGACATTCAGCTCAAGGTGCCAGTTCATTTCCCATCTCATGGTTTAGATGTGGATCTGTGCTCTCCAGATAATGCTGACATAGGAATTGTGCTCAGATCAGCCTCTCCAAATTGAGATTTTCTCCAAATTTCCTTCGGGTTTCTCTTGAATTTTAGTTCACGGGTAGTTTCATCTACAGGCACATCTGAGCCTAGGGTTCAGCAGCTCAACCTTGGCAGACTCCGTGGTGGTATCTAAGTATTGGGAATTGCAGTCAGTCAGTAGCAAGAGGTGAATTCAGCCAACCCTTTCAATTCTGGAGGCTGACCTTACAGGACAAATCTCCATGGAGCTGTTTTTGCATCTCCGGTGCTGGCATACAGCAATGTAATGTAGTATATGCCCTTCCCTATGGGACACTCCTCCATGAGTTCATTCCTGGCTTAGTTGGAGGAGCTGGATTTTACATTATTAGGTATTGAGTTGCAACATGAAATTACCAAAATGTAAAACATGGGAAAACATACTGTAAATCACTTATTGGCAGGTCTCTCACCTCTTTACAAGTGCACAACTGGATACATTTGAGTCTTTTGGAATTTCCAAATTAGAGCCCAGAAGACCTTCCCAAAGAAAGGTATTTTCTACTGGCACCAAAACCAATTTTATCTGAGCTAAACAACAGAGTTAATGTTTCAACATTCACACAGCAATTTGCAGGCTACAAATCCAAATTTAATTTCACCTCCTTGTTGTACTGTAGCTCTATTATTATTACTTTTTTAATGAATGTTATTTTTCTTGTAACTCTCCTGCTTTGGCTTTTCAAAAGAAATATACAGAGACCCAAGGGACTGACAGTGAGAATGCAGAACCTTTCACCTTCAGGTGAAAACACTGATATCTTTAATGGACTTATCAGGCAGTGAGTNTGCTCTGGCTTTTCAAAAGAAATATACAGAGACCCAAGGGACTGACAGTGAGAATGCAGAACCTTTCACCTTCAGGTGAAAACACTGATATCTTTAATGGACTTATCAGGCAGTGAGTGTGCCTAAACGGAGCAAACATATGTTCTTATTACTGTAAACTTCAGCTCTTCTGGTCCCCACTGCTTGCTACCCTCAGCTCGTGGTGACAATGGATGCTCTGATGTGAGGAACGGGTGATTTTGTGGTTAAGGCACTAAAATGAGAATCAGACTTCTGTGATTTGTTCCTGGCCCTGCCACAGTCTGCCTGTATGCAAGTTACTTAATACTTCTGTGCCTCAGTTTCCCATCTGTAACTTTTTTTTTTCAGTCCCTTGCCATTCTTGTCTCCAGGACAAGAAAGATCTGTCAGCTGAGCAATGGAACAGTTGAGTTTAGACTGTATTACATGGTTGGTTTTGAGTGTCCAAGGGATTGAGTCATGCCTTTGGTTAGCTCAGGCTTCCAGATGGGCAGAGAAGAGGCACATTTCTTGTTTCAGAATTTGTCCAAGACATGTTATTGCGCTTTGTCTGTGAAGGCTGGGTCACAAATTGAAGTATAGTTTCTGAGGAAACGGAAGGTTTAGATTTAGGATCAGAAATCCTAGACTGAGGATTCAGAAAGCAGAAGTAAATAAATAACCTGCAGCCATAATATGCTTCAGATCACTGATCCCAAAATGCATCTGACTTGGGGTCCAATTCTGACACTTGTTGCATAGAAGGAGTTCAGGGACATCCCACCGAGAGCCAGCAGTTCACATGAACATAATGGGCAGTCTTGGACCCTAAACCAAAATACCTCCATCTGCAAGAAGCTTACTCACCAAGACACAGCGTAGGTCACAGCAGGACACACTGCAACATTTGCCTGAGATAGAGAAGACATCACCAGGAAAGTCTCCCAAAAGCCATAGGATGGCTTGTCCTTTCATGTGCAAAGGTTGCAGCTTAGAACAGAAAAGACGTTAACTTGTCAAATGCATGTTCTGCCATGTGTTGAGGCAGGGTTTGAAACTGCCACCTAGTACATGGCACTGAAAATGTCTGCGTTGGTAACGGCACTTCACAGCCCATGGAAATGAGAGGGAATGAGAGCCTCCCACATTTTCATTTATATGGACACTAGTTTATTTTTTTTCTCCTTTTAGAATTTGTGGAGTTGGTGGCATGTAACCTGGTTGAGATTTCTTCTTACATTCCTATTTTCTGCTCTCGATGTCTCAAAGGTCCCTCATGAGCACGCTCCCTGTACGGAGGAATTGGCTTACACGGCATCTACAGAGAGGGGCTGCAAAATAACAACTAATAGAATCTGCTGTAAAGATGTGGCAAAAATCCATTACGACAATCTTCACCTTTCAGTTCTCATCATCCCCAATAGCTACTAATTTTAAATTAGTAGATTTTTTTAAAGAAATGTTATTTAAAACAAAAGGAGTTACCATATATATGCATAGAGCTCGGTGCTTTCCTGATGTTGCTGCGATCAGTTATTTTCTCCCTAAGCAGGAGAGACATATCTGCTGGCTTTGCAGAGAGCTCATCAGATCCCGTTGATTAGCAGGTCTTTCCATGGATAACTTGACGTGGGGCTGGTGTCCTGCAGCAGCTCCCAGATCACAGTACTCCTTACAGAGGACACTGCACTTTAGTGCTCATCTTGGATGATGCTCTGGGAGATAAAATACAAAGTTATCCATGAACCATCAAATGTTTCAGATCTTTCAGAATACTATGCGCTGCTTCCCTCAGAAATTTATTAGCTCTACCAATATTTTCTTTCTTAGTTTTGTAAAGCAAGCTCCAAGTCAGCTAGTACTGACTATGCAGAGCCCTGAAACCACATGTTTATTTTCCTAAGTTATAAAAAGTTTATAAGGGTAGTTGGCATCCTTATGGGCCACTGTACAGTGATTTGCTACTGCATTCCACACTGATACAGAAGAGCTCTGTATTTTATACCAGAGGGAAATCCTTGTGATACAGCTGTCCAGCAGCCAACAAGGGTACAGACACCTTCAAAAATATAACCCTGATAAAAAATGAATAGCTGAAAAGGCAGAACACATATCTTCTGAGAAAACTCAGCTTGAACAGTGGATGACCTTGGGAATCACAAGATCTGTATTGCGATATCCCAGTGAACATTACCAACGAAGTCCTTTCATCCCAGCCTTAGTTCTTTTTTTAACTAGATCACCATTTCTACTTGAAATTGCTGTATGTTCACAATAATTTTTAGGAGTATTATGCAATGGTTACCTTTTCTTTTTGCACCTAATGCCTAGCCTCAGGCTTTCAGTTTTCACAACGTCATGTTTCTTCATTGACATAAAGAGCCTTTGGTCAATTATTTACACCAGAGAATGGAGAGACCGTTACTCATTTATCTCTTAAAATAGTGAGTACACAGCTGCACAACCTGAAGAATTAGGTCAGTATGTTGCTATGATTGTCCTGGAAGGAGAAATTCAGAGCAAACATGGTAGATTTCAGGAGAGAACCTGGAATGTGTGAAGAGTTAGCAAAATTGACATAGATGCAATAGCAAAAATAAGTATTTTTGCAAGTCTCTAAACCACAATGGTTGGATTAGGGCCCTCGACATACAATTCTTGGGCATGTGAACAATCCTTTTTTCACTTGAGTTCATTTCATTAGCTTCTCTCAGCTACATAAATACTCATACTCTCAATGGGACTACTCACATCAATAAAGTTCCTCAAGCGAGCAGGGATTGCAACCCAATTTTAGTGGAACAAACCCAACCTCTGACTTTGATTGCATCCTTCACTTTTCTAAAAAGCCTTTGTTGCCAGCTAGAATGAGCCCACAATCACTGCAGAGCTTTCTTGCACCACTTCCAAGCACAATCCCAGTTATTTGTCTTGTCAAATATGAAGGCAAACAGGACTCTTCCAATCACTTCAACTTCACATTCCTTCATAAAAACATTGCTGGGCCTCAAGCAGGCCAACTTGGATGTCTTTCGGAACTCCTGGGCATTGCTCTGCTCTGACTGATACATCCCAAATGAGGTTATCATGCTCACATCAAAATTCTGACATGCCTCAGCCAGTCAGCAATCCTCTGAAGTCAAAATACTGCTCAGTGTAACACCATGAGTAATGACAGTAGTATCAAAACAATAATTACTCTTTATTACTCAACTGTAAATTGTTTTCTGATTAGGCTTTTAGCCAATGGTCTTTGACACTGTTGCACAGTGTTGACTGTGATTAATTCACTTATAATTAATAGAAATGCCATGGAAAATTGCCGCTTTACCTATCAGCTCGTATCATAATTCTGACAGAGTCCTTGTTTTAAGGTCTGCTGCAAGGGATGGGCAGTGCTGGAGTGAGAAGCGCATGGCACTGCTAGTGGAAGACCATTGATAGCAGCAAAACAGGCAATGTTTGCCCCCAGCTGGCAGCAACCACCACTGGGATCAAATGGTGATAGAAAGGACATATATTGAGTTAGATGTTTCCTGCATATTTTGCAAGTAGGTTTTTATTTATTTCAATTCTGCAGAAAGTATGGGAGGAATTTCTCCTCTGCCTCCAACTCTCCCTGTTCATCTGAGAATACACATTGACAGCTGAACACAGCAACAAGCACAATTGAAACCAACAGATCTGCTTAAGAACAAAATAGCATTGGGGATCAAATAGGATTTTTCCAGCAACACATTTCCTAAAATTTGATGCCACTTTGAACTAGGTAAGGCAGTACAGGCTGTGTGTGAGACAGAGGACCACATCCTGAAAGCAACTGAGCAACCTACTGAGACTTACAAACATTTTTACTAAAAACACATGTCTGTTTTTAAGCCATGCTTAGAAGTATCAATTTTTCCTTGTACATTTAGCCATTTTTGTCCCAAGACACAGAAAGATCTGGATTTGGGAATGCTCTCTCTCTCTTTTTTTTTTTTTAAATTTACAAAAATGCAGAAGTATCAAAACAAATATAAACCCTCTACAAGAGGTGAAACAATTTAGTCTGATTTTCATGACATGGCTGCCGTGAACATGCTCAGGTCTCGTGTGGTTCATCTCCTGGCAGCCCGCATCCTACTACGAGAAAAATGCAAGTGACACCTCTTTTCTCCCCCAGGAGAGGACATGAAAAGTTGAATTTGACACAAACCAGCCCCAGCCTGGCTGAACTTTTGCATTTTGTAGTGTCATTTGCACTAAACACCTTCTGCTTTTCTATGATGTACCTGAAAATTTTTCTTAACCCAAAGAGTGGATAATAGTTTTGTGTATATATATATATTTGTATATATTTGTATATATTTGTATATATATATACATATATATATATATGTGTGTGTATATATATATATATAACCAAAAAGATTTGTAAAAATCTTATCTGAAAGGGTTAAACACAGAAAATTGTGGAGAGAAAGGTTAAGGTAAATTGGTCCAGGAAGGATTAGATCAGAGGATATAACTATTTCAGCCTGATGCTGCAATTCCTGGCTTCTTATGTCAGTATCTCTCATCTTATCCAAGAATAAACAATAAAATCAGGACATCTAAACTCAGCCATTTCCCCTCAGAACTGTGCTCTTGAAAATTCTGCTGATGTGCGTTGTTTCTACAAATACCCACTGGATATGGCATGATCAGGTAAAGGCTTTGCAGTGGGACACATGAACTCTTCATTTAGTGTCCTATCTTCCCTTCGAGGTGAAAAAAAAAAGAAATGGGAAGACAACGAGGATGAAGTTTGAGCAAGACCCACTCCTTCCCGTCCCCTGCCATAATTTTCAAGGATTATAAGATAGCTCCGAAGACCCCTACAAAGACTGTTGTAGAAAATAAATACACAAAGCTATTTCTGTTCCAGTGTTATCATCTGACACAAACCAGTAAATAAATTCTTACTCCTACAGAGACAGATGGATAGATCTGGTTTCTAACGTAGTTGTCTTGCAGCAAGTACAGGTCGTTGCAAGTAATAGCAGGGTTTGTAAAGTGCAGGAAAATAAGACTTAAAGTAGAATAGCCGGTGGATTGTTTGGTGGCTTTTTTCTGTTGTTATTTTTTAAGTATAGTGACAGGAGCATGTAAAAATGTTTTTATGGAACAAAAGGACAAAGACACCCGGGATGCTGAGAACTTTGACTCACTGATTCCCTCAACAGGACCTGAGTTCGGCATTGAAGCATTCACTTCAATGAAAAGGACACAATTTATCCAGAGTCCTGGAAACCATCTGTAGTATAAGAAAATTCCAGCAACAGCCAAACCAGGTTGCCCTCCAAGATCCTGTGTATGTACAGGCTTGTTGTACATGAGTACATGAATGTTAAGATTGCGTTTTCTGGGGAAAGGGAAAAACCTTTTACATTGTAATATAGATGTAATGCAATGTAATATAATATATATATAAATGTGAAACCAGTTTCTGCTGCAACTTTCTTGCACAGAACAGCATTTTACCATTCATAATTCAGATGATACATATGCAGTATGCATATACTTATATACATAAGCACGCTGTATTATTTAACTTAAAGCATAAACATGTGCTTAAGGGAGACAAGTCTGACAGCCCAGAGGCTTAATCTTTCCATTAGCAGCCTTCCATCTCTATTAAATTGTCTCACTGGATTTCCTTCTGTGTCACAGTGAGAATGGCTTTTGCAGCACAGCAAGCAGAAGAACACTGAGATTTACATAAAGACCGTACTTGATGTTTCAAAATGCAGCCGTGCCATCGGCCAAGGGATGGTTTTCTCATACAGGAGGAATCTCAGCTATAATCATCAGCCTTTTCACAACGGATTACTAGGAGTCTTTTACTTCTTTCACTTGCAATTTGCCCAGCTCAGAGATTTACATGAAAGGGCTGAACTTCATGTGAAAGTGCGTTGCACAATCTGGAAAATCAAAGGGTATCTCTGGAGTCCAACTATTTTGCACATGGCAAAAGGATGCTGTGGAAGGGTGACATCCTTTTCCCCACCCAAAACGCCATCTATAAGAAGGCCACTTAAGTGATTTATTGCTATGATCTCTTGTTCTTCATCCCATATTTACTTCAAATGCCTTCAGAACAATGAATATAAATGTTACTTTAAGCATTTTCCGAAGCGCTATGCTAACTAATACAGAGTTCCCATTAGTGTATTCTGCTCCACTGAGTTTCATTGTCAGGATTGAAAACTGAATTGCATTGTCAAGTCTGAAACTAGATCATCAGCCTTGACTATTAGGAGTTAATAGACTGCTTATAAGAAACAGAACAGAGTGCCAGTAGCTGTAGATTAGTAATCAAGTAATGCAGGAATAAAGTGAGAACTGGAAGTGAGACATGGGTCGTCTTGGATGATTAATAATGCAAATAAAAAAAATGGTTCTCTTTAGCCACATGGGTGAAAAGAGAACAACGACAGATGAAGTAGAGCCAATATGAGGTACGTATAGGCCTGAGAATGACTGAAGAAGTTAGGATTTTCTTTTCATTTTTAATGATGATGATGAAGAACATTATTGGACCCCATGAGAGGAGCATCAGCCCAGGCAAGAGCACATCCACTGTGGGTGACATAAAAGAGTCACCCGGGCCTTGCAGCTTGGCAAAAGGTTGGAGACTAGCAAGTTTGGCATTCTGTGAGATTTCATACAGACTTTCACCGCTTTTTCATTCTTGACACAAAGGTCAGTCTGTTTGCCAGATGTCAAGCCCTTCCTGCAAAGCACAGGGGGCAAAAGTGCTGTTCACATGAAGGTTGTCAGAATTTTTATGCATTTTTCTGATTTTGGCTGACATTTTCTAAAATTATTCAGCCTGAGGCAGACACTCAGCATGAAGAATTTAAATCCAAATGGTTAAAGCTTGGTAAAGCTCTGAGCAACTGAAAACAGAGTTTTGTAATGGGAAGTGTCAGACAACCTTAATAATTGGCGACCAGACCCGTCTGTAGTGCGCCTTGTAACACACTGATGATTGATGACATCAGACTTGAAATTTCACAGTTGAGTAGCTGCAGTACTGTTAATCCTCCGTTGCAAAGAAGATCAGTATTATAGTCCATCTGGTATGTAAGTACAACATAAGATTGTGCTCTGCAAGAAACATAAATTTATGCCCATCACAACAAAATGAATTAAGAATGGAATTCACCTTACTTTTTAAAGTAAGGAGTAAAATTTGGACATCAGTGATTGACATGACACCGCGTGCTTTGGTTCCATGACAAGTATAGTGTATGGCAGCTTCCATATATATATCTCTAAGTTACTGAGTTGGGGATTTTTTTTTATTAAGTGAATATTTGTTACAATTTACTTCTTAATTAATTGAGTTCAGCTTCCATCTGGACATTCCTATGATTGAACTTCACAGGCCTAAATGGGCCAGGGCAGAACATTTCAGGGTTGAATGGAAGATCATCAAGAGGAACAGAATCTTAAATGTGAGCACCTGGATATTTGTACTGGAAGTAGTTGCAGCAATATTTCAGTGAAGTGAGCAGGAACAGCAGCATGTGACTGGCTTGACCAACACGTCTCAAATTTTGTTATTCATGAATAAGCCAGAGGGCAAAAAAGTTCGTAATGATATTTGTCCAAGCAAGTACTGTGTAGGAAACTGCACTTAGCTCAGAGCTATTCCCTCAGCAGGAAAAAAGGCTACATTTGAATAAATTATTTGTGGTGAATTATTCCATTAGCTGTAGTCATCATAATTCTATCCTGATTTTTATGTAGCATACATAAGACATTTCTCATTTCCATATTGTATCTTCGCTTAATTTGTTGTGGCTGGAAACAACTATTAAACATCCCTTCGAATGAATCTGATAATCTGACAAACACATATCTTAGCTAATGTTTGCTACAGAGATGGTGCAAACAAAAGTGAAGTTCACTGTCAACTCGAACAATGAAAAAGATTTTCAAATTTATGCATGAACAGATCTGTGGACAAAACCAGAAATACAAGGAGTAGCACTATGCTGAGTGAGCCTCATCATTGTTAGCAGAGTTTTGATTTGTTATTTTGTGGAATATAAGGACTTCTTAAATTAGTATCAGTCTGCAGCATTTTTGGTTCTAAGTTCTGTAGAGAAGGATTGTGTGAAAGTTTAGACACAAATGTCTTTTTGTCTTGTGCTGGCACCAGCAATGTCGAGATAGCGTGAGAGCATTTCTGCAGCTCGCGGCTGTGTGACCATGTAGGACCAGAGTCAAGCTCTCAAGTACCACAAAGATCAGAGCAGCAAAGTGAGAAGAAACAGATACATGGATAGAGAGAAACAAACCTCAAAAAGCTACTTGATCTCTGGAGAGGACGTTTCAATTTTTTTATCCCAGTGAATGAAACACCAAAGCAGGGAAAACTCCTAGGCACCATCAGGAAAAGAGCTGAGCTCCTCTGCAGCACCACTGGCCACCGCGGGACTCTGAATGTCCAAGCTGGCTGGGAGGTGAGGCATGGAGTAACTCACCCAACTGTGTAGGTTCAGTTTGCAGGCACTCATGCAAATCACTCCTTTTACTTTGGTTTGTATGGGCTTATCCCCTCCTGAGTTTTGGTTTCCTACAAACCCCATAACTTCAAGCAAAGCCAGCCAAAACCAATGTGTTTTGCCTGGTTTCAGGTTGAAATCACTCTGTTTTGCACAGTGCTCATCTGTAACCATAAACTGGCCCAGGTGCACTCAAATCTTGGCCTACATCTGTTTAAAAATAACAGCTTTTTCATCACAGCAGTTCCAAATGTCTAGGAATGTTACAGCCCCCATCAAACCAGATCGTAATGCGTTCATCACAAGAGGGGTAATCGGAAACAGCATGGCCATTACCTTGGCACTAAGAATGGCTGGCACAGTCTGCTAGAAAGTAAGGTACAAGTTTGCCTATACACAAAGCTGGATGCAGTTCAATTTGGGATAATCCACCCCATATTACAGTGTAGAATCACCCCTAGTTTCTTCTGCGCAGACTTGGATATCTAGAAGGGAGGAGTCGTTCTGGTGACGACTGTTCATTAATATCAAAGGTTTACTCTTCCCACGAATTTTCATTCCCTCCATTCTTTATTCTTCTTATGACTATGATGGCAACACCTCTGGATGAAAAATCCTGTAAGTTATAAAATGTTTGCAGCTGTAATAATACACTTCTTCTATTTGGTAACACACTGACTTCACAATTTCCTTCATGAGTACTGGCTCTGTGAAACAAATCTTATTAGTATAGGGATGGACAGTTTTATGTTCTCAGATTTTTTTTTTTTTTAATTTTAGCATTAATACCAAAAGCATGTTAGGCAAGGAAAGAAGAAAAAAGCGTGACTGCAAGCCCAGATTTTCTAGTGCCCAGGTAGACTCATGAATCAATCTTCACACATGCAAATGAGCAACATGTTTATCCAACATACTCAATGCCCACTGGTCTCAGAGGGAGTTGTGGGATGCTTTGCACTATAAAAAAGTAATGTGTCTTTCCTTGGGATGGATTTAATCTCATGTGACTTTATAGGTGTATCTATCAACTGCAGAATTAAATTTTAGTCATCCTGGGCTCCCTCCTGAGTTGTCAATAGCAGTTCAACTAATCTATTTCAGATATTGGCCATTATGTGGGATAGATTCCACCCTAAAAAAAGTCTATGTATTTGCTCTGTCTATAAAGAGATTCCATATATGCAAGTTACACGTAGACATTCATCATGTCAGATGCATCCCATCAAAAATAAGTTTAAATATGGCTTGAAGGGCAGCATTCATCTGGTCAAGTGCAGACAGTTGCAATGTTGACAACTACATTTACTCTCCTTTTGTACTCAGCTGAAAGAAACAAGTGTCTTTAGGGTGCAATTCATCTAATATTAAAGCAGACAATTAAAATA
This sequence comes from Steatornis caripensis, assembly GCA_013398225.1. NCBI lineage: Eukaryota > Metazoa > Chordata > Aves > Caprimulgiformes > Steatornithidae > Steatornis > Steatornis caripensis. The sequence goes on from VZSC01001158.1 coordinate 231,334, forward strand.
GGTCAGATGATAGATAGATTGATTATTCCCTAAAAGCATCTATTTCCATCTCCACTGGCTGGAAGGGGAGTACATGACAAGGGGCTGAGGTGTGAATAGTGTGGGGATGAACTCCATGCTAAATGTTCGCATGTGGTCTCGTTCTGGCTGGAGTAAGACACCAAGTAGCCCAAAATTAGAAAGCTCATGATGTGATCAAACCTGAGCAATGTGGGACAACCAAACTTTCCAACATTTCTTGGGAAAACACAGGTGCATGTGAACTCACTCAGCACAAATCCCTCTACTTTTGCAGTAATATCATCTTACTCAGGGATCAGTATACAACCATTAACTAAAGCTAGTCAAATAAACTCCTCTGATATTTTGCTAGGTAGGTAAGAATGTGTAGATGTCACAGCTGTGATGAGGAATAAACCAATAATAGTTGATTCTGTGTGATATGAACCTGAGGAAATTAATCCAGCTAGAAGTGATTAAAAATATTAAAGCTCCAAACCCTCGTGGGATCATAACATTGGGCAATTCCTTAGCAGAGCGCACATCACACAAAGCTTATAAAAATATTTTTGGAAAGAGCCACGGGAAGTATTACATCATTGAAGACACAATAGCGCAGAACGCAACAAGACAGGAAACGTGACTCCATGTCTGTCTCAACTTGGTACCTGTGTCCTGCCTGCCTGAAACCAGCCTCTTACAGTCTTCACTTGACTTGCCTGTGTAGGACTGCGAACTTCTGTCTCTCATGTCTATCTAGAGCTGTGGCCCATGACAGTAGCTCTCATAAAAAATGTGGGACTGCAGATCAACACAGACTGACCAGTTGTCCTCCTCTGACAAAAAAAAAATCTCAGCATGTTATTATTATCCTAGTTGGTCAAAAGACATACTAGGGCACACTGAAGGCATCTAATTCTTATACTCGTAAGACATGCGGATTGTGGCAGGCAAATTGGTAAGGGACTGTAAATAACGATACCACAGCTGCCAAACCCTTGCTGGTTTTAGCAACCAGACAAATTCTCTGCAATGTACTGCTAATTGTTTTGCCAAATTACTTTTTTACACTTGTTTTTGTGAACAGTAAGTTTCTTCCATGCTATGTTTGAATACAGGGAATGCTATGACAAAGACATAGTTATGTCTCCTTGTTGCAGTTTCATAGACTGTGGCAGTGAGGAGAGAGTCAGATTGAAGTTTTCCAGGTTAGTTTCTCAAATCTAAGAGTCACTCAAATTTAAGAGACACCTTCAGTGAAGAGCCTCAGCCAGCCTGAATTTGATTCCCTCGATAGTAAACACAACCTTATAATCACAGGCTCAGTTTCTAAGGCAGCCAGCATCTATTATGGCCAGTGCTTCATCTTCACAGTGCAGGCGCTTTTTCTGTCTCATCCACGGTTTATACTGGAAAGGAGATTTTATTAGGTTAAAAAAACAAAAAAAAAAATCTACAAAGCTATCTGACCGGGGAAGTAATGTGTCAGATAGATATACCATGATCTCCCATCTCCTTTTCTAAATTTCCCTATTATTTCCAACTACATCCTCTTAAGTGTTCAATCTCACTGAGCCTTTAGGTCTCCAGATGGACTGCAGATTTCACCACGACAAAGATGTCAGACAAAGTCATGACTCAGATTCCTGATTCAGATAAGTGTGATTAAAGTGAAAATCTGGGTTCAACAATTGTCATGAAAGAAAACATTAAAAATTAACCCAGACTTCAATACTAGGCCTTAACGTGTCAGAGCCTCATGACTTTGGGCTTGGTTTCATCAGAAAATCAGTACATTTCAACATGTCAACGAGAAAATTGTTCCATGTTTTTGTCAAGCAAAACGTGTAGATGGACACAAAAAGTCAGTGAGTTTTAAATACCACCTGTTTTCTGCTCCAACAGACGACCAGCAAAGCACCAGGGCTTGAGACAAGGCAGGGTTTGTCTTACCAGTAAGAGGGATATTCTGAATTGTCACTCTTTAAAGAGTATCTAGGAAGGTGCAGATCTGCCTCAGTGGCTTGCCCACAAACTGGAAAAGATCTAGCATAAAAAACACTCTTTTAGCTTAAATAGTAGCAATGTTCTTTTTTAGCACTGCAGATTGCAAGTTCAAACCCTACAAGCAGTGGGAGCGCGATAGATTAAGCACAAATTTGCACTCATTAGGTCGCTTGCTCTCTCTAGATTTACAGCCGCAGTGCGAGCGTTTTATATCCCCCAATGTACATTTACAGCCTGTTACCATTACCATACCATTATTCATCATTATTTTTAACTTCAATTCTTACTTTTCCAAGAAGTTTCAATATTTTTTAATTGATTTTTTTTTTGTTTTAATAACCAACACTGGATAAGCCTATATATGCCATGCCTACACGTGTGGACTTGGCAGAGGAATGAAAAGCTCATTCACAATTTTAGCTGTGGAGCCCCTGGAGCTTATCGCATGCTAGTGGATGTTCTGACACATTTGCCATTGGCATTGTGAAAGACATACATGAATGCCACGCAAAAACGTAGAGGAAAGACAAAGGGTCCCACTGGAAGCTAACCAAAGATTTCATATGTAAGGTGAATTTCTAACCTTTTAGTTTTGATCTGTCTGATTGCAGGCAGCCTTGCCAGCTTGGTACCAATGGCTATTTCAAAGGATAAGATGTGCTTCAGCCTCAGCCTGCGTTACAAAGAGAAAAAGTTCTCTTCAGATGCACATTCACGCTACCCAACTAAAGAAATGCAAAAGGCTTGGAAACAAACCACCCCTTTTTTCTACTATGGTGTGAAGGATCTCATGACCATCAGATTCAATCTTTATCTTTAAAGAATTTTAAATAACACGTGCTTTTAGTCTGGAGCTTTTATAAAGTTTCTTACAACCCAAAAAAATGAGAGACCAAGAAATGTTGCACAAAGAATATCTTTCTTTAGACCTCTATGAATGCATTGATATTCCTCACAGCAGTACAAACACACCGATCTCTAAGCAGCAAAAAAGGTTCATTGCAGGGTCATACACTAGGTAACAAAATCCACCTATTTTTCCTAAGTGGGGAAAAAAAAAAATAATTAAGTAGGATATGAACTGGACACATTCCTGTGCAACCTGCTCTAGGTGAACCTGCTTTAGCAGGGGGGTTGGACTGGATGATTTCCAGAGCTCCCTTCCAACCCCCGCCATTCTGTGATTCTGTGACATTGCCTTTCTTTGGTTCACAATCGCCACATCTCTCCCACTGCCAATCCACTTTGCCTTTAGAATTTTTTAGAATTTCTTTTTTAGAATATTTTAGAATTGCTTTTAGTGTCTGAATGAATCAGAGGGCAGGTGGATAAATGATCTGAAGGCAACTCTCTTCTAGACATTAACCAGTGTTTTGGAATAACAACCCTACCCCAGATTTCAGCTCTACTAAGCAAAGATTAAGGGAAAATTCATCCTCTGTAGAAGGCCAGCTCTGGACCTCATCATTACTTACATCTGCGCTGCAGAAGATAAGGAGACCTATTGCTGCATAGTCTCTTTGCTAAAATCAAAAAAGTTTTAGTTACTGAAGTATCTATGAGCAAGGAATCACGTGAAGCCTTGGACTGCCAATGATGTGGTTCAGGGCCTTTTTTTAAAAAGTAAGCAGGACACCATAGGGACTTAAATGCTTGATGTACTAGATTTGCTCCTAGTCAAGCCAGCTAGGAGTTGAGATTTGCTACTTTCTAGAAAACATTGTTAATTTACCTTGTTTTAACATCAACAGTAATAAATATTTTATTAATATGCATTAAAAANAATATGTATTAAAAAAAGAACACGCTGGTGTGTGCACACATGTTGCATATATATTCATATCTGTGTGCATGCATGTATGTGCATACCTACCTTTTTGTCCTGTACTTGGTCACACAGGTGTACTGTTTTCCTAAATGTAACTATACACACCCAGGGATGAACTACGTACATAGAAACTTATGCGTGGTATATGTCGCAAACAACAATTTGGGAACTGGTTCGGTCCAGAGTCCACTTCTAAGAGGCAATTCAGGTATGTCCATGCTGTTTGGTAGGCTGAGAAGTTAATGGCATTGCTGTGGCTGTACTGCATCTAGTGGCCTCCAAGGATGACCCCCACCATTGATTATCACTACCCACAAAGCCAGTGAGACCTCTCGAGGGCAAGTGGTGGTCAAAGTGTATGCAAACCAACCCTTAACTATGCAAACACTAAGTACCACTAAGGAACGAATTTTACCATTGCTCATGGTATGAGCGAGAGTGTTTTTGGGAAGCTACATCCAGTTCTGCTGATCACATTTTTTTAAAAGTGCTGACGAAATTAGAAGAGCTCATAGATTTCTGACAATTAAGTCTGGAATATCTGGCTTGGACTACAGAAATATAGTCTTTGATTTATTTAAGAAATGGTTAAGCAGCAATTTAATTAAAGGCTATATGCGTAGACTATTTATGATACTGGGTTAGGGTGAGATAACTCATTTTTTACTCAAAATTAACATAATTCAATGGTGGAGGAATGAGGATAAAACACAGTTAACTAAGAATAAGGCTTAAATTTTGTACTGTCTCTTAGCACTAAAATGATTTATCCAGGGATGAAGTAGCACTCTTTGAAGACCTTATGCCAAGATGAAAGTCTGTATAATTCCATGAGAAGTCACGCATGGAGGAAGAATCATAGCGTTAGAGCTAAAACTGGGGTTATGTATTTGATCAGAGGAAATGGTGTCCACCAGTCTTAAAGCTAAACCACAATAAAACGTTCACCCACAGGTATGTCATCTTTTTATCTATCTTATGCACCTTATTCTTTATCTTTTAACTGAAAGAGAACAGCATTCTGTCTCTCTCCTTCCTCCTATTTGGAATATTTCCTTTTCCACATTTTCATTTCCTCTAAAACCAAGTTTGACACTTTCTGCGCTAACATTAATGCTGCTTTTGGCCTGCTCTCCTTCTCTAATGTCTAGCCTGGTTATAAGAAAGGCTGAAACCCTTGTTACTGGATGCAGGTGATAAGGCTGTCGGAGAGATCTTGTGCTTTCCTCTTCCACTGCAGAGCCTACAGCCGAGGGCTGGTGATAAAGCTGATGCTTCAGGCCTCGAGTCTGCCACAACCCATGGAGAAGCAGTATCAAGGACTCACTCCTACAAAGCATCGGACCCCGTGCCATCTGCATACCCCATTAGACAGCAGTCTGTCTGCTGAAGACAATGGATGGAATAAATTCTTGAGAGGTTACAGCCCTGCAGAAAACACGTGTAAAACCTGCACGCTGCTGACGTGGGCCAGCACCTCTCTGAAAAGATTTATGTCCTTCCACTGACCATTCAGCCACTTCCAAGGGAAAAATTTAGCCCTGTACACCACTTGCTCCTATTGTTTATTTAACACATGATTGCTACTGCAAAACTCCTGCATCTCCTGTCTTTCAGATAGCATCAGCATCATTGCTCAACTCAGACAATGCTAACCATATTTAAAGAATCACTGGTCTTTCTCATTAGGATCCTATAGGATTTGGTTTTCCACAACTACAGCCTCTGCACAGCCACGTTAAAAATAGGCTTGGTAATACTTTTCACATTTGTAGGCTGTCACAAATGGTTAGTAGGGAAGAAGTCATTCAAACGCACATGACTTTATAATTAAGGCACCTAACTCTTATAAAACCCATTTTTCACAGAAGCAGTGACTTTTAATAAAGTGCAGTGGAGCTGTGGGGGATTCTGTGGTTTCTGTGTGCAGGCCTTGTGCGAACATTTCGACCCTCAGCCCTGACCACAGAGACCACAGTCATCAGGAGAAATATTTATTTCCACTCTAGCACTTGTCTGGTCTGGTGGACAAGCCCCTGAGTACGATTCACGAGGATGAGGGCATGGTGCCTTGTGGGAAGCTAACGGTACTGGTTTCCCTTTGCTGGGCCTCAGTTTCTTCATCTATAAAATCAGGATGGTGATTCCTTCTTTTTTTCTTTTTTTGAAAGCTGCCTTGAGAGTTAGGGATGAATCGAGTAAGATGTTATTATTTTTTCAGATGGGGTCACTGAGGCGTGCAGGGGTGATGGTAACACAGATGAAGTTGGAGAGAGAGCTAGAAATGAAGTCCAAGGGTCATGAGTCTTCTTCCATGAATGCTCCAAGGGATGAGCTCCTTTTATTTCATGGCCTTGTGAGGAGCAGGATGCAGGAAATTAAAACCTGGAAATTAAATGCATGAAGCTCTTTTATCCAGATCAGTAGGAGGATCACACAGATGAGAGCACTCTGGCTCTCTCCACGCATGTAGTAACAACACACTCAAAGCCGGAAAACACGGATAAAATTAAGAGTCATTACATAATCACTAGAAATTAATTTAACTTCACTGTAAAGGATATTCATTTCAGTTCATCTGCTGAGCGAAGTCAGAGGAAAATACCTGATTAGCGTGATGACAACAGGTCATTCACACTGTAAATTAGAAGAGCAGATGTTGCCATGGCTGGCCCATCAGCATTCACCGACCTGTCACAGGGCCACCGGTATTCGTGTGAAGACACTACACATTGAGGGCACAGGGTTTTGGGTAGATGCAGTCCATCTCTTCCTTGTCCTGCCTGTCTGGCTACAGGTCAGGTGCCCCTCACTGGGACGCTGGTACCTCAATCCTTCTGTCGCCCGGTTCACCAACAGGTTGAATAATCCCCACTTTTAACTAATCCTGTATCTGGTCTTGAGTATGTAAAGTGTAGAATTTTGGCGGCCATTTGAACTCTTGCTGTGGGATATCCGTGACAGGTAACAAGCCTTATGACAGAGGAAAAAGCAATAGATTCATCATTGACGCTTGCAGGCTTCTGACACTGTCTCATATTCACTTTCTTAATCAGGTGAGGGAAGCAGGGGTCTAGATAAAACTGCTAGAGAGTGGGGACGAGGCTGTAGATATATGTGCCCAGAGAGCAGTTACCAATGGCTCACTGTCAAAAGGGAAAGTGGTGTTGGAAATCCAGAAAACACAACCTGGGAGGACAGATTGATTAAGTTACATTTATTAGCCAAAAGAGAGAGTCTTGGTGGGATATAACTGCCTGTGAGTGCAGAAAAGGCTGTTACAAAGCGCACTGGTACAATCTGTCCTCGCTGGTAGGACAAGAAATGTCTTTACATCGCTACAAAGAAAAATTCAAACCAAATAGGGAAAAAAAATGATGAGGTTCAAGAACATGACTAGATTCAAGACTGTGAAATCTCCATCCTCAGAGGTCTTTAAACACAGGCTGGATAAGCTTCTGCCAGGAAAAACAGGTTGAATGGACCCTGATTAAGATAGGCAACTCTGCTATAGGCTTTCTGTGTGCGTTTGAATGATGTCCTGAAGCTTGATATGTGTCTGGCCAGGCTTTGTGCATCGACATCACTTAGGTATAGGCTGCTGGTAGCTCAGTGCAGCATACGGAGATAACCCACGCTCAAGACGACTAAAAAATATGAGCTGATTTTACAGCAGGTAAGATTGGGGCTTTCCTAAGAGGTGCTGTGGTTGTGCAATGCTGCTGAAAGGGCAGACAGGGAAAAAAGTAGCAGTTAAGTGAAGTGCACAAGGCTGGGTAATATGCAGACCTGAGTCTTTTCTCTGTGCTTTCCCCAAGGTCGTCTCAAACCAGCCCTGGAACAAGGGCTTGTATCTAAGTCGTGTGGACACAACGTATGAAGAACTGGAAAACCAAGCAGCGTGGTGTCAGATATTGCAACTCACCCTGTGGCTGATGCCACATTCCTGACCTAGCCCCTCTGCTTTCAGCCTTTGGCAGACGAGCCGGCATGACTTTCCCAAAAAAGAATGATTTTGACATTTGCTGGGCTGCGTTAGGAAAGTAAGCTGGGTCTTTTGCTTACTGGGGCTGAGTGTAAAGCCCAGGAAAGTTAACAGCATGCAAGAGTGGGAAAGTAAAATAGCAAAATCCCCCAGAGAAATATGAAGGGGGCAGGCAGCACAGAGATGGTTTGGGGGTTCTCAGCAAGGGCATTACATGGGTGATCTTGGGGGTTTAGGAGTCATTTGAGACACGCTGAGGTCACTCCGCCATCACACGCTCACAAAACGCAAGCCACAGAGACTGAATCTTTGGCCGCTCCGTTTAATGTGTGACCAGGACTCCTGAATCTGGCACTGCCAAAGAGGAGCCAAATTAGGAGCAATACGAGCCCACGCCTGCTCACCCCAGCGGTGCTCAGGGCTGGTGCTTGCAGAAATATGTGCTGCTTTGGGATACGCTCAGGGGAACACAGAGGAAACATTGTGGGCTCTTATATAGCTCTTCAGAGTTGTGCAGTCCGCTAATAGTGAATTCACTACAAATACAGGACTATCAGTTCCTGGGTTCATACATCACATAACAGGTACAATCCACTCTAAATTAAAAATGCAGTGTAAAATAGATTTGAATGTAAAAACCGCACAAACATGTAATTTGTTTGGTCTCTGCTTTGGTATCTGTATGGTAGCAGCCAACATCTTTGGGGAAGGTGCTTTGCAAGGATTAACGGCCAGGTGGGGGTTAATAGGCCACAGCTGCTCTATGATCCCTAACTCCACCTCAAATTAATTATTTTCTGAGGACATATCCTTAAATTAGAGGAAATGACAGGTTTAAATTGGCATGTGCCACACACAGCGCAGCGGCAAGTCCAACAGTTAGTATAATTTTTAATATGGCCATAGAAAACACCTTTTTAGACTAATAGAATAAATCATGTTCTCAACACCTGGAGTTTACACTAGCCAATCTGTAATAACGTATTAATGCATAGCAGTTGCACATCCTGTTACGGAGCAGCAATAAAATGGTGAGGGACCCAAGGGTAAGGGTATTAGCTCCAGCTAGCAAGACTCACTGACGGTTGTAGATCACCACTCTCCAACAGTGCAGGTGATTACCTTCAGCATCACCCAACAGACCGTTAACTTATTTTCCTTCCTAGATGGCCATGGGCTTTTCTTTTTTTCCTTTTTTCCTGATCGTGTGGACTTCAATTGGGGAAAGCGCTCCTATTTACAGTCTCCCTTTAAGAGTGTGCTCTAATTATACCAATTAATCAAGCCAGCTTCATGCTGGATGGGTGACAGATGCTGCCCCGTCTTTTAGGAGCACACTATGTTTCTGGTCCTTGCAAATGCACTGATGGTGGCAAGACAGCATATACTTATATCTGCAGCATAAGGGTAATTCTGAGTAGGGTTCAAGAAGTAGGTGTTTGCTAATAACTCGCTGAGAAAACTTGATTACTTTCTCGCCCTCAGAAATACTCTTCCAAGCTGCCAATGGCGTCAGTTAGATCTCGGAAAATTGGTTACGCACAGGTCCAAGAGGAGCTGTGAATGCAGCACCATCCTTTCTTAAATTAAAGCATAAAATTCTGATTTCAGCCATGAAGCTGGTGCTTTCATGAGGAGGTTGTTGCAGATTTACAAATATCATCAGTGAAGAAAACTCAAATTTTACCTTTGTACTTTATTGTTCAGTAACAAATCATAGATTTGGAGAGATTAAATCACAGTCTGTTTTGATAACTATGGAATGTTTACCTTTTTTTGCTTTCTATTGTGTAGAATATAAGAACTGCATCCAAACCACAAAGGGAACTCTGAGCCAGCAACTGCCTTTATCAGGACTCGGTGTCTTCCTGAGGCACTGAAATATTTGGGGTTTCCAAATCAGAAGAAACAAACACAGCACTTGATGAAGCAGCTGCTCTGCTGCATTCACTTCTGTCTGCGCAAGAAGAAGAAAACAGGTTTTGCGAAGCTGTGATGGTCAGTTTTTCAGTCCCAGAGCTATTGCAGCTTCCACACCGTCATCTTTTCATTTGAATTTTGGGGCCTATGGGCTTCTCGTTATCATTATTATCATCACTGTTTAAAAAAGACTGCATCCCCAAATTCATTCCCATGATACAGCTATAATGAATTGAGGCGCTGAGAGGTCTGGATGGGAGCCCAGGTGTCCAGAAACCCATTTCAGTGCCTTCACCTTCGGCATGTGTTCTTAGTGGGTGCAGGCAAATTAGCATTTGCTTATCTTAAAAAAATCAATAAATGAGTCAGTAGATGTGCCAAATCTGATATGATGCAAAATCAGTAAAATACCAAATGGAGCAGCAGGCAGCTAGGAAAGTCAGCAAACCCCTTATTTCTAAGCTTGGAGTGACATCACCAATGATGTCTTTGACAAGGAAGTAAACAGGAAAAGCTGAGTTGGCTGAAAGTCTGTAAGAAACAGGGAGGGAAAGGTCCATGTTTACCACATGGAAAAGGACAGACAAAGGCAGCACAGAACTGAATGTTATTTTCAACATTCCCAAAAGAGGGACAGGAGAGAGGGCAAAGACAAAACAACACTTAAAAAAGACTTTAAACAAGTATTTAGTAGCGTTTCTTTCTGAATGGGTTTAGACTCTGGTTCCCTGTCTGCACTAGACAAGGAGAGAAAGCACGGCCAGATAACGGGCATTGCTGCAGTTGAAAACTGTGATGGATTTTGTCCTTTTTTCTTATCCTCATACCAAACTTTTATCCAGCCTGAGAATGGCTGATGCATATCTGAAGATAAACTTCCAAAGACATATACTTACATTTACCTTCTACTCTGCTCTCACTAGACCCCACCTGGACTACTGCTTTCAGCTCTGGGGCCCCCGACATAAGAAGGACATGGACCTGTTGGAGCGAGTCCACAGGAGGGTTACGAAGATGATCAGGGGGCTGGAGCACCTCTCCTGTGAAGACAGGCTGAGAGAGTTGGGGACGTTCAGCCTGGAGAAGAGAAGGCTCTGGGCAGACCTTACAGCAGCCTTCCAGTACCTGGAGGGGCCTACAGGAGAGCTGGAGAGGGAATTTTTACAAGGGCAAGGGGTAATGGTTTTAAACTGAAAGAAGGTAGATTTAGATCAGATATTAGGAAAAAATTCTTCACGATGAGGGTGGTGAGACACTGGCACAGGTTGCCCAGAGAAGCTGTGGATGCCCCCTCCCTGGAAGTCTTCAAGGCCAGGTTGGATGCGGCTTTGAGCAACCTGGGCTGGTGGAAGGGGTCCCTGCCCATGGCAGCTGGGGTGTGGACCTAGATGGTCTTTAAAGTACCTTCCAACCCAAACCACTCTATGATTCTATGATTACTGTCTCCACAACTTGACTGCTTGAGTCCTCCTGAAACACATTAGGATTACTCTCTTCATGGTTATATAGACAGTCCCTGAATTTGGATGAAACATCCAGTTGGAACTGACAGGAAGAGGGAGATTTATTGGTTCTCTAGGACCCAGCTCTGCAATCGAGATCGATATGAAGTCATCGATAACATGACAGTTAACGGAGCACAGGCTGCAGTGTCCTGCGTGGTATCCATGAAAAACTGTCAATATAAAAAATTAGACAATCTAGTGCTTCTGAGCAGAATCTGTGCCTCTTACGTTCCTATAATGTTAGCTACTTGACCAGAGTTTTCATATAATTTTTATCTTCTGTCTGTCAAATCAAAACCGGGACTGCAAGATAGACTTGGTCACCATGGCTCGTACTACAGAACGGCTGTTCCGTACATACAGCAAGGAGCCAGCTGACTTCTCCCAAATAGAATGCATTAGGAAGTGTAGCCTCAGATTGGATTTCATGGTTCCCATTTGACAAGAAATTCTTTCTGCCGTGAGAGCAACAAGAAACTGACCTGGGTGAGCAGAAAACCTACACTTTGAGCTAAGAAAAAGTATAAACCATCCCATCAAATTCAAATAAATTCCTAAGGTCCGCACCTGCAGGTTACCAGTTGCTGATCTGGGAAACGCACAGTTGGGGTTCACTGTTCTTCCCACCTAAACCTAAGGAGATATCATTGACTTCAGTGGAAACAAGGCTTGACCTGTAATATGAGCACTTTTCTGAAAGAAAAAAATGATACGTTCTTTTCTGAGGTAAGAGTAACACTACAGGATTCAAAACATACAAGATGATTTTAACTTTTTTCCCTACAGATTGCATGCAAATCGAGGGACTATCTCTGACCTTCCCAGCAAAGTTTAACAGTAATGGTTTTAGTATCCATAAATTTTTGGGTGTCACTTGCTAGTAAAAAGTTGGATAGGAAAAACAGGGGGAAATAGCCTATCCATATGAAAACAATAATCATGTAATATTTATTGTCTGGGATTGAAATGTTTCAAATATTCAAAGCAATAAAACGTCAGGAAAAGCTAGACTTCCTGACGTAAAAAGGCCATAAATTTCTTCCTTCATAAGACACAAGGACAGGGAAAAATCAATGTGATATTTTACATGAAAGAGAGAAAGAAAGAGAGAGAGAGAAGGAAAGAAAAGACGAACAAACCCCACCACACTTAAATATAAGTTAAAGCAGTGGAGAGCCCCCAGAGGGCACAATCCTCTTGCCTTTGGGAGCCTGAAGGAAGGAAATGGCAGCCAAGAGCACAACTCATGTATTATAAAATAGAAGGAAATTTCAGACACAATTTAAGGGAGCAATGACGTATGTCTGCAGCGTCCAGCTCTGACAACTCCCTTCAACATTCAAGCACTATAAAAATACCTGTTGTTGCCCTCGGTGCATAAACTGGGGACTTATTCCCAGACCTTTGAGATCTCTCCCTCTCAAACAATATACTACTGGACTTAAAAACACCCCAACAAACCAATAACAAAAATACCCCACACTTGCAGATTCGAAAATGACTTTTTCATACAGGAGGTCAGAGACGATTTTTCTAAAACTTCATGAGGCTTGACAACCTCTTAAAGACCCACAGCGTGACGTTAAACTTTATGCAAGAGAAAAATGAGTAATGCAAGCAGAAGAGAAACCAAAGCTTGCAATCACATTGTTTGCACAAAGTAAAAATCTTTGTCTTTCCTGGGATAAATCTACTTTCACTGCAGAGAGGGGGAGGTATCAAAACAGGGTCAAGTTTGCTTTTGGATTCATTAAAGTAGAGCTGGTTTTGGTACTCAGTCTTCTTGAAAAATATGAATATATATATTCATATTTCTTTAATATATATGCATATAGATAAATACATTTTCTATGTCTCTGCTGCTCACCTATGAATAAAATTTTAATAACAGTCTCTTTCAGTGCTGCATTAATTTTGCGCTGCCTTTAGGACCACCAAAGAAACCAAGTGAGATGCAAAATCCCTCAGACTGCACCGCAAATACATACCAAAGTGCAGCTAAGACAAGCCTCAACAAAATAAAAGAGAATTGAGCATCATCTACAAGCTCAATTTCAACACCGTAAAAAACACATCTGAAAACTAGCTGTGGCAAAAACTGGGAAGGTTTGGACTTTGGTCAAAAATTCAAAAGTTTGGCTGCTTACCCCAAGTTTTATCTTCACTACCATAACATTGGGAAGACTGTAACCTGCAAGCATGGCCACACCTCCTTAGCCATAGCCAAGCCTCTCCTTCTTCTCATTTAGTTTGACAGTAGCGTACGTTCGATCCCAAGGCAACATTAATTTCCTACGTATGCCCCATTCACAGACATGAGGCTTCGTAGACACTCGTCCAAAGAGGATTTATGGGGCTTGAAGCACAAAGACTAACACGTTTACACTCCAGAGTCCTGGTGGAATAATCTTCATACTGCTCCCATTAACCTGTGTGCGGATGGAGCTTTGGCCATTTCTTGGATGATTTTGTTGCAGGGACAATGCTGACACACTCTTTCTCTTCTGGACGTGTCAGCAGAGCAATGTGGACCAGCTTGGATGGTTACACCTATTTGGGCACCATGAATAAAAGTAACCTACTCAGACTCTGCTCCAAAATACATTTGCCCTTAAACTGTGAAAGGTTCTTAACCCACTAGTCAAAAACAACAGCTGCAGAAAGACGGAGAGCTGTTTACCACTGTATTGACTCTGAAACCTGACCGCATACGAGAAATAACTATTCTTAACTATTTCTCTGCCAAACATGAGGACAATGTTCTGATCACCAAAGTGTGGAAATAATCACGAAGTAACTGCCAAACAGGAAAAAACCCCAAAATTCTCAAGTGACATTTAGCTGAGTCCAGTCAGATCAAGGCTGTTTTGTTTTGTCTTACCTTGGAATATTCAGCGTGTCAGTTCCTGATCTTCCAGTGGAAGAATCTGGCATGTTTTTCCTCTTGGGCTTGTGTCTAATTTTCACAGTGAGGAGACAAGTGGGATGCATATGACTTCGAGGGAGACCTCAAGGCTGACCTCAACTGTTAGTTGCACAAGTTCAAGGCCTACAGAAGACACGTATCAATTCTGCAGCCATCGCAGACACGATGAATAAGAGCAGCACCTTCCGTGGAGGAGCTGACTTTCAAAGACACCCTTTCCCAGGTATTAAAAGCACCCCTCAATAATTGCTTTAATGTATTTGTGTTCTGTTAAAGCAAACTGTGAACAGTGAAAATTCAGGACTAGCAAAATGCTGATAACATTCCAGAGCAGAGGACTATAAATTCTTTTAACAGTAAAGAAAGGGCAATGGAGAACACTAGACAGATCATGTCTAATTTACTGAAATCATAGACTTGAAGCTACAACAAGATTTGTGCATGTGCAGCAGATTTCGGCACTGATGATCAGCAGATACACAGTGATCTGAGCAAGGGAGCTCACGGGGAGAAGCTCAGGTGGAGCCTTGCTCCTATAAGAGCCTTCTTTCTCCTTTTGCGGCAATGTTTCAGATTTGTTTTCACCTAGGTTTGACACACACAGTTGCTGCCATTTCATTTGCAGATCTGAAGAAATCATGTCAGTACAAGAAACGCAATCGTTTCTTTGGGTTTTTTTATTTCGCAGATTAATTAAATACTTATGGAAATGAGAGCTAAACAGAACGGCTTTGAGCCAACTTGCTTTATTGACTCTTGACTATCTGAATCCCGCTATGGCTTCAGGTATCTTGCACCTTCTCTTCTTCCAGGTCCAGTTAAAGGCTGAAGATCAGCCACCACACTTCAACAGCACTTTATTAGATTCAGACCCAGTTCATGTATTAAATGTTAACATTTTACTTTATCTTCATGAACGCCCATTGCAGCTGTTTCCCTATTTAAAAGAGGGCATTTACGTTTCTTAATTGTTTTTCTCCCATTATTTCTTGTAGCTCTGATGCACTATGCAAAAGCAGGTTGGGAGGAGATCAAGGTAAGAGCACTCTGGCACTGCCAAAGTAGGATCTTTTAATGAGCAGATCCCTCGTCGTGATTCCTGATGCAGAAATCCCGCAGAGTGTGGAGAAGGGAAAGTGTCCCACAGTCCATGTTTTCGTGGAAATGTAACGTGTATGTTGGTTTCTGCACGAGGTCATTAAGTGGCCGTGGCACATTTCAGCTGGGAAACTTTAAAGCGTTGAATCCTGGATTGGATCCAAATTGAGTGATTGCATTCCTCCTCCCCAAATTCCTCTTGTAGATCCAGTTGGATACTGCGTTTGCCACTTTCCCTCGTAACCTGTGGGGCCGGGTTATGTGCTTTCCGATACACCTATGATTTTCACTGCAGAGGATAAAATGACTCAAAGCTCAGAGCATCAGCATGGATTTAGGAAATCCAGCTTTTCTGAACCATCCCAGGTTTCCCAACACAGGGCCAGTCACATAAGCCTTTCCGTGCCTCAGAAGAAACGGAGATAACAGTACATTATTTCAAAGCAGTGCTCCAGGCATAAATACATGGAAGACTGTGAGGCACTCAGACATTACAGTAATCAAAGTCATACAAGTACCAAAGATTGACAGATCACATCTTCACGAAATCAGTAAGAAAATCTGCAGAGCATCTGGATGAAGACTCGTCCAGAAACACACAGATATTGGTATAAGATTCTTGTGCCAATATTTCTGTCTGATAGGAATTAAGATGAATTATCAATCACAAATATAGAAGGGAGCTATAAAATGCAAAATGAAACTATATTATTATAATTTCAGTCCTTGATTTTCCTTATTTATCTTTCCAGCTCTCTTCCACTACTAATCTATCTTGTTTAGGAAAAACAGTGTATAAGTATAGTGGAGCTTGATTACTGAGAATGCCTATTAATGTAGTGTTTCAGAGTGCTCTCTAGACAGTTAAAAGGCTTTTAACAGTAAAATATGAAGGTTTCCTTCAAACTTGCAGTCATCTGCCTTCTAAAAGTTTGATTCAGTTGCCAACATTTCAGTGATTTATAGAAGTCAAAGCATCTGATTTTTGTCTCCCCACAATAGATGAGAGCTATTTTTTCTTATTATTTTGTAAAGGCAATGTCATTATCTTAAGCAGGGGGGCAAAAAAAAAAAGTTAAGAGCTGCATTAAAGATAGAGCTTTCAAAATAATTTTTTAAGGCATCTGGCCTTATTTAAACCATCAAATTTACATTCAATTCCTTCAGGGATGGCTCCGTTGCTTTGCGCTGGCTCTGTGCCCTCTGAAAAAAGCCCTGGATTTAATGCATGCCACCACCGCGTCTCCTAGCTGCATTGCCGCTCAGTATAGATATATAGTAGAGGAATAAAAAGCCTAACCTTGGACAAGATGCTCCACCTAGGCAAAAAAAAATCCCTGTAACAATGTAATATTCAACTAGAGGTTAGACTTGTGACTAATATCACTATCTATTTATTCTTAAATTATTAGTAGAAGTGTTTATGTACTATGAAACATTCTGTATGAGCTAGACGGGAAGCTATAAAACATTTTATGAGATCTACACGTGGCTGATGGCAGAACATTAATGTAACACTAAGGTTCATCGAAATTCACAAAATGCCAGAAAACACTTTTTTTTTTTTTCTTCCCCCAGTGAGATCTTCACTTCACAAAGAGAAGTGCACTCTGAAAACCCGGAGGGGCCAAATTCTGCCAGGTCCTGAGTGTCTCCAGAGGAATACGGAGCACTGTCAGCTTGTCCCGACTTCTAGATGAAGGCAAGAGTCTGTCCAAGGGCTTTCTTTTCTCAACAGAAAGCCTGAGGACGGACAGGTCAGGAAATGAGATGAAGCCCAATTAGAGATTTGTGTTGTGCCTCCCTCACCTCGGACAATTTTCAAGCTGAATTATTATCCCTCTTGTGTGGATGGCTGGACTAAGAAACTAAAAAAACTAGGTAATGCACCCACACGGCAAGGCAGACATTGAGAAAACCTCATACTCCTTTAAAAGTTATGCAGTCTTATTCCTACTGAAATTGGCTTTGTTTGCTGCCTTCAGGTAACTAATAACACGTTAAATAATCGGCGTAACCTGATTCAGTTACTATAAATCCTTGCTAAGGATCCAAATGATTTGCAAGCTGAAATCACACAAGCACAAAGCTGTTCATCCGCAGCCACTGCCTGAATCTCAGACTGATTTTTATACGTATCGTAAGAAAAAAGTTTAAGATAAAAAGCGTGGTACCAGTTTAAACAAACACCTCTGTTTCTGCGGCACGTAAAGTGGTGCTGAGACACGCTGCGTGCGCAGCACGAGTCTTAGTGGTGTCATTTTTGTTACATAAAACTCTGACGATGAGAAAAAACCCGATTACTTCCCAAAATAAGAATAAACTGGGTTAGTCCCGGATGGGGAGACATAACCTACCTTGTTTTACGCTAAATTCAGCTCACTGACTTGTGTAGAAGTGAAAGGTTATTATATGGGTTTACTGGGCAAACCCAGATTTTATAAATAATTGCCTGTCAGCCTGTTCAAGATAGACAAACACACAGCAGACCAACAAAAACATGATCTGTCATATTGCTGAGAGAAATGTATGTTGAGTCTTCATTCTCTGGGACTCTAAGTAGACCAGTAAAAAATAAGTGCCAGTATTTTTCCTGCTTATGCATATTTTAAAATGTAAAATCTGGGAGAGATACAGCTACGGAAGGAATTTTGATTCCAGTACCCAGTGCCTGAAACGGTTTCTTCTGACTCTATCCCTGCAGATCGAAACCAAATACAATAAATGCTGGTGTCCTTTTAAAAAGTCTGGATGTTTACAGCAAGCATATAATTTTCCATGATTAAGGACGCCAACCAAAATAAAAGTGATGATAAAAAGAAAAGTTTAATCACATATTTCAAGAAGCACAGACGGAACATCAGAAAACGTCCCCCGCTCGTTTAATACACTGCGTTGTACACGTTACTTACGGCCCTTTGCACACAGATTAATTCCAGAAAACAGAAGCGTAAGCAGCTGAACGAAAAAAGCAATTTATGAATGGCAGTAATATTTGATGTACAAAGGTCGCTTTTATGGTATTTTGGTTGCAAAGAGAAGAGACATTTTTCTGTTTATTTAAAATATATACACACACATATTTGAAGTTTTTGCAAGCAGGTCCAGGAAAGCAGGGCAACAAAGCCACTTACAAACGACCACAAGAGCGTACAGTGGGAATAAAAATTAAGACCTCACATAGTAAGCACAAAGGAGGAGGACAGCTGCACTGCGTAAAAGTAATATTTCGTTGATCTCCTCTTGATCTCTGGAGTGCTCTGTCTTAATTTGAGGTTTAAGTCAGATTTCAAGCCTGTGCTAGGAGCGGAGCGGCTGAAGCAGGCCCCTTGGGGCCCACAGGGTACCACAGGTACACGAGCGGTACCTGCCTGTAGATCCCGACCATGGGCTGAAGCGTGAGCCCTTCTCTCTGGTCAAGCACCATCGTGGTTAGCGCTATATTTGTACAGTTTTTATGGGAAGAAATGAATGTGTTTGTGAGGCCAGCAAAGGCTGGAGGAGCTGGGGACGGGAAGAAGCGTAGAGGGAGGGACCGAGATTTAAAAAATAAATCTGAAGACAAACAACGTGAACTAAAATATAAAAAAGGCAAAAAAGAGCCCATTTCTTCTTTTACCAAATCCAACAGTAATGCTGCCTTTGTCAACAACAGAGACAACATCTGCTTCCTGCAGCGAACGCTGAGCAAGTACACAACGTCAAGCCTTTGCCTAGACTGACACAGACACAGTTATTTAAATCCTTTAGGATGTATTTTTCTGAATAGGGGCCCAATGCAGCGGCATATCACTGCAAAGGCTCTCCCTGATTTCAGAGAGCGATGGCTCAAGCCCTGGGAGAGGAACAGATTAAAAACAGAGAGGGTAGTATTGAGAATCTGGGGCTGACCACTTAGCCTGTCCTTGGGTCTGCAAAAAGACAAGTCTCTAACTGGTAAAGTACAGTTTACCCGAACTTTTTTCTGAATATCTTTGGATCTGAACTCACTACTACACTCACCAAAAAGCCCCTGACTGGATTAAACTGGGTTACACTTTCTGAACATTTAAAAATCAGTTGAGAAATCAGTGGAAAATAGCGGGAAACAGTTTTTCTTTTTGCAAAAATCACAAGGAAAACCTGTATGACCTTCATACAACCTATATAAACCTACGCAGCCCAGTCTAACTCTGGCCTCTTTCTGCCCCATCCTGCTTTACAAAAAAACATCTCTAGGAGAACACACAGACTTCCAAACGCTTAAATAAAAATGACGCCGCGTTTCAGAAACAGGCTGACAGCAGCAAGTCCCCTGCAAACTTCAGCATTGTCTGATCTGCATTCTTGTCCACCTACACCCTATCCCAAACATCCTGCCATTAATTAGCTAAATGTTCCAGCTAGTAAACAAGAATAACGATTGAGGGGGCTGGAAAAAGAGACAGAGTCAGCCAGCAGATAGTCACAACAAACCAGCCCACTCACTGCTACGCGGAGACATTGGAGCTTGTGTTTTTTTTTCCTTCCACGGAGGGGAAAAGAAAATCACCTTAGTAGAACACTGTCTTTCCTGTTGCTGCAGCCACATCCATATTAGCAGGCGAGAAAAGTCATCCCGTTTCTGCGGTAGGCGCTCTGTCAAAGAAAGAGAAAATCTGTAATAGATTATCACATCAACTTAAACAAGGGAAGAAAGCAGAGAGAAAGGCAAGGCTTTCTTCCTGTTTTGTAGACTTTTCTGGCTGCAATCTAATAGTGTGCTTAATCTGAACATTTCTGGTCGGGAAGCTATAAGCAACCACTTTGTCTATTAAAAAATCACTGTGGTTAACAAGTGGTTAGCAACTCTATTTCAGGAGAGCGAGAGATATGCAAAAATGTAACATCCTATTTTGTTAATTGCCTGCAAAATAGACGAGGCCAAAAATACACTATTATGCTGAATCTGTTTGTCCCTTATAAGCATGTGTTCTCTATTCGCTGTGTTCAAGAATCATTTCTAACCTATCTTAATAGTCTATAAATTACTGAATAATTGCAGTTTTCCAAGCCTAATTTACAGTCCGAGTCCAAAGCTATGTAAACAGACACTGGTATAATCCCCTCCTCCCAAAACCAACTTAATCTTACAGATCCTCTTCTCCTTATAATTTGATACGCCATATATTGTAACCTGGGATCAAGTGTTTCCAATGGTAAAGAAGCACAAGAGTTAAACAGCATTTGAGAAAAGAATTTTAAAAGATCCTGTGACACTGTCTCACTAAAATATCTTTCATGCATTTTTAACATCTCTCTCTGAATCAATACAGGAAACTATGCCTTTTTACCCCAGGCACACTGCAAACCTTGTATTTTAGGGGGATATTCTCGGTTTAAAAATATATTGTGCTTTTTTGTGTGTGTGATATTAATGATACATTCAAAAAGGAAAGTTTAAATACTTTTGCTTTCTTTGGTTCACCTTCAGCGGTCATTCAGTTTTGAAAATGAAAATATAGTCACCTCCTTCGTTACAGTTAGTGCTTCATCAGATTTATTTTGTACCTCTTAGGTTCAAGCACTTAGGAAGTGCCATATATAACCACCTTTTTCAGTGGCTCTACCAATTTCCTAATTAATTTCAGCGAGATCAGCTTCTCCTCTCTTAAACCAGAATTAGCAGAGTATCATTAAGAGCAAAGGATAACCTCAAACAACTTTGTATATAAATAGTATTTATACTGAGCTGTAAGGAAATCGTTTCAAAAACAGCAAGCATGTATTCAGAGAGACGTTTACAGACACTGAATATGCAAAAGGAAATGTGTACAAGCTGTTCATTACAGCATCCTTCACATTAACACTATACTTCAATATAGACATCCAAATACATAAGGCATTGAAGTCAAAGAGCGGAATATTAGCTTTGGGACAGATAGCCAGTCATCAGACATGACAGTATCACCGCAAAAAAAAAAAAAAAAAAAAAATCCAAATACTCCATACCCAAACATGAAATGCACAAAAACAGAGTAGCCAACAATTTTGAAAGGATCCAATATATTCCCACAACCACAAGCAGCAAGTCCAAGGGAATTTGGATCTGCAGCTTTCCCAAACCATTACTGCTGGCATTTTGAAGTCGATGCAAAAGTAATGTTTTTAGCTCCTTGACCCTGATATTTTTACAGAGCTTTATAACCCAAGTGACAACCTTTAACACATAAAACAAAATATTCAGGGCTATTGTGCAGTTTGCTCGAAGATAAATGAACCCAAGCATAAAGTTGGAGCCACATGAAAGATAAAAGGTTGAATTTTGCGAAAGGAATTTTGGTTGCAAAGCAAAGTTGGGCTTGGCTGGGCTCACCTGGGAAATAACGAAGTTTAACATTTTCCAACACACGCAATATTATTATACGGTTAGTTATACCCCTGAAAAGGTCATTTTAGAAGCAAGTTTCAGAGGAGGGAGGAGAACACCTTCAGAAAATTGGACACACCCACCAGTCTATATTTAGCAATATATTATAACCAGTGTGGCTATAGTTAGGATTGAAAACTATTTCCTACTTAACTCCCTGTTTCACATACTTTAAACTTTCTGAAACATTTGCCCTTGGGCTGAAATTTCCTCTGCTTTAATCTCTGCCTGAAGTTCAATTTCTTTGGAAAGGACCAACAAAATTCCTTAAGCCATTTTGAAGTTCGGCAATAATGAAAACAACACATTTTTCCTTCCCAAGCCAGAGAAAGTGATTCTGATATATGCATATTTTATTACGGAATTTAGCCATAAATTGAAGCAGTTTACCCAGAAACAATCTTTACCTTCAACCTCAGCTCAAAGGTAACTTTTGAAAATCAGTATTTCAGAGGAGAGAGTTTGATTCATCCCATGCCATAACAAGACAACGCTTCATCCTTATTTTGATGCATTACTACATAATAAAGGTTAACATCCGAAATGCTTTTACGCATAGCAAAGCTATTTTACAGCCATCCTACAGTTCTGAGTTATACCATATATCTTTAAGATATATACGGCCGAACTCGTGATACTACAAGACATATCTCTACGTGCCAAGAACTCCGAAGAGAAACAGCAAGATGTTTTTTATAAAGCTTGCATGTGCATATGCCCTTGCGAGAGAGTTTATATATATGTGGCAGTCATTTAATGTGGTTTGATATAATGTAAAGGGTTTGGATAACACTTTTGGGTGCTTTATGCCACTTTGGCAGTATACAATTCTTTTAAAAAAAGAATGATAATTTGGCTCAGAATTACAGATAGAGGATGATGCAGGCTCTTGATGTGGGATTAAAATGGCAAGCCATAGCTCTATCCATTTTGCTGGATATGTCTTGCTATAGCCCAATGTCAGGAGATAACATAAGCCCACGGTCCCTCCTGGAGACCCCCCTGGAAAAGCGTCTACTGCATCCAAATTTTTTGTGTGCTCTCTCTCAAAATATGCCGTCTACCAGCCTGTGCTTTGATTTTTCCTGCTGTGAGCTGACTCTTTGCCACGGTTGGAAGTCCGTCAGCCTGTTACCGTACCTGCTATGTTCATGGGTGGTCAAAGGACCACCTTTTAGACATGGGAGATCACCTGTAATTTGGCACAAATTACACAGTGCACCTTCCCAGAATGGATTCCGTGCTCTGAAAAGTTGACACAACCTTATCTGGCCGAACTAGCTCTCACAGAAACGCTTCTTGCTCCTTGCAAGGTTTTGGCTTCCCATTCTCTGACCTCGTTAAAGGTCAAAGGACAGCTTTCCAGTCTTGACCCCAGCCCATCTAGGCGCCACGGGAAGAACCTCCTCACAGCTTCTCAAGCATCCTCTACCTGCCTGCAGTATAGGAACCCTACCATGAAAACGTTAAGCCTTTAAGTTATTGAAGCAGATTGGATTCTGATATAAAGATCTTCTCTGGGAATGCTATCACTATTTAATAAACAAAGGTAGGTTTTTATCCCACAGTCAGAAAGGAGGTATGATAAAGCAGAAAAGATGAGCTGTGTTCACTGCTGTCAGTCATCCAGAAACAAGATCATGCTTTGCCCTTAGCCTGGTGAAAGAAGGGAAAAGTAATAGCTTAAAAAGGCAATCTGGTACAAAAGGCCTTGGTCAAATAACTCCTCAAATCTCATGAAAAATCATCACTTTTCGACTCTCTTTTCTAGTCCCATGTCTCTCCTGTAGCAGTAGCCCGAAGCAGTGTATTGCGAAGGACCACGAAGAACCGCTCCCTGAAGAGGGCAGCAAAACTCCTGTCCCCACAGGAGGTCACCTGAAAGGAAACGTTTGCTGAAGAGTTCCTAGAATCAATTCAGGGGCAGAAAATCACATGCTTATTAACGTCAGACATTCTGAAGCTGTGATTTACAGNTCCCATGTCTCTCCCGTAGCAGTAGCCCGAAGCAGTGTATTGCGAAGGACCACGAAGAACCGCTCCCTGAAGAGGGCAGCAAAACTCCTGTCCCCACAGGAGGTCACCTGAAAGGAAACGTTTGCTGAAGAGTTCCTAGAATCAATTCAGGGGCAGAAAATCACATGCTTATTAACGTCAGACATTCTGAAGCTGTGATTTACAGAAACAAGATCCAGTCAACCCTGAAGATGTGAGTACTCCTCAATTAGGTAACATACCGGATTAGAAAACTAAGACTTCTGAAAAGGCACCTTTGCTAGAAATGGTTTCCAGTTAACAATTTACACTGGTACATAATTTCACAGCTGTAGCATGATGAGAAAGAGTAATTTTGGCCAGAGAAAGAAACAGCTGTGATTTTTGAGTGGGCTGATGTGTAATTCTTATTTGGGATAAAATTTGGAAAGTCTAGGGTAAAACATCTCCAGCGGGCATCCTACACACTAAAGTTTATTGGGCCAAATCCTCCACTGGTTTAAGTCTGCAGTTCTGCTTACATTAAAGCTAAGGCACAATGTCATACCACAGGTCTGTTGTATCACTTAAAGACGATAAATGCTGAATTACAGGTCCTGCAGAAGTAAGTTACGGAACAGTATTTTTAAAACTTGAAGTCTCCTTTTCTTGGTGTCCTCTTGTATGTGTGTGGGCAAGTGGTTTAGTTACAACGCATAAAGTGGAATGGCAGACAGAGACATCAAATTCAAAGAGCAAGTCCTGGCTGAACTTCATTAGCAAACATAAATACAAATAGGCACATGTTGTTTGTGACACGCCACGGTCATTTCCTCCTTTGGTAATTTTACTCTATTCTCTGATATTTGCATAAATGTAAATCAAACCATACGACTTGAATAGGCTTATGATAGGGGAATCATATGCAAAACTTCTTTGCATTAAATCATTCTCTTCATGCAGCCTTACAACGTTACTGTGAAAATCAAGGAGGATTAGATCTTAGACAGTGAAAGCCTTTATTTAAGAACAGTGGCGGGAGCCCTGCCCTTTAAATAAGAGACATTCTTGGATCAGACACTGGCTGGCAGGATGGAAAAAAGGATCTAGCATTAACTTTCATTCCATTCCAAATAACCTGGAACCCATAAAACAGAAAGATTCTCAATTTTTAAATCTGCTCCTTTTCTCCCTGTGTCTTCTTTCCATTTTATTTGGGGAATGTTAACTTTGAAATTTCATTAGCCCGCCATAATATCGAACAAGTCATCCTGGACAGATTCATAGCTCTTTGTACATAAAAACATCTACATTAAACCCGCTGTGATTAAAAGGTTACCTCTCTAATTTTTCCCAGCCTGCACAGACAAACCACACGCAAAGAAGTGTCAGCTTATTTAGAGATTAAAAAAATAATTAGTTTAGGAGGCAACGTATGAGCAACATTGTTTAAAAAAGAAAGTCTATATGTTGTTTAGAATTAGTTGCTTCTGTTTAAGTTGAAATAAAATTTGTGTGGATATAAACTGTCCTTATTAAAAGTGCGTAAGTGTTACAAAAGAAATATAATGGATAGTTCTCTCTCCAATTTAAAACAATAGCACTGAAGGCTCCAATTCTACAACCCCATCTTTAATCAGTAGCCAAAGCACAGATGTCTGATATTACTCAGAGGGTGAGGGAATGTTTTATGTATATAATGTCTAGTACATGGTCAATAATGAATAACAAATCCCAAATATATATCTATGAACACCCAGGTTTAGTAGATTATGAACTTGTACTATGCTCTGGATGACCTGCCCTGCTGTATTCATGAAACGTCATGGATTTCATTTACGATGGGGTCAGACCAATGTGCTGAAAGCTACAGCATCCATTTATCCATACAGTAATGGTCCCTCTGGAAGCACAACAACATTTGTGCTTAAGCTAGCCCCCGAGAAACCGCAGTTAGGTGTAAGAAACACAAACGGAACAACTTTATTTCTCAGGTCTGTTCCCAGTCTTCAGCCATCCAGAGGGACACCAGTGACAGCAGCAGCTTCCACGCCATGAGTACCCGCGCTCCAGGAAGGCGACCGAGATCAAAAGTACACTTTACGTATATGACCACAGACATCACGCACTGACAAAAGCACTGCCTCAGTAAGCCACCCTTCAGCAGCTTGTAACAAAATGCTTTCCAGCGAACTCAGTTCTGGGCATTGCTTTACCTTTTATCTGCCAACAGCGCAAACTTTCTCAACAATCACATAAAACTGTGTTGCTGAGTCCAGGAACAGGATATATCACCCAAGTCTGTTAAAGAACATAGTCTACATCTCAACTACCCAACTTTTTTATTGTTGGTCTCTGCTACTGGGAATAATGTCATTCCCAAGGCTGACGGAAACATAGTATCTCTGAAAAACAAGGACCAAATGTATTTCTCAGACATCTCATGCAATACCACCAGTGGAAGGAGGACAAAACGTAGGGCTTGTACTGCTGTCCTTCAGTATATTTTGCCAAATTTGCGATGCTGCAGTTAACCAGCAAACGATGTTCTCAGGGCTAGGCTGATATTATAAGAAAGGAAAACAACGCAAAAGGATCATGGCTTCTGTCGCAGCAAGAACTGGGGTGTGGGAGTGGGGTACCAACGTCTGCCAAAAGAAAAAAAGAACAAAATTGGTAGGGAGAGAGATATCATATTTTGAGTTTCTCAGAGGGTACTGTAAACAGTGGAGAAAGAAGGAAAAAATGGAACTATAAAACAATACTTGGCAGTCAGCTTTGCAAAACAAACATATTTTCGCAAAGTTCTTCCCATCACTGCCACCAACTTTAATAGGCTTTATTTGTCTGAGAGCAAGAAAGTCTTTTTAATTGTCAGAGAAAAGGCGACGCTGCTTAGCAGGCTGACAGAAATCCCTCTTCTCAGCCCTACTTCATTTGCATCCTGCTCTCGGTTCACAGTCAGGGAGAGGAATTCCTTCCCCTAGGCTGCAAAACCTGTAGCTGGGCTCCATCAACACCCTCCCCTGGCCCAAGGGAGCGGGTTGCTTCTCCTGCGGAGCGAGTCGAAATCCAGCAAGTTATTATTGCCGTGGGCCTAATGGCCCATAACCGTCCACCCGTGACACGCCACTAGCAAAGCACACAGCAGATCTTCACCAGGCACCAAACCTTGATGGATACGACCTGTTGGATGCCAGCGTAATTGAGAAAGTCTAATCCCCTCCACTGCAATGGAAATGAAACGGCTCCCGAGTATCCCCGATCTCCTCACAAGCATCGCAATTAGTTCATTAATAATATTATCGCCTTACGTCAAACTCATCAAAAAACTTCGAGTTGCCCAGAGGCCAACATCTCCTCTTCTGATGTGTCTCAACTCGCTGCTTTAGCTGTCCGGCAGCAATAACGTATGCAGGCGACTNTCAAACTAATCAAAAAACTTCGAGTTGCCCAGAGGCCAACATCTCCTCTTCTGATGTGTCTCAACTCGCTGCTTTAGCTGTCCGGCAGCAATAACGTATGCAGGCGACTTTATTATGTCTGAGGATGAAGTTAAAGCTACAAGCCTTGAGACGTGCAAAGAGAAGACTTAAGGTATGGTTAGATGCCGAAACCTCTGGTTTATGACTCAGAGCCCTGCACAATCACAGCACTCCCATGTGAAAACATACCACGAATAACAAAAAGCCCTTCAACCTGAGAGTAATTCAGCATGAAATAACCTGGATGGCTCGCTCTCTCCAAGGATGGCTTTTCTTGACTTTTTAAAGTTTCCATCTGCTGCTCGAGAGGCTCCGGGGTTTTTCTGTAGTAAGTGACAGAAGAGGTTAAATTCCCCCTCCGTGTCACTGCCGCTCACAAGTCAGCATATGATTTTTAGCGAATTTATTTGGAAACAATATGGTGTGGTACAGTCGTCTGAGCGCAAGGGCAGGAGCCAGGGCTGGGCTCTGCTCCCAGCTCTGACACTTACTTGCTGTGTGGCCTCAGACAAACCACTTAATGTCTCTGTGTTTCAATTTCCCCTGACTTTGAAACAGAAATACTATCACTCACGGAAAACCTTTTTTGAGGACTGCTTGATTACAGAGCTAATACACGGCATTTTGAAAACGCTGTATGCTATTCCATAACTGTTATTTTCATTACATTGTATCTTCCATTGTAATGGCTAAAATACCAGATGTGCAGAAATGGATGCTGGAATTGGCGCTCATTGGATAAGAGGAGCGGCTGTTACGTCGAAATAAATGAAATTGTTTGGGCAAAACAACACAGTTCACCTACATTCTTTTTTTGAAACGGCTGAAATCGCAGTGAAAAGGAGTCTAATGGCATTTTGCAACATACTTCTCTTCCCCCACCTCCTGAAAACATCCCGTGAATGCTCCCCGCGGAGGACATAGCATCTCTATTCTCCCTTTGCATTTCACCGGGGAATGAGAACCCAACCAACAACGCAGGGCAGAGAGTCCGTCTGTAAACAGAGGAATTTTCTCAGGCTCCGAGGCCCTTTGCTGGTGGAGGCATTCGGGTGCAGCCACTTCTAGCCGTGCTCCTTACTGACTGATGCACTCTGTCTGCAGCGGGGCGCNGGGCAAAACAAGACAGTTCACCTACATTCTTTTTTTGAAACGGCTGAAATCGCAGTGAAAAGGAGTCTAATGGCATTTTGCAACATACTTCTCTTCCCCCACCCCCTGAAAACATCCCGTGAATGCTCCCCGCGGAGGACATAGCATCTCTATTCTCCCTTTGCATTTCACCGGGGAATGAGAACCCAACCAACAACGCAGGGCAGAGAGTCCGTCTGTAAACAGAGGAATTTTCTCAGGCTCCGAGGCCCTTTGCTGGTGGAGGCATTCGGGTGCAGCCACTTCTAGCCGTGCTCCTTACTGACTGATGCACTCTGTCTGCAGCGGGGCGCCCGCTCACCGGAGCGGTGGGAGGTAAGAGGAATTAAGGTAATGCATCAGTGGTTGCCAGTGGAGGAGATGGGAAGGGGGGAAAAAAAAAAACAGAAAAAAAAAAAAAAAGCAAAAGAAATATACTATTTCAATCAAAGTCTGAAATTTGTAGAAGTGGTTTTGGTCTCAATATAGAAAAAATATTTATCCAAGAAACTCCTACTCGGGTGCGAACATCCTACTTCTAGTGGGATTTTGTTTGGCAAAGTGCTGTGAAAGAGTGGAAGCTAATACAGAGCATGTCTATAAACAAATATATTTATTTAGTACAGATTGACACATTCACTAGAGTATTTCAGTGATTACACGTGTAAAACTATTTCCTATGGTGGTTTCCTTTTGTGATTCTGCTAATTTATTCAATCCACCCCATTTTCATGCATTGAATGTTATGAGCCATTTCAGCCACCCAGACTGAAATCCGCGTTTGGAGACTACATGCCTGTTTTTTCATTTCATCATCTACACATAATTATTTGGTGATATTAGGAATCTGAGCTCAAATGGAAGCCAACCAACATTTTAATAGCTTAAAAATCATACAAAATGAAGTCTGCCCTGAGGTTAATGAATATGAGCCAAATTTTGAGGCTCTCGCTCAGTTTTTACTCACTCCTTATTCAGGCAAAAGTTGAATCAATTGTAGTTGGACTGATTAAAACCAGAAGAACATATATTTGGACCTTTCTCTCAGGTAAAACTGAATAAATTACCTAGGCTTAGGCTGCAGAATGGCATCCAATCGATCTTTCACGTCTATTTCTGCAACACGCTGGAGAAAAAATCCAAGCGCTGAGCCAGTCTCACCGGTTAAAACAATACTTTAACAGCAGAATAAATTATTATACACTACCAGGTTTTATGACATTTATATTAGAAATAGCCCTGAATCAAAATACATTTTCTGGTCCCTCCTGAACTTCTGAAGACCAGGATCAAATCCAAACTTAAAAAATGGTCCATGAAGTATGAAAGCCAAATGCCTTTATCCTTCAAAACAAAGCTTCATCCCCAATTTGAACTTTAACCCTGGCACATATCGATACAGTTATTTGATTTTGGAAGACGGACTTATAATTCAGACAATTAAAGATTATTTTTAAATTACATGCAAAATGTCCTACTCCTTATGCAAAGAGTGCACTGCGCCTGTAAAAATATAAAGCAGAGTGGTTAATTCCTTTGAACAGTTAACACTTTACTTGTAATTGGTGATAATCACAGAAAGATGCTCCTCCCTTAAGCAACAATCCATTTTAGTATTGGCCAGCCATGTCAAAGTAATGACACATTTATCCCGTTCAATCAACATCTAAGCATGAGGATGTGGAAAAGAAAGTATGACGAACGGATTTGTTCAATATACGCAAAGCAAATAAGAGAAGGAAAAAAATAGGTAACAGGAATGCTCTGGTCATCTGTGAACAATACCACGTCCCCTGACGGTCTGTGTGACAGTGGCCCTGCTCCCTACCTCCAGACAGCCTGCAATTAGGATCTCGGTGCTGAAACACGCCGAGCATATGAAGAGCTCGCCTGTGGGTGGCTTCATTTGTAAGCAAGCAAGCGGGGACACGTAAAGAGGGCAGTGTCCTCCTGATCACCATCCATGCTGCAGGGACCTTGGTCTCTCTCCAGCAGTTCCTAACAGTGGCTACCTGCAGCACAGACAGACTCCTCTGTGTATTTAGGCAGGGGTCTAACGAGCACCAACAGCGCTAATGGCACATTAGCCAGCACGCGAAGACTGCTCAAATCCTTGCAGGCTCCTGGGTGAGGCAGCCTGTACAGAAAAGAGCCCTTGCTGCACTTTCAAAGAGCTTCTGGCAAGTTATGAGCTGCAAGGATGAACCAAGAAACTTTGGATCCCAGGGAAAGCCAGGCGCTTTTTTTATATTATAATTTTTAATCATAGAATGCTATGTTGGAAGGGACCTCGAGGATCATCTGGTCCATCCTTTCCTTGCAAAAGCATGGTCTAGCAAGATGGCCCAGCACCTTGTCCAGCTGAATCTTAAAAGTGTCCAGCGTTGGGGAATCCACCACTTACCTGGGGAGATTATTCCAATGGCTGATGGCTCTCATAGTGAAAAACGTTCTCCTTGTGTCCAATTGGAATCTCCCCAGGAGTAACTTGTACCCATTACCCCTCGTCTTTTCCATATGACTCCTTGTAAAAACAGAGTCTCCACCTTCTTCGCAGCCAACCTTTAAGTACTGGAACATGGTGATGAGGTCTCCCCTAAGCCTTCTTTTCTTAAGGCTGGAGAGACTCAATTCTCTCAGCCTTTCCTCATACGGCAGGCTTCCCAGTCCTTTGATCATCTTTGTGGCCCTTCTCTAGACCCTCTCCAGCTCATCCACATCGGTTTTGTATAGTGGGGACCAAAACTGAACACAAATGTGTTGGTTTAAATTACATTACATCCACATTCATATGTTGGAAAAGCTGGCTCAGAAGGCAGGATGGATGTCTAGCGTCTCTAACGTGTAGCTATATTTTATTTATAACCTTTCCAAATGTCTTTCTGGCCATCTATTCCTTACTTGCCTAACATCTTGGCACAATGTCCCATCCCAGAGACACCGGGCGGTTACTGAGAATAGCAGAATTCCAAAATGTCCTTCCTAGAATTGACTAAAAATTCCTTCTGGTCGTTTCTGATGGATCAGCAATACTATTTACTTTGCAAAGAAAATGAAATGACTAGGCAGACTCTGAACTCTCGTACTACACTCTCTCTCCATAAACACATTTATACACATTACTTGCTACAGCACACTGCTTAAATGAAACTTATTCTGAAATGCTAAGCTCACCAGTGCCGTCAACAATATCTCAGTGGTCTGACCCATCACATCAAACTTTATCTTCTTCAGTACCATGTCTTGTCTTTTTCTTTTGCATCCAGTTTTACAGAAGACATACATTTATGTGCACATCTATAAAACTGATACTTGTCTGAAAACAAACTGGCCAGGCCGTGAGATTCTTCTGGCTCATTGCCATTGTTCAGTCATTAAATACAGGCTTACGAATAGGGAGATGGATTGTAACTTGTAACTCCATCAAGGGTTTTCATGATATCGCAGCCCATATTTTTTTAATAACATTGAGGAATATTTAAATCCTGTATGGAAGTTTTTTCACAAGTATGCCTTTGATGTAAGAACATTTTGATTTGTGTGCATGCTGACACCAGAACAGCTCGATTACTGCATGTTCATTTATCAAAGAGTGCGGGGTCGATCCCGCTCGGATGCGCAATTATTGCATCAAATACATAACATGCGCTAACCATGCTGACAGCAACACCCCCGCTTCCGATGGCTGGAAATACAACAGTGAACAATTACTGCAAATTAAGAGTTAGTTAGGTCTCACTAAACATTATTGTTACTAAAGCAATAAAAGAGTTTACACTAAAAAAAGAAGAAAGGTGGTAGGGGATTTACTGAGCCCCAAACCTAGAACACATTGCAGTTCCTGGTCTTAAAGCTAATGGGACCCAGTGGATACAGACTGCAGCGAAAAGAGCGTGTGTTGTCTTAGCCACGTTATTTATTGTAATGGTGTAACTCCCTTTTTCTTTGTTTCTCCTCTTCCCCCCAGCAGAAGGGCTGTTGGTAAGAGGGGAATGTCAAATCCAGGTTTTCAGCTCTCCAGTAGTTCTGCATTTCCTGGCTTTTGTGGACTGAAATCAGACCCTTAATGTTGCCTATGCACATTTTGTTTTGGGTAATTGACATTAATTTTTAGGTTGCATCACCGACATCAATCAGCGTTGTTCTCAGAGGACTAGAGTTAAGGGGCCACAATAAAAGGACATGATATTGTTTCGTTTGTTTTATTTTTGGAGCGCTTTGACTACTCTATACTTTTCCAGTTGATGTTACATTCTTTTTGTGTGAGACAGTGCAAAACATTACTGCCTGTCTTGTTTAAAAGAATATGTTGGTATTACAGTAAACGGCTCTCGAGGCTGGGACGGTCAATCCTGGTAAAAATTCAAGTTGATAACTTTGTCTGTATAACACTTTGAAGAAACTACGAAATAATAACATATTTCTTTAGCGAGTGCTATGTTGCCCGTTACAGATGTTTTCCATATGGTAAGTGGAAGGTCGGCCCCTTCCCCCTCCACTCATCAGTGTTCTCACATCGTAGAAGGCATCTACAAAGACAACACGGCTGTAAATGATATTCCACAGAAGCCTCCATCAGCACGTACTATGCACGAACAAGCTGATTTTCATTGTACAGGGCAGGAACATGCACCATTGTAGCCCGTTTATGGTGAGGACTTTGAGTCTTCAGCTTACTATTTTACCAGTGTCTTGCACAAATACTCTGGGCTAAGTGGTCAAGAGAAGCCAGACTAGGCTTCAGAAGCTAAAATGATGAAACAGGAAAAACAGGTTACATTAGTAGAGATTACTGTAGATTATCACGGTGCATCAGACGGCGGGTTCAACACCTTTCCGCTCAAATCCTTACCGGTGGGAAGGAAAATTACTTCTCACACAAGATCATGATTTTAAGGGCAGAAGGATCTGAGGCACCTCAATGGAGCTAAGACCTATTTTTTAGACAATGGTACATAGTCATATACACAGGATCACAGCTAAACCTTTTTAAGAGATAGCCTTTGGACAAAGAATTGATCTGTTGCCTCATAATTTTGATAGCTTCCATCCACAGATAATAACAGTTACAATTAAAATAGACTTAAGAAACACAGCTTTTTTTTTAAGAGACCAGAGCTGTTTTTCCAAATGCTCAGCACCTATAGTTGGAATTGCGTCTTCAAAAGACCTTACAGGTCCTAAGCACCATTTTGTCATGCTTACAGTCTGGTTCAAAAGAGTTCATCACTCCAGGTGTACTCAGGATATTTTGTCCTTTCATAAATCCGGATACACTTTTTGGATGCTGGAGCTATTCTAACACTTGAGTCTCGAATGCAGGTGTGACTTCCTAAAAGTGGTATGGAGTGTAATGGAGGCATTGCCTCATCTCAACCACTCCTTTCCCGACACACATCATTATCTTATCTCAAAAGCAGTAAACTCCAGAATAAAAAAGAATGCAAACAAACATGGAATTTGTGTTTAAAAAAAATAATCCCTTTTTGCCTATTTCCCTATGCTTTTGGGTTTAGACAAGGCATGGAATCATCAATGTTAGTTTATGTTTAATTTGTAACTAGACCTTTACGTTTCTTCATGGTAGCCAATATTTGTAACATATACAGACACTCGTTTGTATATTTTGCCATTAGTTATTATCTATTATTGCATAATAGTAATATAATCTCTAACAATTCTACAAAAATTTCATCAGAAGGTGTGTGGCTAAAACTTCAAGCACGCTCAGAAATACAACTTAAATAATATCTACTGAAACTTTTCTTCTTTCTTCTTTGCTTTTTCATTCTTTTTTCCTTCTTAGTTTTCTAAAATGTGCACCATCATTTACTTATTTCTTAGGATCTACAAGATATTCTCCAATAACCTGAAATCCTTTCATTTTCTTCTTTCAACATATTTTCCTGTTCACTTTTTTCTGTTCCTCATGGCAGTATTTTTTCTAATTCTTTATTACCAACTCTATTCTCTTTAACCTTAATTAAATCTTTCCTTCTATTTATCTCTATCTTTGCCCCTCAGTTCACCTCATCCACCCCTTGCTTCACAGCCCGCTCTCCCATCTTTTCATAAGTCTTCACTCACTCCCTTTTGCCCAGTATCTATATCTGCTGTTTTTCTTTCCAACCTTATTTCTGCCCGTCCTTGTCTCTTACTGACATCATCTTCTCTGTAAAGAAGTGAAGGGCTTCTCTGTCTTGATATAATTTCATCCAAAACTTACTTCATCCTCTCCCAACCAGCTTTTGGCTCTACATGCGTATTAGCAGTTGTTGCAGAAAATATAGAAAACTGTATCTACTGCTTATGACAGCTGTAGGACAGACGAAGAGTTTTGACAGTACCAAAGGGGGCACTGGGCATGCAAGAGAAATTCAGTGTTTGTATAGGAGCAGGAGGATCGTAAACACCAATTTGGAGTAGCCAGCAGTTGGCACCCAGGGTGCAGGGCCCTCAAAAGCTTGAGGGAGTTTTCATACTTCCCACAAGCTTAAGTTCAGTCTTGGGTATTAAATATAAATGAAGCATGCAATTTTCTTTTTTTTTGGCTGTCATTACTCAGTTTGCTTAAGAAAAAGAAATCAAGACGGAGAGGGCACACACCACGTTCATGTCAAAGAGAAGCACGCTTGTGCCTGGTCCATTGCAGAAATTGCTCAAAAATACTTCACCTTTGTGGAAACGCTCCCCTTGTGAAAGGCTGGGGCTTCTGCTTGAGAAACGGTGGCCCCAGGTTTGCCTGGGAGGCTGGATGAACTCGCAAGCTGTAATTTCTAGCAAGCTTTTATTTTTCCTTGATAAATTGGTGTCACTTAATTTCTGTAATATTTCCTCTCTTTGTCCTTAGCTGGGCATGAGTCAACTGAAAATGCATGACTAAGTCTCACACAGCTCTTAGCAAATGCGGAGATATTGTGGAGCAGAGTGTGTGTTGGGGTGATATTTACTCCTCAAGGGGAGTTGTTGATGGGGTGAACTACTGATCCCGGCCCTCTGTGAGCGGATGAAACCCATCCATCACCAAGGAAACAACCCTTTTTTGCTATGTTATAACACGTGTTACAGAGAACAAAACTGGGGACAACAAAATATAAGCATGTCCACACTGCAAAATAAAACATCTTGGTCCTCATCTGGAAGAGATATAGCAAAGGCGGCTGCTGGTCCACCTTTGGCTTTTGAAGTGACCAGCCAGGGTGCCAAATGGGGTGGCATCTTTCTCTTGTGGGCAAATTTTAATCAGGCACCAGGCAGAGTCAACCAACTAATTACTAACAGGCCGCTTGCCCAGTATGAAAAGGGAACAATTTTCAATCTTTGACAGATTGGATTTGAACAGGCAACAGAAGTGAAAGCATCTATTGTCCATTATCCAGTTCAGCCCCGAGACTTCAAATTTCTCAGTTACCACGTAGGCTGTTCAGAAAGGTTTGTCAAGTAACAGCCTCTCTAAACAAATTACAGCAGAATTCCTTACTCTATGCCACATATTCAACTTGCCTTTCCAAAAAGAGCCACATAATAAGTTTCTAACAAGGACACTGGTTATTAAATCACTCTAGATTTTCTAGGTCAAAGAGGTGAAAGGTAAAGTCAAAATAACTGAAATAAAATATTCTATAAATCATGTGTGTTTACTTACAAATACCAAAAAGCAAGATATGAAGAGACCTGCTACTATACTAATAAAAATTCCGCTAACAATTTTGAATTACCGTCTTCTTGATGAAAGCAAGATTTAAGGCGCCTGAGTTGGCTTTTGGAAATGAAAACCAAACAGAGCTTAGTAGAAGGTGGACCCTTCTTTCTTTCCCCACTCCTTCCTTCAAAATGTATAAGATGGACACGGCAAAGAAATACACTGGTAATGCATGTTGTTCCTTTTCGTACAATTAAAGGCCAAAAGTAGATACCTTTTTTCACATATACGCTTGCTTAGGTAACCCGTGGAGCTAAACTGTGAAGTGTAAAATTTCTTAATGCATTTACAGTTAGGAAATTTTTTTAAGTTGCCATCTGTATCTCCTATTTCCTAGAAACATTAAGATCTGAGATTTCTGAATAGAACATTGTATAATTTCAGTGTATTTTGAGACAAGCTTTTTCGGTGCTTCACCTTTATATTAGTAGATAGGAAGAGAAAAACATATTTCTGCTGCAGCTTTCTTCTTTAGGAGACACTCCTTATTTTTCTACTTCTCAAATACATTCAAACCCATACTTACTGTGAAGACTAGAGCAGTTTATCATTTTTTCAAGGAGTATGCTTTGTCAAGAATAGAATTAAAAACATCTCCCATTTTGTAATTTTCCAAGTTTTTATCTGTCGCGATGATTTTGCAGCAGTTGAGTGAAACTCATTGAGAACGAAGGTGTACTTAGTTAATAAAAGCATGATTTAAAGACAAGAAAGAAAAAAGAAGAGTCAGGTTTGAGTCTAAAATGGGTGCGAAGGAGCTGCAACCACCATCTCATATGGGCCATGGACCAGCTCACTGCAAGTGAAACAGTGAAGCGAGAAGGAAGTGGCTAAGAACGGCAGTGGATGTTCTCATTCAATAAAGACTCGGAGCAGTCTCTGTTGGTGGGCTCCACGGACCCCCAGATGTACTCCTGCGCCCGCCCCACACTTCCTGGCAAAAAAAAAAAGAAAACAGTTGGGGTGGGCTGTGGTACCACTTGCCTTCCTTCTGGGTGAATCCAGAGGAGGAAGGGATCAGGATAAATTATAGGTCCCTGCAAAAGCTCTGTGTGTTTATGATCACGCCATCTGGAAACAGTGATAACTGCACTATTAATGAAGGCGTTACTACAGATGATCCGCCGTGTCTATTAAAACCAGCCATGCTGCGTGCTGGCTCATGATACATGTTTGCTCTAATTTCCTCCCTGACATTTCATTCTTTAAACTGTCAATAACCCGTTAACCTTTCTGGCACAGAAACTCTAAAACAAAGTCCTATTTCAGCTCTGATTTTGAATCTGAATTGTGATAAGCAATACCAAATGCTAAGTTTACAACACATAGTTGCCCTAATCTGAATCATGCTACAGGTGGTGGGGATTTTTTTCCCTTGCTTACACAAAGCTCTTTGCATCATAAACCAGGGTACAACAATGCCCTTATGTGATATTCTAAAATTAATTTCTTAATTTGATGGCAGAATAGCAAACATTCTTTGCTGGTAACTGAAAGCTTGATCCTGCATTTTTCAATGGCCAGAAGTGTCCCGTAATCAGGAGGATTGCTCACATTCATACGGTTTAAAGCCAGAAGGGAAAATTAGATCATCTAGTCTGACCTCCTGCGTACCACAGACCACAGAATTTCAGCCAGTTGCCCCTATTTCGGGCCAGTAATCCGTTTAACAAAAGCATATTTTCCAGAAATTCATTTGACCTCCATCTGGAGTCATCAAGAACTAGACAATGCAGAACTTCACTTGGTAGTTTGTTCCACTGTTAATTTCCTTGTGCCTTATTTCTAACTTGAATTTCTCTGGTATTACTTTTCTACATAAATACAAGTTACAAGAACAGCAATTATGACTGTCTCCACAATAATGGTAACATTAATGTGAAAAGAACATGTCCAATCGGGATGTTAGGAAGCCTTTTGGCCACAGGCACAGAAATATTTAAGCACAGCCTGATCCAGATAAGTCCATTACAGGATTTACTGAGATGTCTGAGTCAGGTACAAAAGGATACATCTATGGAAGCATTTTAGTCTGGATCAAGGGTGCGGTTTTGAAACAAATCTCCCATTCATCCCCACTTACTGCACATCAGTTTGCACCATGGCATGATTTCAGAGCACGCTAACTGGACTCTTTTTGGATAAAACCATATCAAAAGATGCACTCCAACCACTAACAGGCACTCAGTCAGCGGGGCCAGACTAGACCTAGTGGTAGAGTGAAAGTAAACCCCACTGAAAAGCTCATCATGTGGATGTCGGGTCAGCACCAACCATTTGTCTTCTACACATCTGCTCCCGTTTGTACTGCTTGCAAAGCAGTCACTGCCTAACTCCCCCTGACTTTAAAGAACCTTGTGCCAGCAGCAGCAGAGAACAGAAAATCAAGATTTAGCAAATCATTTCAGGAGAAGAGTAATTGGAGGAATTGATTTAGTTGAACAATAGATGGGTATTAATCCATAATCTGAAGAACAATGGCAGTGATCAAAAGGTAATGCAGCCAATAAAGAGAGTTCTTTTTTTCAGGAAATACCAAATATTATGGACTAATTCACCTGGCTCGTCCTGAAAAGACCAACTCAGAAGAAGAAAGGGCTTCTAGGAGAACCTCCAGCAAAAGATAAGGGGAGACACTGATGTGGAAAAGGGGCAAATAATCTGCGCTAATAAATATCAGAAGAACATTCAAGATAAAGGAATGGATATTCTACAGAATTTTAGAGACAACAGGTTTAATTCTTTGTTTCCAGTCAATGACCTCCAATATACTGTCCAAGGGAAGAAGAATAGGAATACATCTTCAGAACCTGCATCCATTTACCCAGTCCAAGAGATACAGGTCAAGTAAGCATTTTATGCTAAAGGAGACTTACAATGAGACATGCAATGGCACACAAGGCCACTTAAGAAAGTTGGGTTTTGTGGCTGCCAGACCAGCAGTGCCATTCTCAGAAATCACTGTTTCCGCGTGGGACAGAAACTACCAAGAAATGAGTGAAGAGCAGCAAGAAGATGGCTAGATCAAGGGTCACTTCAAAATATTTTTTGTTTTTGTTGAGGAAACTTCCTGGAGAGTGTAAAGGTCGGCGCATGGGAGGTCATGGCAAACCAAAGTTTATTACAGAGATCCTTAGGGAAGTGACTGACACAGCAGAAGTAGGAACTATTTTGGTGTTAGTTCACCATGGTTTTCTCCATCTTTCAAATCATATTTCCTGTAAGTATTCACTTCCAGGAGCTGAAAGGCAGAAGAGCTATCAGATTGGCCAGTATGACCTCTTATATACCTAAATTCCTAATTACCCCATCATTTCCGAACACAATAGTAGCATGCAACTTTTATGAAGGGAAAAACGGTTGCTAGAATTTCAGCACGAACTATCAAAAGAGTACAAATCTCTCTTTAATGTTTTCTTTTGATAACCGCCCCTCTCCCCTGCCCTTTCTGCTTCTAATATTTTCAACGTTCCGAGGGATTGATTTATTTTTTATT
Source organism: Steatornis caripensis (assembly GCA_013398225.1). Lineage (NCBI taxonomy): Eukaryota > Metazoa > Chordata > Aves > Caprimulgiformes > Steatornithidae > Steatornis > Steatornis caripensis. The sequence continues at coordinate 270,779 of VZSC01001158.1, forward strand.
CTTTTATTTTTGTGATTTCTCCTTTTTGGGAGTACTAAAGTACTGAAATATTACAAAAACACTGGCAGAAAATATTTGTTCCAACCAAGGCCAAGTACCAACATAAAATACACAAAAGCTTTGCTCTTAGCCTCCCAGCAAAGGGCTGTCAATCCAGAAGTCTGAAGCAGACTGCAGAAAAGTGCAGACAGAGTTCACGCTGATTTAATCAACGACTTTTTGGATGTCCAAGACTGGAAATAGGTGCTAATTTAAAATGAGATTTTAGGTTTTAGACTGTTTGGGACGGTAACCAATATCTACAATAACTTTTCAAAAGATAAACTTGGTCTTTGAATTCCAGGTACAAGGGAAAGAAAAAGAAACTCCTAACAAAAGGGTGAATCTGTAAAGAATAACAAGGTGATTTTGAAAAACTTGTCAGGTTCCGAGAAGTCTCTTTGGTCTTTGACTCTTTGGCCAGTGATGCTGGATGTAAGCAAACAGTAATCAGTTCCAGGCCTGCAGTAGCAGTGCTCACTCATAATAGAATAAAATTATAGCTTGCATAGGAACTCAGAATTGAGAAAATCTCTGACTATTTGGCAAAGGAAAGTATCAGGAAAGCAGAGGGGTGGAGAGGGAAAGGTTGTAAGGAATAAGGAAAGAAAATTATACTGTTCAGACAGTATTACACAACATAGGAGAGAAGAGGGGCAGGAGGACAGCAACGGCAGAAGGATCACAAAGCAAGCTCAAGAATAAACGGACACGGCACAAGTTGGAGAATCTGACAATGGGTACCTTCAGGGAACCTGGTCCATCTATCATTATCCGTGGAGAAATGTCCTTGCCACTGCAGTTAGTTTTCACCAGCACATCAACACGTTCTCTGATGGACTGGCGCACGTACATGACAGTCTTCAAAATGACATTCAATCTACTCCTGTCCCCACTGGAAATCGCACCTTCTTGCCCAGTCCCTGCTAACGTAACCAGTTGGGCCTGGAACGATGCCATATGCGATCATCTCCTGTATTACAGCTTTCTTTGTCGATGCTGGAAAAGAAACCTCAGGCATGATAATACCAAGAGTTAACACACACCAGCACTGCTATGCCAGCTCAAACCAGTTGCATTTTTCTGACTCTGTGGTGGTTTTAAGTTTTCCTTCTCTCCTTCCCCCTCCTCTGATCAAGGACACACATGGCTACCCAAAAGCAGCAAAGCCTTTCTACCAAAATTACTCTCCTTTAGTAACAAGACCGCAAAAGACTGAAACACACAACACTGTCTGCCACCACCCTATTCTGGTTGATTGTCTTTTAATAGCTACAATAAAGTTGTGCAAAGGAATAATATTCCACATCCTCGACTCTCCCGGGCAGTATATGGACAATCCCAAAGGAAAGTGTGCCTTAGCTGAATCTGCTACTTTATGAGTAAAAGAGGAAGTTCGGTCCCCTTTTATTGTACCTTTTTATTTTTGAAAGGCTGCCCAAACAGTTCCAAGTTGAGTTGAAGCGAAGTTATTGATGTCAAGAAGCCAAGATCTTTCGCCATGGCTTGCTGAACGAGGAAAGAAGAAAACTGTACTCAGCTGTCCTTTGCTCCTCCAGGCTAGCTTTGAGCCAAAGAAGCAGGAAGAGGAGAAAGATGAATAAGTGAAAAGGGATAATGTTTATCTTTGAACAAAATCACAATGTTCTGCTCCTGGCTCTAGCAGCCAAGACTCGCTGTTGCATCTTTAAGACAGATAGTCTCTTCTCTGAGAGACGACAGGCTAATTATAGTGCTGCTGCCAGAGGGAACTCACACATGCAAACCATTATGTAAAATATAATTTTTTTCTTTAAGAATGCTCAAGATCATTAGACATGGTTTTTTCAATGCTAGAAAATCAAGCCAAAAATGAAAATAAACAGTTTCAAGTATTTGCAACATAATTCCCTCATGCATTTATGGAAATATAGTAAAAAGCGCCTTAAAAATGTGGTTTGACATTTCATGCTGCTCTGTTTTTCTGTTTTTCCAGTTCTCAACATTTGCCCTCTCGTCCTGTATCATTTCAGTTCCACTGCAGTTTGGAAGAGATGATGGTGGCAGCCTTTGTAATTTCTACAGTACTTTTCAGCCTTGTTTCAACTAAGGGGTGAGAGAAAGCATCACAAGGACTTGCCGCAAACGAGCCAAACACTTTACAAATTCTACTCTGCATAAAACAAATGTAAACTCATTGTATGCAAAAATGACAGAAACGCCCACCAAGATAATTACACGTACAGCATTGCTTCTCTAGTGACGTGCTTTGATAAACTCGGGCTAAAGCGATGATCTACTTCATTTAATACGGAAATATCATCCCTTTTTCTGAGCTCTCCTTCCTCCAGAAGAAGGGTTTTGTTTGACACACTACCACTTTCAAGAGCAATCCTTACTTTAAGGCAAATATGGAACAAATTCACCAAGTTTGGCTATGATGATGATGACGTAAAATTGGTTCATCTCTGTTTTATGCAAAGAGAACTGAACTCCCGCCTATCTAAACTAACCGGTATGTTAAAGGTTTTGTCTAGTTTATAAAGCACGGGACTATTGACAAATCAAACACCATGGTCTAATGCATTAAGCAAGCAACTGCATGCCACAAATTCCTGAGTTTTAATCCAGACTCTCTTGGTGCTCACCTTCTTGTTCCATAAAATTGAGATAATATTTATCCTCTACTTCACGATACGCTGTGAGAGTGAGTAAATGTTTGGACAGCTCTTCAAAAGGTCAGCTCCTAACCAGGCACCTGTATTTTACTGAATTAAACTCTTTCCTCAGGTTCCCATGATATGATGGCCCGCTTCTCCAGAGCCTCTCAGGTCAATTCATAAAAACCATCTACGTCCATAATAACCATACGCATGCATAAAGTTAGGCACTGATTTGCGGCTTCAGAGTGATTTCACCTGTAAACTCTTTACATATATAAATCACTCTCTATCACAGGAATAAGTCAGAAAATGTAAGTGCTAAGAAACTTTTAACGTACTACCGACCGTAAGCCAGAAGCATGACATCTCCCCGCGTGCTGGTAATGCCAGTCAATTTTAAAACTGTCATTTAACATCTGAACTACATAAAAACATAAAGTGGAAAAATAATTCCTCTTTTTAGAAAATGTTTTAAAAACCATTTTCTTCTCGACACTTCAGCAACTGACGCTCTATAAAGGTTTAAAACAAAGCGTTAAAATCTCATGCTTTGTTAGATGGGCAATTCCAGAGACTTGACACACCGTATAATCCCATCAGTGGTTAGGTCTCAACAAACAAGTCACACATACAGAAAAAAAAACCTCCAGACCAAGACGGGAGGCAAAAAGAGGTTAAATCGGTTACAACCAGGTTTTTCCTCAGTTTTAACTCATAAGTGATGACATAAAACCCAGAAAAAAACAGATCCAATTTGAAAATGATTTAAATTTGCCAGCTCCAGCCACTTCTGGATGTCAGCCAGGCTTAATTTGGATTTAGGCTTCTCAAAGTTTGCACAGCTCTAACTTTAACCTGCTGCAGCCTCAAAAGTGGACCTGGTTAAGAGACGCAAAAAATATTCCACGTAATATTCACACAAGTGACAGTCTGTTCTCTCCAGGTACCCGAGCATGGGATCAAAAATGTTTTAGCTGCTTCGTTCCAGGAGAGGGTGGTGCCGTGTATTTATGAGCAAAGTTGTCCACCTTAGAAACACCTTCTGTACCGATCTAACGCTGCCTAAGGATAATGCTCACAAGAGGGAATAGGACCTGTTTTCCAGGAGGGAATGTTTTCAGAGTCAAGCTTGTAATTTGTATTTGCAAATCTCCAAATTCAACAATTTCTCAGCCTCTATAAACTTGCAGATGGAAAGATTCTGTATTTGGAATAAATAATGTCTAAGCTTCACCTTCATTACAGGGCATTTTCTGTCAGAAGAGTGCTATATCCTGACTCCTGAAATACACAGAAGCCCTTTGTAATAAAGCTATCGCACCGGGCTGTTCCAAGGGTGCAGCTAAGGAGGTTAGCATTAATAGTACCGTAGAAGGAATGGGGGGGGAAAAAAAAAAGAAAATATCCCAGCAAGCATTGATTGGGAATGCCAATTGGTCTCTCAGGATCCAGCCTGAAATTCAAGGGTATTTTTTATTTTAATCCATAGAAATGAACTTTTGTACTTGTTTAAAAAAAAAAAAATCACAACATTGAAACATAAGTACATTTATCTTTTTACTATTTTTCCAGCCCTTTTCCCAAAATCTGCTGGTTATTAAAACATTGCTGTGTAAATAAAAAGGTTCTGCTTTATAAGTTGCCTTCTCTTTTCCCTGCTTACCCACACAATGTGATCATTGTTTGTTAGATTACGCTCATACTCATAGCAATAGACTTTGATGTCATACAGCAAGCGCTATGACTTGATTATACGTACACAGAACACAGAAGGCTTGTGTGAAAACATTACCAATCTACACAATAGATATCCAGTGCCTGAATCAAAAAACCAAGAGAAGCTCTGGAGCTGGTCTCTGACCATCAGGAACATACAGCAAATATGCTGACCACACTGGAGTACACAAGAATAGCAGTTACAGTATACAGTCTATGATCAGAGGATCTCACAGAATCCCAGCACGGCAGGGGCTGGCAGGGCCCTCTGGAGATCCCCCAGCCCACCCCCCGCTAAAGCAGGTGCCCCCAGAGCAGGGGGCACAGGGACGCGTCCAGGCGGGGTTGAATCTCTCCGCAGAAGGAGACTCCACAGCCTCTCTGGGCAGCCTGGGCAAGGGCTCGGGCACCCTCACAGTAAAGAAGTCCTTCCTCATGGTCAGGGGGAACTGCCCGTGTTCCAGTTTGTGCCCGCTGCCCCTTGTCCTGTCGCTGGGCTCCACTGAAAAGAATCTGGCCCCATCCTCTGGACACCCACCCTTTAGATAGCGATCAGCATTGATGAGATCCCCTCTCAGCCTTCTCTTCTCCAGGCTGAACAGACCCAGGGCGCTCAGCCTCTCCTCATAAAAGAGATGCTCCACTCCCCTCATCATCTTCCCAGCCCTCTGCTGGACTCTCTACAGTAGTTCCCTGTCTCTCTTGAACTGAGGAGCCCAGAACGGGACACAGTACTTTGACATCAATCCTCCCAATGGCATTAAAGAAGATAAAAGATATTCTTACAGGAAAGCAAAACTGAAAAAAACCCTATTTATTTGTATTGTACTGGTCACCAGCAGGTTGACAACATCATCATCAACATCTGTAGTTCACACAATCCTGAGCTAGCAGTAGTGATATCCACAACATGCAGTAAGGTAGAGCAACCTTATATAATGCTGAAGCCTACAAAATGAGAGACTATAATATTCTTCTCATTATTACTATTATTAATAAACGTCATATCAAAAGATGCATCAGATACTGAATGCTGTTGAGAAGGATCTGACAAGGCAGAGCTGTGCAGTTCTTGAAGATGATTGCATTTTCTATACTCGAATAGCTGAGAATGAACGACTTACAAAACACAACTGACCACACGAAGGTACTGAGTGGAAGGCACCTTTCTTTCCAGATCAAACAGCATGCGGTAACTCCACGAAGGCTGCACACGTGGCTGCTCTGAGGGCCAGGGTTTAAGACTTCAGCTTTAGAGCTGCCAATGAGACTAAGATGACCTCAAGTTAAAACAGTCTCAGGGAATATCCCTAGACTCTGTAAAACCCCCTTACACTTTAATTGTGTGACCAACGCCGGGAATGCTTTTGGTACAGGGCAGCTACCATTCGCCAACGCCCCAATAGAGCTCGGAGGTATGTGGGGTCCAGGAATCATTCTCAGGAGGGGGTTTGGAGACGGCCATCCTATTCTGGAGGATAAGAAAATTGAGTATTACGGACGCGAGCCATTCCATGCTTGTTAGACTTGGTGTCAGAGAGCACAGACACAGTTAATCTCCTGCTACAGACACAGCTCTATGCAGTCAACTCCCCAGGCTCCTCTGAAAACCTCAGCCCAGATAGTTGGAAAAGTGTCCTAATTGAGTAGTTAATAACCGCACTGCAAGCGAGCATACTTCCCAACTTAAAAGCTATCATTTTAATATCCACACGAGAAATATGCTTTGTTGAGAAAAATCGAATATGAGGCAAAACAGGTATCTTTGTGTTGCCAGGCAGGCTGTGTTTATATGCTGATAAGGTCTTGTTCCACTAACAGGGGGGGAAAAAAAAAGCCTTTGCTTTCAGAAAAACCAACCGCTTTATCTGACACAGCCTCCCAGAAAAGCAGTGTCCTTGCGCATTAGAATGGGCAGCCTGCCAGCTTGAGCCAAATTGCCTACAAGGAAGAAGACATAATATTACAGTTAATATCGGAAAACATTATAATTTGCTTTTTGCTCGCAACTTTATCTGACAAAAACAAGGCGGCTGGGGAAAAAGAAACAACATGAGGAGTACCTGGCTGCCAGCAACTCCTTAACCCTATCTAGTCGGCGATGCTTTGCTTGATTCAGAGCAAACTATAATAGGGCTGATAAAGGCAGGATCAATAAAAACGTTAGGCTGAGAAACCTGTTCATTGGAATGAGAGAGAGAACAGCCCGGGACAGCAGAGTTAGCGGCAGTTCTGGACTGCAGAAACACGCAGAGAGAAGGTAAACAGGAATCTCCTATTTAGTCTCGCATGACAGAAAAGACAGAAAAATAAATTAATAATGACATTTAATCCTATCATTGAGACAGTTTAATACAGGTATGTATACGAACACTTAGATCAGACGTAGTTCCGCTACAGGAAAACCCCTTCCTGGGAAGCGTAACTTCGAGAAACATCACAGTGACTGTGCTAAAGTTTTAGTCAATATTTATTCTTCCTTCCATTTTCTCCGCTCAGTCTTGAAGGCTATTTGTGACGTTCTTTACACTTCATCGCTGTAATTACATCCCATATTTGAGTGTCTCAGATCATACGGGGCACTTCAGGGATCCAACGCAGAGCCCAAATGACCCATGCAGACACGGCAGAGTCGCGAGCGAGGAACAGTCAAAAAGAAGGGAGAAGGGAGAAAGCTCAAAGGTGACGATAATGAGATCATTAAATGCAGAAGCAAACAACACATTGCACACTAGCAAGGACTTTCTGGAGCTGTTCCAGATGGGCAGGTAAATTCAGTCCTCAGCTTGTGGAAGAGCATATCAAACTCTTCCATATTTAGATTTTTTTTTTTTAACATGCACATCGTGTTACCTGGTTGAATTGTGTATTTTGGGTATACGTGTAACGTACTGAATATTTTGGTTTAAGCTGTAATTTGCAACAGGCAGTGCATTTCTGGACGATTATAACATGTCTCTGGTAGTGTTTTAAGGCATGAAGCCAAAGGGCTGGATGACTTAAACTACCCGAGATGTGCAATAATCCCCCGGAAATGCTCTGGATTGTCTTTATGTTAAGCTTATAAGAACAGTTATGGCTGTGTACTTACTAAGCCTTATTCACATGAGTACTGCCCACAGTACAGCAAACCTGAAAGTTCAATTCTGTCAGAAACTTCTTTCAGTTTAACAGCTGCCACCTTACAACTCCCGGTCGCCTTCACCAAGACGCGTAAAGGTGGCTTCATGATCAAAACTAACGGGTGCACTCGTAGCCTGCTTGTCCTGGTTTATTTAGCTGCTTTGGATACGGTCAGCTGTATATCCTTAAAACCACAGCTTCCTTTAGCAGTGGTGACTTCCTCCTCTGCCCACTCACCTTCCACTTCTCATCATCCCTTTAGGATCTCCCTTTAAGAGGCCTACTTCTTCAGCCCTTTTCTCTGGGGCCTACAGTAATTCAGCCTTCTTGCATTTATCTTCCGTGTTATTTTTAGGTAATTTCTGTGCCAGCTAGAGCTACTGACATGTGCACCAACAGTGCTTACATCTGCCTTTGGACTGCTCTCTCATCTCTTCTGTCTGATCCAGCCTCTCCATCACTGTTCTTGACAGCTCCAACTAAATATTTCTCATTTTAATCCACTTCACACATCTTAAAAGAGACTTGCATTCATACGCCACTTAGCTCAACGAGGTTTCAAGTTCCAATGAAGAGCCTTGGGGAGTGATTGTAACAGACATGACAAAAAATTACAGAAATCACCAACAGTATAATGAATTTTCAAATCCATCACTACTTCAAACTTCTGGGTGCCACACTTTTCTATTTTTAGGTATTTGTCTTGCAAGCAAATATCCATCTGTTCACAGCACTGAATCTCATTCCTATTAAGCACACATTTAAAATGCAGTTCTTTCCCTATGCAATTCTTGACACGTAACTTGTTTAAAGGGATAGGATGTAATAACATTACACAGAACTTTGGCGGCTGCTAAATAAAGGTTTTAAAAAACTTTAAAAATTCAGACTATATATTTAGAAACATAAAATATTATATCTATCTCTTCAAAGACACGAGACGGAAAAACCTAACAGAAAAATCAACTTCTGCCTTAAAATATTTTACTAATTACTGTTTTAAGTGAGAGCCCTCGTAGCTGCAATTGAGAGAGAAAAATTATCTTATTGGTTTTTTAACTTTTTTAATAAATCTGAGAATATTTTTGATACAGTAAGTTCCAGCTCTTTTCCTACCCTCCGCTTTTTAATCTGTATTTGTATATTTTATTCATGGAGAATGGAAAGAAAATATATTTACATAATTAATAAAATGTGATTATAAAACTGGCAAGGAAATTCAGAGGCATATGGGGCATGAAAAAAACACTTTCAAGACGAAAAACAAGTACCGAGACATGCAACAAAAATCTGAAAACTGTATCTTGAATATAAAAATGGCATGAATTATGAATATCTCTGGCTTACTAAAACAAACGTAATTTGTACTGTCTCTAACAATCCTATCATTAAGTCATTAGAGTACTCATCACCTTCTAAAGGAAGTAACAGTAAGATATCCCCAAATCTTTTCTGCTTATTTAAGGTGCATTCATCTCAACTAACTTTTTTCATCTTAGACCACAGACATCTCTCAGTCTCAGCTAGTCACCCCCACCTCCATTTATAGTCAGTGATGAAAATACGCTGTTTGTAAGGACATGAATCTCTGACAGTGCCTTCGCCTATATGCCTGCATTTGGTACGATCAATTCCAGTCTTAGAAGTTTGGAAAATCTGAACTTCTTTATTTTAACTACATAAAACTCTACAATTTATTTGATTATATACGGTTTTTAAGCCATGTTCGTCATACAAAGCTGAGCTTTCTGAAAAAAAGAGTGGCTAATCATTAACATTTTCATCAAACTATAAATTATTACTGGCTTCCTTTAAATATCAAGCCAGTTATTGACAAATCAGACTGTTACCTGAAACTCCTGAAACTGTTGTTCCTTTTTCTCAACGACTGCAAAGTTCAGTAAGCCATAAACAGAATGACTTGTCATACAAGCAACTCTCTCAGCTTACTGAAGCTTAAAGATAGGAGTTCCCAGCATGAAACGGGAGTGCACAGATCTCTTTTTACAAACAGGAGAAATTAAGTTCCCAAAGTACAACCGTTCTGAATTTACACACCTCACAAACTGGAAAGCGAACAGTTCAGAAAAGCACATTCACTCACGGGTAGGATGACAAAAACATTACCTCTACAAAGTCTGAGGGCGTAATGAGAAAGCAGAGATCTGTTGTTGCGGCCGCCTCAGACCACACAATAGTACATTCAAGTGGCGTTGCACTGCATCCTCTGCAAGTGCATCCTACAACACTTTGCTGCTCCTAAATATTGTTGTTTTTTAAAATATACGTAACATTTGAATTAGTCTCAGCAGCACCCTCCTATAACGCGATCCAACTGGTACAGCTGCAGCCGTCTGGGTCCCTGTTGAGCACGAGCACGTGGGTGGCCCTGCAGCCTGGTCCAGTTTAGCAGACCCGACACTGCAGTTTGGGGATGTGTTTCGGGATGAGCTATCGTGCTTTCCCGGAATAAGCAATGCCCCTTATAGTTCAGAAAACGCCATTTTCTCCATTCTCCTTTGACAGTCATAGGGTTGGTATTATTAGTGTTCAGAGACCCAAAATTAATCTGGCTGTGCAGCAGAGAAAAAAGACTTTCAGATTGAATCTTGAGTTATTATTATTCCTCCCACTCTTCTGTGGAAGGTAGATAGAGAAGATATATTCAATTAGTGAAGCCTGGGTCTAGAAAAGTGTGCAACTAAGTGTTAATGCGTTTTAGTTTGGGTTAGAAAGGAGCAACAAGCAGATAACCAAATTGGTTCTGAAATATTTAATCCAGAAAAGCTATCTCAAAAAATAACCTTGAAGCCATAAAAGAACTGTTTACCACGTCTTGCTCCACTTTGTTATGAACACTTTGACTCAGTGCTAAATTAAGAAGTACACTTCAACAAGGAGCAGGCCGTAAGATACGTTATCAGGTCGTAATGAAGCAACAGGCATATCTAGCCACCAGGAACAACAACCTCTCATGAAACTCAGAAAAACACGTCTCAAGTTTTTAGTTTTGTAAAGGCTCACCTCTGACTGATTTTTTCTGAAGCACAGACTCCTGGCAGAAGGACTGACTAAACTCTTTGCTGACCGTGGATCCCTGGTAATGAAACCGTGGTATATTTTAGGCTGCCTTTATAGAATCTACTTCATTAATGTGAATTACATCCAGGACACTCCAGCAAGTCACCTATTTGCAAAGCTTCAAAAGTAGAAAATAACAGCGAATTCAGCCTTTTGCACATTGGCTTGAATTGCAGAGTTCATTAAAACCTACGGTTCTGAAAGGGGAGGATCATCTTAACTACATTTTGAGACCAGATGATGACAGACTAGCTGAGCTTCCGGTGAAGTCCTATCAACACTTTGGTGATTGGCAGCACAGCTACTGTGATCAATTAGGTTAATTAAAACTATATGGCATGCAGGCTTCATGTGCAGCTCCTAACATGCTTAGAAGGGAGGCAAATGCGTTATAGCATGATTTTAACTGTATCGAGTACATCCATAAAGCCTTTTGAACACAGGTCTTGAATCCAGAGTATGATGAGAAGACAGAAAACTTGAATTTACACAATCTCTAAACNGGGAGGCAAATGTGTTATAGCATGATTTTAACTGTATCGAGTACATCCATAAAGCCTTTTGAACACAGGTCTTGAATCCAGAGTATGATGAGAAGACAGAAAACTTGAATTTACACAATCTCTAAACCTTCTCTCAACAACATTGCAATTCAGAGGCTCATTGAGCCTGGAAGACACCTCTAGAGATTGCCTAGTCCAACCCCACGCTCAAAGCAGGATCACCTAGAGCAGATTGCTCAGGGATGTGTCCACTTGGGTTTGAGATATCTCCGAGCATGGAGACTCCACAGCCTCTCTGGGCAGCCTGTTCCCACATTTGATCACCCTTATAGTGAAAACCTCACAGGTTTTTCTTAAGTGCAATTTCCTGTATTTCAATCTGTGCCCGTTGCTTCTCATCCTTTCATAAGGAACTGTTGAAAAAGGTCTGGCTCTGTCTTCTTCACTCCCTGCTAATCAAGTATACATCTTGATAAAGTCCTGCTAAGGCTTCTCTTCTCCTGGCTGAACTGCCCCAGTTCTCTCAGACTCTCCTCATATGAGAGATGCTCCAGTCCCCTAGTCATCTTAGTGGCCCTTCACAGGACATGCTGCAGTATGTCCATCTCTACTGGGAAGCCCATCAGTGGAGCGAGAGTTCTAGATGGGTCTGACCAGCGCTGAGCAGAGGGGAAGGATCACCTCCCTCGACGTGCTGGCAATGTCTTGCCTAATGCAGCCCAGGGTGTTGTTGACCTTCTTTCCCACAAGGGCACATTGCTGGCACATGGCCAACTTGATGTCCACCAGGACCCCCAGGCCTTTTTCCGCAAAGCTCCTTTTTGAGATGCTTCCCTGTGGAAAGACGCCATATGGCATGTGTCAACAGAGTCCAACACAGGTCTAAAACCTGAATAAAAGCCACTCTGGGGACAGTATCATGCCACACCAAACAGATGTCTCTATCCCGAACAAATAAGTGAATGCAACACGGACAAGAGAGGGCACCATGCTGTAGATTTTTCTAACAAACTCTATCTGTCAACATAAACACAGCCACAACACAACAGGATCACTATTTGTGGGCCAATGAGAGAACACAGTAAACTTTCCAATCCTCACAGAAAATATATATATAAGAAAAATAAGATGGAATAAGAAGATGGCATAAGAATCGGGCCAAAAGCAAAACCCTGGGTCAGGTAACTCTGAACTTGTGGAAACTTCAGACGCAGACGTTAGTGAAGCAGAATGATTCACTTGTCACTAAAATTAAACCCAACTGCTCAAGCATTTGAAGGAAGAAGGGTTTCATAGGCAGAGCCAAGCTTGCAGTGCATCAAGTTCCTCCAAACATGGAAGAAATAAGGTTCCACAGTTCAGCACTTCCTGCAAACAGAAAGCTTAAAAGTGAGGTTAAAGGCAAGTGTGCCTGGACAGAGGTCTGCAATGATAAGGTCTGCAACGATTCCACATACTCAGTGTTATATGAAATCATACACAGCGAGACCAAACCTAGCAAGAAGAGTTTCCCTTCATGTCAGGATCAAGATTGTTGTTATTTTATTATGATTTTGATAAGACGCATCAAAGATGAAGCCTTAAATATCAGAGATTAACTTGGTTCTCCTGGTTCAAGTTTGAGTTTTCATGTTGCTTCACTAATTCCGCTTCATTTAAATTGCTGCTTTCTGACTCGATCATTATTTATTCTAATGGTGCAGTGCTGAGCTCATACTCACAACCCATGACCCTACTGTCTAAATTACAAGAGGTATATTAAACAAAATAAAACTTCTTCCTGAGACATTAACAATCTTCATGTAAGGGGAAAAGGTACACACAGAAGAAAAAAGGAAATGCAAAGAAAAAAAGGTACACCAGTACTACTGATATCAGCACACCGGCAACCTAATTACTGACATTTTTGTAAGCATCGTGAAAAAAGGAGTGTTTTGAAGGAAGCACTTGAGGGACAGTAAGACAGTTGTGTGTCTATTTATCACTTCTTCACAAACATGAGAGCCTCACCATGGCATAAATATTCTTGTTTTGTTGCTGTTTGTTTTTAAAAGTAGTATAAGTGGATAAGCAATGCTGCAATAATTAGAATAAAAGGTCACAAAAATCTTGTTTCCCCTTTATAACAAAATAATTCTATATAGAGATTTTCTCATATACATAAATTATAAGGAAGGGGATGAGTGTGGGCTGGGAACAGGCTGTTCCTCTCCCACCACTGCCACAACGCTTGGTGTATACTTTCCACACCTTTTTTTTTGTCATCGTTAAAGGCTTTCATCAGAGAAGACATAAAGTATGAGGTTGAGCAAGTACCTCTTTGACAACTGGTCTATTCACCTCAAACTATGGAGAAATTTGAAAACCCTTCTGGTTGTATCGTTTCCTAAGGTAGTCACGATCACCACGCCACCTGCAACAAGCAGGTGTTCGAACCTCTCCTCTTCCTCCACTACAAATCCATCCCAGCTGGTTAGCATGGAACACAGAGCAAGGTTTAAACAAAGAGATCATCTTGTTACCGCTCCCGGTGCAGGAATGTCCACCATTTTTCAGAAACGCAGCATACAGTTGCGGATGCGATGGAATTCAATGTTGTTTATGTACACATTTTACATCTACTTGCTCAATTTGTGTAAGAGAAGATTTTGGCAAATACAGAATAAAAATAAGTGTATGTGCTCAGTGTATTTAGCATTTACCCCTATTCATAAAAGATAATGAATGATATTAGAAAACAATACGGAGCCAAAATGTTAATGTAGTCTCTTCCGCATGCCAAAAACTTGTGTGGTTACATGCATAAAGAATGTACGTACTCAGAGAGAGACACTAACATCTTGTAATGCAATATGTTTCTGTTATACACACTCCAGACTTCCTAACAGCTGCATATTTTAATATACATAAACCCATACTTGAAAAATAATAAAACGTATTAGTTTTCCACATTACGCATTTATGACCTAATTTAGGAGAGTATTACATCTTTATAGCTTTTAAAAGACCCATTTTGATAAAACATCCCCATAAACGGACTGAGAAAATCACGGTAACAAGCATCTGTTGCTGCGTTGTTTTCTTAATGGGCTAATAAAATAATAACACATTTTTATACGTTTTCACAACAACATAAAGTATTAAAATTGAAACTGATATTGAAAAATGTTCTCATGGTCCATTTTATTTTATTTTTCCACTATGTAAAGTTACTGTACTTACCAGATTAATATTAATGTCTTAATTATGTTGACACAATGGACATTTGCCAAAGAGATACAAATAATGGAAATAACTTGTTATTTCCACTACTTTAATTAAGGTGGTGTATTTAAGCCATTTTATCCACAGTATAAGAATAATATGAATATTTATAAGACTATACAGAGATACTGCGTATAGCAACGACGACTCAAATTTTCTGAGAGTTTGAAAAAAAGATTATTCCATTGCCTTTTAAGAGCAATGCCAATTTTTTTCTAATCTACCTGTTCTAATAACAAATTATAAAAACTTTATTTCTGAAAACAAACGTCACAATTACCTAATCATTAACTTCTTTCAAATAATATTATGTTACGTAGTTGTTATGCTTATTTTTCAGAAAAAAGATCAGACTATGTTGTCTAACATAAAATAATGAATAGGTATGGAAAACTGTAACTGTGAAGCGAAATTGCTATATTTAGAAAGGAAAATTACCAGAAAATTTGCAAATTATTTCCTCTGAAGGTATGCACCTGAACATCAGGAATTCAAATTGGGTACTCTGGTAACCTGCGTTCAAAGTGGGTTTGCACATTTACAGTTTACCGAAGCACCAGCAAAGTACAATTCATAGCTCTTAGGGACAGAAGGGATCATCCAATCTAACCGTGCTGCACAACACAACCCACGCCATTTTCTTGAATCAGCTCTCCAGATCCAATAGCTGTGGTTGAACTTGAGCATAGCTTTTACAGAAACATCTCATCTTGATTTTAAATATTCCAGTCATGGACAATCTGTCACAATCATTGGTTAAGTTATTGCAGCACTTAGTTATGTTGTTAAAAATCTATATGCCTTATTTCTAGTTTGAATTCACCTAGCGTAAATGTCAGGCTGCATACTAGGAGAAGGACTCCTCTCACCCAACCTGGAGCTCTGCGATGCCAATATCTACACACATCGTGTCAAGGGAGAGAAAAAGGCACTTCCACAGCATGGTTCATTTGACCCCACTTAAATACCCACCTTAGGAAAAGACAAACTACAGTCCAGAAATGCTTATTTCTCTCAACTGACTATAAAGGAAATCTAGCTATCGTGCTCAGATACAGGTGCTTGCATATAGCCAGAGGAATCCCACCCCAAATATCCTTATAAATTTGAACGCTAGGGCTGAAAAACCCTAAACCAAGAGATTTTTCTTCTTTAGTGGGTCCTTAAAGACTGACCGCACAACACTTTCTTCAGTTTGATAAACTCCACAGATAAAGCACTGTGCGTATCTCCATGTCAGGATTTTCTAGTCTTTTTCCCAATTTCTCCTAGATCTTTGAGCCCTCTGCAATTGTTGAGGTTTTTACTAAAACATGAACACCCAAACTGGAACGATACTTTAGCTGTGCTTGTCCCCGTACAGCAGAAAACTCTTCTATTTCCTCTTCCCCTGCCTGCCTGCCCAAGGACTGCATCAACCTCTTCAGCTACAGCGCTGTATTGGCCCCATCACATTCAACTGATTCCTCAAGACTCCAGGACACGCTTTCAAAATCACTACTTTGCAAGATACAGCCTCAGACCCTGTAAACGTTGCCCATTTTCTTAATTCACAGATGAAATACCTAACACCTGCCTCTTCCGGAATGCAAATAAGTTGCTTACACTTCGTTTATCAAATGGTAACTCAGTAACTCTCTGTCACTAACTTGTCCTCTTCATTACTTTACAATTTCCAATTAACTTCTTTTCAAAAATATTTGACAAGGAAACCAGACCCTAAATAAACTACGTTTGGGGAACTGGAAAGTTTAAGAGTTTGCAATATAAATGTTCCAAACCTGCAACACCCACTATGTACGCAGAGCTCCAGCCACTCCACCTATATCTGTATTATAAAATACAGCAGCATCAGGGACTTCTCAGACCAACCAGCAAAGCCTTAGTGCCTTTACAGTACACTGCACTTGACTCCAGATTTCTTCGGCACCCTGACAAGGTGCCCAAAGCTCCTAAGACAGAATATTATTCTGTGTGTCTGCTTCGATTCAAAGTATCTATAATAGTGCTGGGGCCACCCTACCAGAATCACATCTTCATAGCATGAAATGGTGGATATGTGACGAATTCAGTTGATACGTGGCTTAAAAATACATGACGGTGTTCGCATGTGCAAGGCTTCCTGGTATAGTGTTGAAGAACTATACAGATGAGGATATCCAAACCCGGACAGCCTGGGTTTGTCCCTCTGGGAAAGGTTTCTCTTATATTGCAAAAGTTTTCTATTTTTACACTACAAAAGTCTGTCCGATATTACAACGTCAGTCTCGGTTATAATGGTGAAAGTCAGAACTTCCCAATATCTAGAGCTATTCTCGGGGTATATGTCAATAACTACTAAAGCCAAAAGGTTGCTGCTGACTACAGGCAATTGAATACTGCCACATCGGTTCAAAACGAAATATTACTTTTTTGGAAAAAGACATTATTAGAAACCCTGAATCCATGATTTCTTAAAAATAAAGTTTATGAAGTTGGGAATGAGTTCTTTCCATGAAAAAATAAGAAATATAAGGAGTTCCTTCAGCCACTTGAAGGAAATTGTGCTTTGATGAATTGGGAAGTCTGTAATAAATCAGGGGAAGCAAATAATACTACGCATTGTAACCTTCGCTCACAGACATGGCAGTGTGTGTTTCTTACCCTATAATACGACCGATAAAGATTCTTGGCTGAATAACTCGGGGCTAGTTAGCTTTTCATGCACCTCTGAGAGGTCTCATGTCAAGCTGCCAGCTCAGGCTGAACGTGGATAAACTGGAGTTCTTCATCTCCCACCTATTGCAAATCCTCCGTCTCTGTTCAGCAAGAACCTTCTGACCACCACGAAGGGGTATAACATGGGTGTCATCTCTGATGCTGGATGCTCTCTATGTTCACGCTCAGACTGCAGCTACATTTTATGTTTTTCTTTCTAGATAACAAACCTAGTGGCACGTAACTGCCTTCCTTACCCTTCATCCGGACTCTCGTCTTCTCAGTGAGGAAATTACAGAAACACACACGAGTCTAGCTTTTAAAACACCCAACATTTTCTTGTCTGTACCAAGTCATAAGGTTCCTGCCAAGGCCATTTCTCTTCTCCATCATTTTGAATCTTTCTCTCAGTTGCATGCATTAGAGGCTACTTTTCATTTCCTACATGACGCATCCTCCTCCTGTGCAGCAGCACGACTACCATCAAATGACAGATTCCAACCTGGACCAGCGCATTTGCCACTCTTTGCTGTGCACACACCAAACGTTCAAGCCAGCACATCTTCTGCATCATCTTTTTCATACAAACAAGCAAGCAGCAGGCTAACTTCATCTCCCACTGTCACTTAATTCTTAAAACTCTTCTGTTCTATGACTCCTACAGAAAAAATTCTCATACTAATTGGATAATTTATATACAGAGACCAATTCCTCACGAGCTAAACAACACTGTCACCCTTTTACTCTCCTGCTTATCTTATCAAATCTTGTCATTTGTCTTCTATATATTGCAAAATCTATTGAGTCTTCATTAATTTCTGTTTTGCATTTGTGTATTACAAATAATATACAAATACAGAGGAGTTCTGGATCTTGACCAATGTTCTTCTACTGAAAAGCATTAGTAATAAGATTTTTTTTCCCCTTTTTTAAAGTTCAGCAACAATTTACTTTGTTATGGAAATTGAGACTCCAGAAAAAATCCCATGTTCAGGAAATGTCACCACGCACCTCTAAAAAAACAAGATAAGAACAGTACTCTTACATATTTCAGGCTAAGCATTCAAAATGTCTGGTCACTTTTGATAATTTGGAACTAGTCATAAAATTATGTCTCAAAACTAATATTCCCTGATCACGTGAATGGCTTTCAACATATTCTAAAGAGCCATGATTAATAGCTTTTTATCAATTTGTTGAGCCATCCAGTTTCTCTTTTGCATCTAGTTATCTCTTTTTATTACCTAAGTATTACCCTGGTAAATTATGGACAAAGATAAGGACCTCATTTACCTAGTAAGCTATTAAATCCTAAGCTTTCTGAAGTGGCAACTAGCGTATACCTTTCTCCTGTACCATATGCTTCTCTTAAAAAAAAAAAAAATCCATGCACAATGGTGAGATTGTTTAAACTTTCTTGTTAATAGATGCAGAAAGAGCTGTATGCTTTTTGTCAGAAGCACCTAATCTACACTCCGAATCTACCCTGTATCTTCTGATGGTAATTTAAGTATCATATCTAAACACCAATGAGAAGTACAATCTTGTTGATGATAATTATTAATAATGTGTCCTCCTTCTTGCAAGAAAAAAAACCCCAAACTCTTCACCACCGACAAAATTAACCCAGTGAAATGAGTATGTCTCGCTTCTATTGTATTGCAGTAATTCTGCACAGAGACTGCTTGCTTCCAGCAGTTTTATCACCTTCTGCAGTAAAACTAACACTTGTAGAGCTCTAGAGAGTCTTATTTTTTTTCCTGTTGTCTCAATTCTTTACCATCAAAAATGACAATCCTATCAGCACAACACCACATTTAAAGACTGCCCTGTGCCAGTACACAGCCTGAAATGTTGCATAAGCACAATTTCTCCAGGCTGCACGCCAGCCTCTTCCCCACTTACCTAAGCTGCCAGTCTTAGAAACCTTATGCAAACACTCATTGTGTGATTTTTAAATTACTTCTGTTCTTTATTATTATTATTATTATCCTAGCATTATTGGAATTCAAATTATGTGAAATTAGAGGCATATAATTCTTAGGCAGAGCTCTTAGCTGTGGAATTCATTTCAAATTGGTAAAACAAAACAGGAAGTTTTTTAACCACCCAGGTATATTCCAGGTTCCATAGTCATTCAGTTGAAGCCTGACGAAAACCACCTATTTGAGACACGTTCTCAGGGCTTTGCAGAATAGCTCAGGATCTATATGAAAGACCACTACATCACATTTTTATCCATGTGCATATTAACTAACAAACACTTACAGAGGCACAGAACAGTGTCTCACCAAGGAAAAATCCCTCCTCATATCCTCTCTCCTGTAACTAAGTGACACGGAGCGAAGGGTATCACTTCTACAAATAAATAACTAAAGAACTTAATCACTGAGAAAGGAACTGAATCACCCAGGGTGAAATAATTAGGAGTAAGGAGTAAGGTTTAAAAGCATAAAACCATTGTGATTGTGACATTTTCCGTGGAACAGAAAATTCCTGTATCTCTGTGGAACAGGAGATACAAGGGATGCGCTTGAAAGCCCTGGTTGAAGCTTAACCGTAAACTGGACATCACAGTCACAAATACAAGCACAGTACTTCACAGCACTAAAACCGTGACTGGCACTTGATCAACTTTTTTCATTTTCTAGAGTCTGATATTCCTTTCAAGCATTTTCCCTCATTTCATGATTTTTCTCCAGTTCTGCTAAGGACACAATAGTGACCCAGTGCTGTATCCTATTTAAGTTTAAATATTTTAAGTATCTTCCAAAACTTTCCAGTGAGGCAAATATTACAAGGCCAGAAAAAGGAACCAATCTTAATTTCGTCCCATTTTATGCTTATTACCAGCACTTTTTAAGGACTCTTCGCTATCTTCTCTTATTCTAGCACCTACCCTTACAGTACAGACGGGTACGTAATTTGCACTTCCACAGCTGAGCAGTTTCCGTGCTTATTTTCAGAAATGGAACGCAGAAAAAAGACCTGAATCTCAAATTTCAGTCTTGCTTAAACTATTCTCTCTCTCCACTAAATATATTTTTTCAACATTCTACCTTGCAGCCCAGCAGCAGAAATGCCAGGATCTTGTTGTCTTCATCAAATCTACTACCGATGCCTTTAAGGTCACCTTCACTGACAAGAGAAGTACTGTAAATTAAATGTCCACGGAAAGTAAGATGCCAGGAAGAATCACTTTATGTACAAATAAAAAATATTAAAGCTTTTCACATGGCAAAGACTATTTTCTTGGTTTTGCTTACTAATACACAATTAGATATACATATATTTATAAACTATAAACATATATTTCTCTGTACCTCTGTTTATATCTCCAAAAATCCTTTCCACCTACAAGCATTCTCCTCCATCTTCTTCATCTCCCATGTGCAACAAATTTTTTAAAAATAATGTTGAAATAACAGATGAATCAAAACTTATATTGTACTTATGAATCAAAACTTATATTATACTAATAATGAAAGGCTCGATGTAGCACGCGCTTTTGTCAGGCTGAAGATATAGTTTGAAAATTAAGCAGATGATTGCTTTGATGAATTGAGGGTTATACAACCTTGAAGTTAGAGTCAGAAAGCTGGAATAATGCAAAACCTCAAGGACAGGGAAGAAACACGGAAATCCCAAATTGAAACTCATAAAATGCGTTCAGTTGCCTCAAGCCTGGCATTTCTTTTTGATTCTGCTAGAGAAATATTTGCAAGCGCGACCAAGTGCACAGTCAGGCTCCCTGAAATGGGTCTAGTTTGGAGAAAAGGAGAACTTAGTTGTTAAAAGAGATTTTCTAGGAACCATATAGCAGCAGTGTTGCCTTCTGCTGCCTGGAGGCATAGCAGACGGATGACGGGAGAAGGGGCATTACTGCTGGGGGGGATAGAGGGGACAGAAGACACAAAGCCAGAGGATGTTGCTGTTAGTGGTATCAAAGATTTAAACGAGAACTGACACCTCACTGTGTGGGGTATAATATGTGGACAGAAACAAAACACAAAGTCCCCGTTTAAACTTCAGAAATCTTTCGTCTTCTCGTCTGCGCAATGCCTAGCTCAACAGGTACCCAAGTTTGAGCATTATTATAGGGCTTCATGAACAAGAGAATAGGCAATTAGAATGGAAAACAACAGATAATAAAAGCTGTCAAAAGAATATTTCCGTTTGTTCCTGGTGTTCCCAGATTATTATTTATTCATTTCCCGAGTTACCCTGTTAGAGATTTTTCATTGTTTATTTGCAAAGTGACAAGTCAGCGATGCCAGAGATGCCCACAGGCACAGCTCCTATCCAAGCTCAATACAAAAGGACAAGGCTGTCAAGCATTAGTGGCAGAAATAACATCTAAAATGGGGATCCTGTTCAGGAGAAATTAACGTCCATGCGATTTTCTTCAACCGTAGATTAATTCCAACTCAAACAGTTATAGTACGTGATCCTGAAGTTGTCATAATGATTCATCCAGACAGCTCACATCCTGCCCTACAAAGCTGCGCAGCGTTGCTGCAGCCTTACACAGCTGCCGCATCGCCCATCTGAGCTGGCTCAGTCCCTGCTATAGGTGAACTGACAAATATGAGCAGTTTATAGCTCATAAAGCATTTCTAAATCGTTCAGGGAGGAAAATATGAATGGATGCTTATTTTCCAGAGAAACCTGAAAGAATTGTACAGAATACAACTACAACAACTCATCTTGCATTATATAATGGTATAAGTACATACTATTTTCCAAAATCTAACAGACTCTCAAGAGCATAAAACCAGCAGGGAGCTGCACGATTATTCTGTGTAATGACAAGTAAGAACAAAACCACATTCTTCCCAAGACTCTTCAATCTGGTTCTTTAGATACTTCAATTATCAAGTTTCTGTTTATTAACCTTTGCACCAGAATGTACATGCCACACAGGTGCAATGTCACTATCTTTACAAAAATTAATGTAAATTATTGAAGATGGGTGTGTTTCCACATCCTCCCTTTCTGTTATATCTTGGAAGACTTAAATTACCTTTTTGTCCTAGTATGTGCTGTAGAATTATATTTGCTCACCTTACCCTTGAAATACATATTTACATAGCTGTGTTACGTGTTAGATTGACTTGATTCTGTACCAGAAGTCAGATTTGCATCCACACTAAGGTCTTGCAAGCCTCTCAGGAGGCATATAACAACATACAATTCATTTAAAAAGTAATGCATTCTTACACTTGGATCTTTCTGCACCAGTACAACTGTGTGTAAAATGTCTCCAGAATGTATTTTAATCTGGCCATAGAGTTCGAAAAAAATAATCATATAAGGCTTATGAAATTAGGAGTTGCTTTGTTTCGTATGAGAGATTCAGTTGACTGCAAACTTCATAAGCTTACTTATTACCCTCTCACTAAGAGAGCTAGTAAATTTATTTGCTAAATCAGATTGGTTTTAATTATTAGATATGAATAGTAATAAAATCTTACACTGCGAGCTCCTATGTTTAGCAAGATGCTTATGCTTCGTTTAGTACTTCCAGCGTAACACGCTTGCACAGGCAGCGACACAATGGAGTAGCAACCCTCCACGCCGTTGTGCAAACTACATTAGCAGAGTCACCTCATGCCAGTATCTCCTACCTCAACAGAACCACATCTATACTGCCTGAAAGCCTTGCGCGCTGCTTGCAACAATTCATCTACTGTGTTGTGTAGTAAGACACTGATGTATGTGCAATCCAAGAATTTTAAATGTCCCCACAGGATATCAAATACTATCCAGACCGTTTGTAAATACTTTCCCAGCGCTCTGCAGAAAATGAGCCAGTTCATTTCAAACCTACTTAAAGGACATTTTTGTCTTATCTAAAAATCTGTGTTCCTGTTTAATAAAATCATCTGGGCAACTTACTGTTTCATCAGTACTGCAAGCTTATGCTTTCATTAATAAATTCTGTTTGAGCATTAAGATTACCCCCAGTAGGGACAGCTGGGAAACTGCAATATAAAGTCAAGCAGCCCATTTAATGACCAACGAACTTCTGGAAACTTAGTCCAAAATGATACATCATTGTGTCAGACGCTCTTAAGCAATATGCAGCTTAGACTCCCTCTTTAGAAACATGAAACCCCCTGAAACCGCTACCACAAATTGTGAACCTTTTAAATGACTGCCAAGCCACCTGCTTTTCTCCAGGAAACTTCATAAAACTCTCCAAATTAGTAATGTCATTAAGTAAAGCTCACGGAACTCTTGTTATTCTGAAGGAGTATTAGCTGTTTAGTTTAAGGAAATCAATGGAGATTTTTATCATGGAAAGAAGAGGGAGCCTGATTTCCCCTGTTCATTCTCTTTTTTGAATGGTTCTACAGAGAGCGGGCAAGGATGGATTATAGGAATGCCTTCTGTTGAGGAGTCGGCCAAAACCGTACCATCTCATCTTGGAGTAATTTATCCAATAAGATGATTTAGAGGACAGTTCAGTGGCACCATTTTTGGAAGGCAAAAGCAGAGGGGAAGGAATATAAATCAAAGGTGACTGGCAGGTAAAGGATATAGGCAGCAATCAGCCAAACCATGTGCATACTGGCACAAATTCAACAAGATCATTTATAAAAATTTTAAGTCAGGAGTACACAAAAGGGGGTCTGGTGCTAACTAAATCCACAGATAGATTACACGCCACTGAAATAAACACTTCCAGATGCTGGCATACAAAAACCTTTTACAGAAAGAAATGTTTTCTTTCATAAATCTGAAAGGAGGAACCTTGGGTTGGGGGTTGGGAAGAAGGGACCAAGAGTTCCAAACTGAGATTTGACTTCCTACTGGTTTTATAGAATAATAACTCGTATTTTTTAAATGCACAGTGTTAACACTATACACTAACAACTAATTACAGACAATAGCTTGAAGTATAGATAAAGATATCATCAGTATATAACTATTTAATGAAATAAAATGCTTTTTTTTTTGCTTTCAAAATGAGAAGAAACAATAAAAATGTCAGTTTGACTTTTTCTGTATCAGAAACTGAATGTATAACTGCAGGAAAAGTTTTCAAACGCCTTTTGACATAAATACATGCATTTCTTTTCTGAAAAGTGATTAAGAATGAAATCCTGACTTCTTCAAAATCAGTATCAATTGATTTTGAATCTCAGTAGGGGCAGTATACAATATACAAGACCCTAAATACCAGAGATTTTTCATTTGGTGTCTATGTCCCTAATTTCTTTTGGAAATGGCATTCAAAATTTTTTATCATTGAAGTGATATTTAGATGTCAATGTATGCACATTTTGTACATTGAAGACTGTATTCCAAAACTTCTCCTCACTACTATTTTGGTCTGTAATATGCAGAAGGAAATTTATTTCAGTTAAGAAGACTAAATTCTAGATTAAATGTGAACCTGAATTTTTCTTGAAGTTCAAGGCATTTAAACCAAACTTGCTTTTCAAAATGTTCTGTTCTGTTTATCTCCACGAATACCACACTGCCACACTATCCTTTATATTTTCAAAGTTTCTCTCTTCTTCTTTCTACACCCACAATCTGCTATTTCAGTCTCACACCGGCTCAGCATTGCCAGGTCTTCACCTACCATTCCAGAAATTTTGTTTTCTAGAGGAAATCAGTAAAGTCAGTATCATCTTTATCAGACTGAAATTAGTAGAGGTTTGTGACAAACTTCAGCTTTTTTTTTCAATAGAAATGGATTTAAGCATCTGCTTAAAAGCTGAGCTCAGTCAGGAACAATAATGAGCATTTTTAAAACATCAGAAGTGAAAGGTCTTGACTAAGTATATAATTTGATTGTGAAACTATTATTTACATGCACATATAATGTATTGAAGTCTACAGGGAATCCTTGCATTTATTATTTAAGAACCTATAAGAGTATAGGGAGGCCTGTATAAGGCCCAAATAAGTGCCAAATAGCATTCTCTGGTGTTACGTGTTTTTCACGCAGGGAATGTCAAAGCTGTATCATAAACGCAGTTTTGTAAATATTCATTGTTTTATGATGCTTAGCTAGTTTTACAGGACTGAAGTTTTTAACAAGTCCTTTCATACTAAAATTACTTTTCATACCGAAATCCCCAAAAAGGAAATACCTGAACAAAAGTTGGTTATACCCTCTGTTCATTCAACACACTCCACGTACACACACATGCACCGCTGAATAATGGCCACTGTCTTCCGCAGGTCTGTGCAGTATTACAATTTGTATTTATAAACTCAGTTTCTCTTCAACTAAACATCTAAAAGATTTCATTTCAGGACTGGCATAAACTAGAGAGGACAAAGAATCTGTTTTGGAAACATTTTTTTTATTCTTCTTGCCTGTGGTCTTCCACTGTTGTAGCTGACCACTTTGTTTTTAATTTCAGGTTAGAGGGTGCTGGCTGCATTTTTTGCTAGGGTTGTTCTCTCATGGGCACAAGTACCATTTACAAACTGTTCATGTACTACTTACAACTGTTCATACCAAGGTTTCAGTTAATCACTATAAATTGATCACAGAATAAATAGTTTTAAATAAGTCTTTATTGTTTGTTACTCCAAATGTTAGAAATAAAATTAATTTCTTTAGAAACATTGTGCTTGTATTCTTGGTAAGAAATATACATCTGATATTTTTTGTGAACACTGTGACATATTGAATATTATTATTTAGAATAATATTCAGATGAGTATTAGGATTATACCTATAGGCCCAGTCAAGAGTGCAGATCATTTTTATTATGTACTTTACAGAGATGAGCCTTTTAGATTAATCTAAATAGCTTTTTTTCCCCAGTCTGTAGAAAGATTGAGCTTGTTATCATTTGCTTTGCTATTGATTTTGATCCCACTTAAATCCTGAATCTTACTGAAATCAATGATGCTGTCATGTTCTAAAGTAAGTAAGAGTCCAGAACCAAAGTTTCATGAAGAAAGAGGGTTGTACCCAGGTCATGCTACAAGATACGGCAATTTGCTCTTTCTCGAAATGACTTTCCACTGACTTCCTGGTGAACACCAACATATTCTGTGCATATAACTTCTCACTCTCTTTTCAGCTTCATTTCAATGTGTCTAATAGTTAGACCACTGATCTGAATGAACCATGAAATCATCTAATTATGTGGTTATGATCTCCATGTAAAGAGTTGTAATACCAATGTCATTGTACTTGAGATCCTGGGATAGACTGAGCTGATGTTTTGTGACTGGGCATTCAGGATTATTGTACGCCTTAACTATCTAAATAAATAATAAGAAAAAGCACATGTGTAAAACAGTAAAATTACAAATAGATATTACATAAAAACATTAGAATATTAATGTATACTCATTTTATATCCAAATATAAATTCATCTCTCAATATAAAAAGTCTGTTAATCCTATGTAGACAAATTTCCCATTTCCCTTGACCAAAGAAGCAACATTTAGACTGCAATGAATTACTACACATAAAATGTCTCACATCCTTAACTTAAATGCACAGAGCACGGAGAAATAGATTCAGGTACAGCACATGGAATTGCATCATCCCCTATGATGAAGAGTTACATATTTCGCACTCCTGCCTTGTAAAATTATATGATGCTATTTTAAAAAATAAATTATGTATTTCTCTTCTCCTTGAAAGTCTGGACCATCTTTAAAGTAGGCCATACTGAGTACCACCCAGTATTCTTAGTAGACAATATATGGATAAAATAAACGTCTAGACTACCTTAGACATGATACAACGCAGAAGAATCTAGAGTACACTTGCTGCTTTCCATTGTGGCTTGCACTTGGGAGACAAAACCTTAATGCTCTAATTATGTTAGTTGTTTTGACATAGCTACTAAGGTCAAAATAAATGCAAATGGCTTGGTTTCACTAGTTTAATGTTAGGTCTCATTTACCACATGAACAAAAAGCTTTCAAAGTGCTCTTTGCAACATCTATCAAATGCTGCTAAAGAATAAATTACACAGCTTAACTCTTCTTCCAAAAATGCCTTATTAGGAACACTTATCACCAAATCAGACGGAACAGAGGGACAATCCTGACGAAACAGCAAAAAAGAGAAAGATGTCAGAAAATATCATCGTTTGTGCTTTACAAATACCCATTAACCATCTCAAGAAAATAGTCCCAAAAGAATATGTATTTTGTTTATAAAATATTATCCTATATTTGCTTTTTAAACAGAAATAAAATCTAAATTCTATGTACAGAACTGAGTTTTTCCACAGCAAAAGATAAAACTTGTACTTATACTCAAGTTTTCCATTTTAGAAGTAACACTAGTATTTTGAAGTGTTCTACAAAATAGAAGTTCTTCACATTATTTCCTTCAGAAATCTAGCCATTTGGAAAGAAAGTATGCTTGCATCTGGCAACTAACATTCAAGAGCTTCATCTCTGCTCCATCAAGGTTCAAACAGTCAAAACCAGCAAGATTCAGTGAAACCAAAACTAAAAACTGAATCACATCAGTACAACTCAGCAACAGCAGGCTTCTAGCACTCAAACTGCAGCAGAACGCAAAATCAGAGGCTTAAAACCCTTAGGAACATTTTGAATATAGGCCAACCTAGGTCAACTTGTTTCCAAAGTTGAAAGAATTAAGCTGGCAGGAGTGCTATCAGCTTTCAGACCCTGGACTTTATGGTGGAGAACCTAGAAATTGTGGAATCCCTGTACTGGGCATAAGCTCCAAATTCCTTTTTATATACATAGACGCTTGGAATCAGAGAACATTTGTCATCCCATAATGTGCTTTGGTTTCCTCACTACCAGAATCAGCCAGCATGTCCAGCTAGGTGGCATGCAAGTCCATGAGACAGAGGTTCCAGAAGGAACTCTGTATGGCAAGGGTTTCTCAGTCAGTGAGCATCCCGGGGTGCATATTCAAAGAAATTTTGCTTTGTTTCTGCTCTTCCCTTTCCTTTGTCCCTCCTTCTGGTGTCACAGATCTAAGGCACAATACATCGCAAGTCATTCAGAGAAAATTGCCAAACACAGCGTGTCAGATATTACCCCATTAATATGAAGAGAACGTTTCAATGGACGTTGCCGGCAAAACGTTTGCAGTTTGAGAAGTCCATAACAAAGGTGTTATAAAAATCCAAGTGTCATGGCAATTATTGCTACTAGGGCTCTACAATTGATTTAATGCTTGAAAATACTCAGTATCCATATTTCTGTAAAAAATCATCCATCTACAAAACTAATGGTTACCTAACAGTTTTGAAAGATTTATTTATTCACTTAGAACAATTTACATTAATTCTCAGATAGTGACATAACTGGTTCTGGCTTAGAGAGTCATGGCCTGCTATGACTGCATTTAGGTAACACACCGCGATTCTGTTGGGAAACCTATTCACACGAAGAAGCAAAGCGTATAAGGATGCTAACGCAGTAAGTGTAATCTTAGATTCATACCCAGTCAAACACTGGATGCTGAGTACAAAATAACTCTTGGTGTACTCAGGAACAGCTCCTTCCTGAAGTACTGAGAAGCCATTACAATTCCCAGTCAAGTGGATTCTGAGCCATCACTGGTTATTTTTTTGCATTGGTTAAACTGTCACAGAAGCCCTTTGTTCCTCTGCTCCCTTGGGACTCTGAAAAAACTGAGAAAAGATGGGCAGATGGGAAAATATAGAACCAAAATATATGTAAATCCATTGCAGAAAATTAACCTCTCCTTCTTCAAGGGCTCACTTCCACGCATATTCACACAGTGCATGACTCCAATGACACAATTCTCTATCCAGACGCACAAGCACACCTTTGAGATTTCACGCAACAATAATGACCACTGTGCCTTAATTTGGTAAAAATGTAGCTGGAGCGCTGAGTGACCCCCTGCAATCTGCATTAAAATAGACTTCCATGACAACTACACTTCAGTGATGTAGAGGTCTGGGGGCATGTCTCTAACCAAACATGGAGAAGATATATTAACAGTCCTACAGCAGATTTTTATACAATCAAGTATCGCCATTTCTTCAGATCTCAGTAACAGGAACTATTTGACATAGGCTATGTTTATTTTCTAGGCAGCGCAAACCCTTGAAATAACGTTAGACAGAAGTCTGAGCTATTCCCTATGGTGTCTGAGGGAAAAACTGTCACAGAAAGATCTAAAACCTCCCCTGATCTCTTTGAAGCCACCAGAAGAGATATTTTTATGGAACAATGTAATAACCAACAGACCAGCAGTTGTCAAGGGCCTGCTATATTCAGAAAGTTAGCATTGGAACCAAAACCACTTGGAGATGAGTTTTCTAACTAGAAGAAAGAAATGTAACAGTCATGTGTTATCCTACACAAGGATGGGTGATGTGGAAAGACAGCCATCAATTGCACCCCAACGTGACTCATGTTTTTCATCTTTTTAAAAAGACAGGCATGAGGAATGACAAAGACTAGTCAAACGAGTAGAGAAAGCTAAACTCACTTCTTTTAATCCTTTACAGCACTAGTGTATCAGAAATAGAGCCAAGCAATGGGAACCCTCACACTGAGAACAACTTGCTGCCCAAGCTAAGAGATGGCATATGGAAAAATGAGATAAACTGTCATCCTGAATCCCACGTGAGGACCTGGAACTTAAAGCAAGATCTACATCAGACAGTTTCACCAGAGAAACAAATCTGAGAGGGATCCTGGATATGAACTACTGCTTTCTTCTTTACATCTCAAATGGTAAGGTTGACTTTGAAAGTTCCTGGTATGGAATCAG
The DNA here is from genome assembly GCA_013398225.1 of Steatornis caripensis. Classification (NCBI taxonomy): domain Eukaryota; kingdom Metazoa; phylum Chordata; class Aves; order Caprimulgiformes; family Steatornithidae; genus Steatornis; species Steatornis caripensis. The sequence continues at coordinate 300,572 of VZSC01001158.1, forward strand.
CCTATCAGATCCAATCACTCTGCCTACTCCAACATTAAGCTTGAATATGAGATCAAGATGGATGGTGCTCAGGGAATAACTCAGTCTGCCTATGGGTGAACCTCATATTGAATGCATCCATCCCCAAGTCAGTCTCCCATACATGGAAGTTTCTTGAGGAAAACACCATTTTTCTGCCAAGACAAGATTGGCGCCAATGTCTTTACATGCAAAGTTCTCGTGGTCCTCTGATCTGGTGTACCTGGTTGTTCTGCTCTCGACAGAGAACGGCCTTGAGGAATGGAAAAATGGACTAAGGAAAAGCCAAAAAACCCACACCACAATGAAGGCTGCGTACTGGCAGGATAAATACAAGGCCAGAAGAAGACTCTTCTATCAGTTCATATTCTCTTGTGAACTGTGCCAAAGAAACAAGTAAATTTTATTGAGTTGAGCAGAATCAAGGTCTCATACATGACGGTCTCCATGGTGAGTGATTCAAACACGGAGGTCTTTCTGGAGAGTTAGCGTTAGATGTGCAAGGGCAAGCACCTGGGTCAAAAATGAATGAGTACTCACTGTAAAACACATTAAGTCTTAAAGTAAGGCAGATTCCTTCCTGTAGCCCCATGGAGGAGAAGGAAGGTAATGAGTTTTCACATTTTTGGAGTGTGATGCTGAATCTGGAGAAAACAAGGATGGTTTCCCAGCTGGCAATCTAGTCAAATATCTACACCTTCATCTGTCTCTGCAATTACGTATGGGTCTTGCTGCTACTGAGGACGAGTTTCCGGACAGCGCAGAGATTAGCTTTAGTCTGGGAAGTCCTGGCTCACCAGAGGTGAGAAACGATAACAAGGTGAGAAAAAAAAAAAAGATTACAAACTGTAACACAGGGAGAAAAAATAAAAAGAACGAAGGGAACTGAGAAATTCTGTATTTTAATACCAAAGGCAGTCAGAACATTCTTGTCTGGTTTTATTTTAAAATGCAGTCATCTGCATGGGATTTTTCATACAGAGAACATTGATTTTATAGTATCTAGCAATTACAAATGGGTAAGTATTATCAGATACTTTGCAGGTCCAGATTTTTATTAATTTCTCCAGAGGTACTGCTGATTTAAACTCAATCTATTTGTACAGATGATAAAGCCTTTCAAAACCAATGTTGTTAAATGATAAACATTAAAAATGATACACAGTGAATTCTGGGGAGGCTACCGAGTGCCTCACACTAGGCAGCAAGGCAAAAAGCCAAAAACCATGTCTAACTAAATTAAAATAATGTCCCAAATGAAAATGCTTGCCCTCTGCCTCATATGACTGGCTGTAATTAGATGGAAATTATTTAAAATTAAAAAATAGTCCAGACCTGTCCATTATCTCTTACTAATTCACAGTAAGGGCAAAAATCTTCTGTAAATCCTCCTTACTGCTCAATAGTCACACATCCAAGAAGCCTTCAGAATAGCACAGGCCTACAAAATTAAAATAATTTATTAAATCTCAATAACTGTACTGTGCTGAAGTTCATGTAATGTTACTTTGGAAGACAGGAAAACATTTAAGGTGGTTCCTTTTTCTTTCCTCAATCTTTTCTCAATCGTCAGCACTCAAGAGCAGTATCCTGCTCCTGTTTTCGAAAAACTGTTGTTGAATACTTTGGATAACTTATTGTCTATTATTCCCAGTATGAGGTTCCCTGTATGTTCCTGACACATGCCATTTTATTCAGGATAGATAAGTACGCAGTTAGGTTTCTAGGACTGATTCTACATTCTTCGTGTACAAGTACTATAATCTTACACTGGAGTAAGATAGCATTTTGGTATTAGCAGACTTGCAGGTTTTTCTTGTTATATTGTAAGAATGTAGAACTATGTCTTTTACTTAAAGTCTAGTCTAATCTATACAATTTAGAGACTGGATTGAATATGTACATAGCTCACAAAAATGGTTGTTTCTTCAGTGAGCTATACACATTCTTTTCCGTGCTACCATGAACGGTAAACTGCCATCAGAAAACAGTGTAAAACCTCTGGACACGCAGGAAAATTCTTCCTCCTTACCTACAGCAGACTCTGTGAGGGCACTGATTGACTATAAAATCATATCTGACATGGAAGAATGATCAACAGGCTTATGTTGAACAAGAGAACAAGAGAAATGGAAGAGACAATGTGCAAATGTATATTCCTAACTTCTCGACGTGGCCTTTATGTTAGTTTCAAGCGTGGAAACAGCTGAAAGCATGACTTCACTGAATCCAGTGAGAGATACCCATTCAATATTTCTCTCTCTGCAGTTTTTAAAGTGTCACCATAGAATCACAAGAAGCACATCAAGTAAAGCCACTGTTCCTCTTGGTTCTGTCATCCTAGCGGGTCCCGCAGATACCCAAAGAAACTATTGTGAAGGCCGTGGCAACAGAAGAAAGCAGAAGTCATTCAAAAGAAGGGTTGCCGCAGTACCGTTCAAAAAGCCTAGAGATAATATTTTTAATACAATAGTGTGAGAGCCTGGCAATACGAAAAGGTTGGGTCAAAGGAAGCATCAATCTGCCTTCAAGCTTTCCACATCTGTAAGGAACTTAGAGGAGGTTTGGGGTACTTTCTTTTTGGACATCTGTGATAGCAGTGTTCATCCCCAAAACTCCCAATAAGGGCACTGACAGGAAAAGTAGAGTAGATTGATAGACCTAAACGCACACTCTATAGTATCTCTCAAAACGTTTTTCCTGAACTTTCTCATTAAAAAAGGGATCACATTAGAGCTCTACAGCATCTGCATGCACCTAAAAGATGACCCAAGATCCCCTTTTCTTCCTTGCCTTGTTCAGAGGGAACAAGTTCTGCTCATCTCATCAACCACGTTCACAGTAGGTAACGCCAACAAATTAAATTGTTCAGTTAGTTGTACTGTTTGGGAAGTTCACAAGATTGTAGGACATTAAAAAACCCAAACCAAACAAACCAGAATATTTTATTATAACTTGTGGTTGCAAGTCAGATATATATATAATATATAAATCAACCAAATCACTTTCAGTGAGGGTCAAGGAAGGAAGACTTACCTCTCTGTAATCGTTTATGTGAGCTCTTTACTTCTTTATAATAAAATTAAATACATTCTCTGTTTTCAGAAGCTATTGCCATGTTCTTAGCTACATCTCCTAGCAAACTTCTGCTAAAGACACTTCTCTATTTTGGAGTAGAAATTCTATCCTAAGCATTACATGATATTAATCTAGCATCTGTGAGTGGCAAAAGAGAGAGGTAAAATTATGTAAAGATAATTTATTGTAAATATACATCAACCATCATTAATAAATCAAACATTTATTGTCGTTTATAAAAGCATGGATCAGTTTTGACACTAGGAAAATTATAACTTCATATACTCATTTACTCTTATTTTTTCCTATTCCTCGCCTCTGAGGTCAAGTCCCCCTATTTCCTTGATATTTATGGTCTTCATATACGTCTATGTAATTTTTATGTAGATGATTTTCCTCCAAATTCAGAATTATTTTCCTATCCTAAAACCCCTCCAAAAAATGGACAACTTCTTCCTAATTTTTAGGAGTTCAGATCTAGTTTGGTGGTTTGGGGTTTTTTTTTCCCTATAATGATTTACTTGACATTCATTCTTTCCTAAATGTAGATATTCTGAGGTAAGCAAGGATATACGCCACATAGAACAGCAGATCAGAAGAAAATGACCCCAATTTATGACATTGGAGACAGACTACTTTCACATTTTTATCAGCTGAGAAAATTAAATAAAGAATTTGTTGGGCTGCTCTGAACAATGGATTTGCAATTTGCATAGAAAAATGATGGCGAAACCTCATAACGCATCAGTGCTTTACCACAAGCTCAGTTCTATTACATTTTAGTGAAGGTTCAAAGTTGTCTAAAGAAACCATTCTCTTCTTTCTCCAACCGTAAATGTGTCACTTGAGAGTTCAACTTCCAATAGGAGCAGTATCTGACACACAACTAATTTTAGAATATAAAGTGCTCCTCATCATATTGGAACACATATAATTTAAAATAACTGTAAACCTAAACTTTGCAAAAACAGAAAATTCAAGCACTAACAAAAAAGCATAATTTGTAATTGAAAGAAAATAATATTTAAAAGAAAAAAAACCTTTTTGTCTTTCCAAAAAGGGACAGAAATTACTAAGTTTTATTTCCCAAGAGAATTATGCCACTTTTATAAAGAAAATTACAGTTACCACAAATTGCTCTCAACAATTCCAAAGCTTCTTCATTTGACCACTTGAAAATCAAAGTTCTTTAAGATTATAAATATAACTTTTTATAACTCTGTTATTACGTACTGTGAATGGGGAAAGGGGGCCAATCTTGTGGCCATAGCGTCGAATGGCCTCTCTGATGTGGCTGGGCTGGATGGCATCGCTTTGAGCCTCTATACCACAGGCTGCAGTGCTCTGCAACAGAAAAACACATAAATTGTTACTAAATCAAAAACACACAACAGACCTACAGTGCATAAAGTATGAAAATAAACCTTTATAAAATGGACCAATCTTTTTTTCTGAGGATACACATCATTGCTGCCACACACTACATTAGAGAAAAAAAGCTATTAACAAATCAAAGAGGACTTGTACATGAACTTTGCTTAAGAGACCCAAAGAGCAGCATATTTGTCCTCTTAAATCTTTCACCTAGTGCTGCTGTATGTTGCAATTGAAAAGAGCAGAAAATGTTCAAACTCAAACGAAAGGGTCATATAAGTCATACTGCAATAACCACAGAAACTATTTTTAAAACGTTTCAGGCTCTCATTATGATGTCAAGGGGTGGGGAAAATATTGAACAAGTACCCAAAGTGGAAGGCAATTTGACACCAAAATCACCATTGAGTAATATCAGATTGAAATTTGTAGACGAAACGTGCGACATAATGGCGTTAGAGGGATGCAAAAATGTTCTAATTACATCAAACTGGAATGTTTTCAAATTTCAAATGACTTTTGGATTAAGGACCTTAAATAGGAAAAATAAGAATTCACTGCTACTGGTTCATTGATTTACAAAAATATCCCCAGGATTTTAAAAGAAAAAAGTTACTCTTTTTCTCCTTGCCAGTCAAACTGAAATGTTGGTTTAGGCTCCATCTAGACACGGGTCCCTGCCAGAATTCAGATGACTTATCAGAATGATGGCTGCTTGGTAATAAATTCATGAAATCGATATTAATAAATGTACTAAGAATGACAAAACCTTAAATTATACACTGAAATTTAATGTACACACATACCCAGTTCCCTCATGCATTTACACTATATACTAATGCTTAAAAATTCGGGATTTTTTTTACAACACGTTCTATTTTCAAGAGTGCTGAGCTCACTGGAGCCTATGCGTATACACACAGAATTATTCATAATGCGATGGCAGATTCTTCCCTTGCTGATTGACGTTCATAAAGGGAATATGAAACTCAAATATTTTCAGCTGGACTGGGCCTTCATGGACTAAGAATAACATTCTTCACTAAGTTAACTCATTTGTCTCAATGCCTCAGTTATATCCAGTATATACCTAAACAAACTGGGTAAGCAATGAGAACATTTCATTAAAACTGTCCACTTTTTAGAATTTAATTATTTCAAAAGGCATTAAGAATTTAAAATAAACTCACAACACCAATGAAATATATTGTATCAAAACCTACATCTCCGGCTAAATTCTTGTTCCTAGGAATTATAATGGAAAACAGCCACAGAAAAAAAAAACCATAATCAAATGTAATATAAAAAGGAAGAGAAAAAAGTAAAAGTCTTCAGAAAGGTTTTTAAGATTCACTAAAAGCTTTCTCAACAGAGTATAGTAAGGGCAGAGAAAAAATTGAATGTATTAGGAGTATCTACAGCACTGATGACACTACAAGGAGAAAATGCATCTTTTTCTATCTGCCACTGTAAAAAACACTAGTGCAACTCTGTGAAAAACTGGCTGTGAGAGAATAACACGCAAGAGAAAATCACGAGTCACTCCATTGCTCTGCAGCAAAATGAGGACCGCCATCACATTTTTTCAAAAAAGCCCTAAGCGACTAACACAGTGCTTCCTATCTAGTTTATTTAATCAAACCTATTTCCCTTGTGGTTTTAAGGTACGTATATCCCTCTCAGATAGAATACCAAGGATCTACAACAGAAGACAGGATTTGTAATATTTACATTTCACACTCTGAATATCAGACAACCATATTTTATGCAAAGTAAACAAATATTTAGAATGAATGCAACCAACTGGCATAAAAATAAAGCAGGTCAGGCAAAGTTGTTATAGGCAAAGAATGCAGTTGCCTAAGGCTGTCGGGAGCAGGAAAATCACAACCACCTCTTTGCCTACTTTGTTTATGCTTTGACCCTCAAAACCTGTGCTAGCTGCTGCTTTCAGAGCAGGGGATGATTAGTTGGGATGGTGTCTACTGCTGTGGCTGTAGAGGAACAGCTCCTCTTAGAAGCAGCAGTTGTTACCTCAACAAAATTCAATTTGCAGGCATTACTGAGAAGCTTTAGCCTAGTTCTGACAGAAAAAAACATCAAACCACACATTTGACCCTACAATAACATTGGTAGTTAACATGTGATATAGGCTAAAATGAATATTTAAAATAAGACACGTTTTTTCCTGAAGATATTTTGATTTTGTTTTCTTTTTTTTTTTTTCCCCCAGGCTTGTGCAGCAAATACCTTTTTTCTTTTCCTTTGTTTGGATTTGGTTGAGTCCTGTCCAATTCCACCATTGCCCAGGGTTCCTGACGGGGTTTTCCCAAGATGTTGCTGCCCCACTGATGCTGGGGGCGTGGGTGTAGGAGGCGGTGTGTTTTCAGGAGAGTCAAGGCTGGTCTTCACACTTGTAGATTGCCCCAAAAGATGTGGCTATAAAAGCAAGATGACAAAGAGTCATTATACAATCAAATCACAAAAAAGATTTATTGCCTTCTTAGATTTACTGTTAGAAGAGATGTAATATAGAATTAAATTTGCTCATTCTAGAGGTTACTGTTACATCTGTATCACAGCAACGCATGCAAAACAGCACTTATTGCACTTGCCACTGTTGACAGCTTTAGTCTCCAAATCTGCAAGAGAGAGAGCTTCAATACAGAGAGAAGGAACTTATACCCAAGAAAAGAGGATTTCCATTTCTATATAAAGATGCTGCTAAGAGTTTAACATTTGGAGGTATAATCTAATGTCTTTCCATCTCAAACCATAACTTCAATGTTCATAAACTTCATAACAGAAGTCTGTATCAATACCAGATTCAATAACATCTACTTTGAAAGCAACAAACTACCAAATATGTGTAAAAGTAAAACACAAAATGCATTAACATGTGAAAGAGCAAGATTTACCTCCGTCGAGTTGTGATACTGTATGAAGGTGGCAGATATGGCATGACTGAACGGGTCACCAGCTTTGGGAGCCATGTCCTGCTTAACCAAAAGGGCCAAGTCCACCAACTGGAGGGAGACAAACAGCTGATAAATAGGTAGGTTTACTGACATGCTACTTACTACAAATGCCATCGTAACAAAGAGCGAGAGGAGTGGTGGGTTGAGGCAATTTATTCTTAGTGTTTCTCAGCTGAAAACAAAATTATTCAGACATATTCCAGCCTAAGGAACCTTGCTTTTCCACTTCTGTAAATATATGGAGTAATCTATCTACCCAAGAGGGCTCGGCTTGGCACTAAGGTAACATTTTGTTTTCCAGGAAATCCCGCTTTTTAATCCAATTGTGCAATGGGGTTGAATGAGCCTCAGCGTACTGCCAAAGGTCACATAGCAAAGTATGTGGTTTCAGTTTGGACTTGAATAAAGTTCGTGCTGGACTCCACTCTCCTCTGTAACCATTACAAAACATTTCTTTTTGTGTTATCAGATGGATGAACACGGTATAATGTGCATCTGCCACGCAACAAACTGAAAGACAGACAGGAATCCAGTTAGCTTGGTTAGCTGAAGTAGTGACTGCATGACCAGGCTTACAACAGAGCCACCTGAGGCTGAAGTACATCCAAGAGTAATTAATTAATTTTGTTCAATTTTTTTTGTTCAATTAATTTTGTTTTGTTCAGAATTCAATCAGTATACTCCCTTACCTGTGCCACAGTCTCATACGCTAAATACGCCAAAATCTCCATTGCAACTGCATTTGGCTTTATTTCCATACTGCTACAATCCAACCAGTCACGAAACTTGGATGCTTTCTTTGCTGTTAGTTCAAATTATAAGGGAAAAAGGAAAAATTAACAACAGGTAAGCCAAAAGAATGCATTTTTTCTGGTCATAGAAAATACTGCGAACGTGAAAAAAGGAGTGTGAATGTGATTTGATTGGCCAAGGGAGGAATTATCAAAATTGAACTAGTAGGGAAAGACTGTTATTTCATACACAACATTTTGGAGACCCATAAGCAGCATGGAATATAGAGAAAAATACATGGTTAATCAGTCATAAGGGACATTTCAGAACAAGGAAGGGTCTACCTCAGGAGACAACAGATGGGACAAACCTGATTTTGAATATATTATTGTAAAAGAAATAATATGATCGCATCACATCTTCGATGAATGAGACAAAGCACTAGAAGAAATCAAGGCTAATCTGAGTCCACATAAAATGATATAACAGTATCAAGAATAGTGAAGACAAATGAAGAAGGACAGAAGAACTAGGAAGTACTCGTGTTAACCACGCAGGTCAGCTGCTGCCAAGCTAGCCAAAATGATTTGTAGATGAGAGTTTTTAAAATGTGCTCTGGATAGAAAGAAATAAGGATAGATGTAGATCTGCCAATGATCAACATTCATACGAGAACTTCGCACTGCTAACGGATGAGATCACTTAAGAGAAAGGACAGAGAAAAATAGGAGACAAAGAAACATGAGATTTGCTGAGGGAGTAAACGGAGGAAAAAATGGATGGTCTTACTTAGGGTAGTGGTGGACAAGCTGATCACAGAAAGCTATGGAGACTTGGACAGAAAGGAGCTAGGAATACAGGGATCTTAGCGAGGGCTGTTTGTGAAGCCAGGGCAACCAAAATTAAGTAAATACAAGCTGGGAGAACCATTTGAAACAGCTCTTTTAAACAGAGTCTTCAACAAGGACTGAAACACTAAAGAGAAGTTAGGCATTAAACAGAAAACAAGCGTAAATAACAGTGTATTTTTTACGAGGGAATGAAAAAGCTACAGAGGATTGTTGAAGACAAAAAAAAAAGCAGCAAGTGAAAAAGTGTGACAGTGATGGCAGGACTACAAAATGTTCCCTAGAATTTAAATTTGCAATCCTGTAGTACTTGGTCCTTTGATAGGCCTGTTATTTCACCTGTCTTTTAAATGGCACAGAAACATGGGGAGCTGCAACTATGAGTATATATTGTTAGAACAGGCTTCTTCAAGTCCCTTCCATGTCTATTCTCTTGTGACGCAGTTTTCATGGGTTTATGTTACAGTAAAAACGGTTTAGTACTTTAAACATAGTAATACATTCAATTTTTACTAAAATATAAGAAAATAAGTAAAAAATAGCTTTTGCATTAGTTTTGAACAAATGTTCTGCATGGCCTTTAGTATGTTCTACCTAGTCGAGTTCATAATAAGCGATTGAATTTGTGCATGAGTGTCTCTTGCTACTATTTTCCAAGCACTGTAATTCCCTGATTCTTTAATGACATTAAACATTAGTGGAAAAGAACTCTATAGACATGGTCATTTAAAAACACTGTGAAAATATCACTGAGATATTTTTATAGATCACAGTTCCCTGGTCAGTGACATTCAATTTTATTTTGCAAATTTAAGATTTCTACTTGTTCTGTCTCCAGTGGATAATTTGGGGGTTTTAAAAATTACTTTATCATGAACCTCTCATTTGCTGAAGTCACCCTAATCTGAAGTATCATTTATTTAATGGCTCACAGATGTGTGATGCCAAACTACGATGAAGCTTACAAAACATATTGAATTAGGAAAAGAAATGCTTACAAAACATGTTTTCCTACATTTTCTGACATTTGCTGATACAGAACAGTGTTTCAAATGTGTCATTTATTTGCCATAAATGAGTCACTCTTTGAATTTAAAAGGAAGAACAAGATAAGGTCTCTCCTTTAAAGACACCATTGTGTTCAAGTCTGTGTTGTAGGATCATGTGCTGTTTTGTCATGATTTTTACTGGCTCCTTCACCTCACTTTCTCTGACATTTGACCTAAAACCTTAGTCATCACTTAACCGCTTCTGTAATGATGTTTTGCTACATGATCAAGCCCATTAATTTACAGCTCATTATAGTTGTGGTCCACAAGTACTTCTAGTAAGTTGGTTTTCAGTGCTAGTAAAGCTCTAATTCTGTCATCATGTTATTAGTGTTGGAATGGCGTATACTGATGAATTTGGCTAATGCTGAACAAATTCCACAGCAGGAGCTCACAGCTTAAAATAGAAAAAGACTCTTTAGTAAGTTCTTTGTGTCTCTGTGGATAGGGAAATAAAAGCAAAATTTGCTGCTCTTCTCCAATTTTAGATGCATTCCAAAAAACCTGCAACCATGAAACTTTACTAATATGCTGATTATAACATCACCATGACAGACTGCAGGCAAGTATGGGTGTTAATCCATTAACTCTTTACCAGTTCTATCTTTGCAGTCGTCCCTACCGGCACAGTATTTGAGCGTATAGAAAGCTTGGTAAATATTCAAATAAAATAAGCTGCCCGACAGCCTGAGACTATGCTAAATTAACTGTTCCCAGGAGTTATGCAGACAAAGATTTTAAAGTTTTCTTATTGTGGATGAAACAAAAGTGCTTTCAAAAAACATGAGGTTCTGCTGTGCTCTGTATTACATGAAATAATAATTGAACATCTTAATACAGTGCAGCCATTATAATACTTACAAAAACTCAATTGCCGACTTTCACAAAATTCTGCGTACTGGACCGAGTCCATCATTCGTGTTTGTCTTTCTGCTCTCTGACAAAAGAGTAGAAGTACATGATGTACCTTATTCCAACAAGAACTGCATTCCACAACAGAAATTATAGCAGCAAAGCGCCCCTGCCATAATCTTGAAGTAACTCTCCCAAATTAAATATGCATTGAACAAGTCGAGATGCAGAAATATAAACCACAGAATGGTTCTTAGTCTTGTGAGTTAAATTTCCCAGAGGAGCGTGTCAACTCTTATATTAAAAATCACCTCTCCTACAACAGTGACAAGGGCTGAGTTAGGAAAGGTGCTGAGCGCTCTTGCCCTGACCGGGGTGCACATTTAAAGTGAAGCACATGAGCAGTCTGCCTAGGTGTTTACAGATGACCACACAAGTAAAATGTTCTCCTGGACCAAGGCCAACATGTTCTGCACTGAGCAGAACTGAACCCGTGTGCTTTTAAAATGGGAGCATTAGCAATTGCGAAATGAGTAAATTCCATTACGTTGAGGATGTACCAGACAGAGAGGAGCACTGAAGCACCCCTTCCCACACTCAATACATGGTAATAGCTACATGGTAAATGCGTCTGTTTAACTTTTTTTTTTCACTGTTAATCTATGCTTGATTTTTTTATACTTCTGAACACCTACAGGAGAAGAAAGGAAATTAGACTGAATTAGAGCTTGTTCAAGAAAAAACTGCTTAAATTGTTCACTACTGGGTTTAAGAATGTATTTCACACAGAGTCCAGTGTCAACCAGAAGAGTGTATCTCAAAAACGTCAAGGTATAAAACCATAAACATCACACACATCCTCCACTCTATTTACACACTATACCATAATTTAATCATGGTTGAAGCAGCACTGAAGTTCATGCTTAGGTCTGAGCATGTGCTTGACTTTTGTTTACTTCAACAGAGCATGGGTGATTTTCACAAGGTAAGGATCTGGTCCAGTATCCAGGATCTGGAACAGGGCTGCCCAGAGAGGCTCTGGAGTCTCCTTCTCTGGAGAGATTCAAAACCCGCCTGGACACGTTCCTGTGCCCCCTGCTCTGGGGGCACCTGCTTTAGCGGGGGTGGGGGATCTCCAGAGGGCCCTGCCAGCCCCTGCCGTGCTGGGATTCTGTGGTAAAATGCTAAATAAAATAAATAAAATGCTAAATTTTTATGCAATCTGATTTAAATTCTGTAATCATTTGTGTCTTTGTTTGCCAGTCAGACATTACTATTTGGGTACTCCCAGGCAATATTGAAATAATTTAACTTTAGGTGGGTCATCAAACAGACTGAGCTCCTCTATGACAAAATTTTCTTGAAATTTTACATGGAAATGTGCAGGCACTCAGAAATATTGCTTGAGATCCCTCTCCAGCAACCCTCCCTCTAGAGAACTCTAGCCCAACCTCCAGCTTAAAAGAGGACTATTGCCAACGCTAGATGAAGTCTGCTACGGCTTTCTCTAGCAAAGTGTTGAAAACCTTCAAGGACAGAGATTTTCTGTCTCCTCTGGGTAACCTGCTCCAGTGTTGTACTAGTCAAACAGTTTTCTAATGTCCTACTTGAACCTGCCAATCAACAACTTGTGGTTCTTGACCTGCTTTATTCTATGCAGCACTACTATGAGAAGTTTGGTTCTATCATCTTTGTAAATGTCCTTCAACAGTTGTAGGCTGCTATATAATCCTCCTCTTCTTCAGACTAGTAAAACTGAGTAATCTCTCAACCTCTTCTGACAGGTTGTGTGCTCCAGAGCCCTCAGCTAACAGTAGCTTTCAGTTAAACCTTTCCGGTTTCTCAGCATTTCCATGGAACTGAAGGACCTAAAGCTGGATGAAGTATTCCAGATTTGGCTCAACAGCAACAAGTAGAAAGGCATGACGACTTCCTTCAGTCCTCCAGCCACATTTCGGCAAAACCGTGAGTTTTGCTTTAATATGATGACACCAAACTGTTGACTCATGTTCAACTTGACGTTCATTATCAGACAGCTGGTATCCAGCCTGTACTGATGCACGGGGCTACCTTGTCCCAGACGCAGAAACTCCGTGAAGTTTCTGTTGGTTCTGCTCTCAAGGTTTTCAAGACCTTTCTGGACAGAAGCTCCAACAACCAGTGTGCCAGCCACTCCTAATTTACTATCATGAACAGATCTGCAGAATGCGCATTTTGTATCTTTGTCCACATTTTGTCCACATTGCTGATGAAGATACTGAACAATGTGGGCCCCAGTATCAGTACCTGGGACAGCCGGTTTTTACCTGTTGCCAGTTATATCTTAAGCCATCCAGCAGCCCCAGGGATTTAAAACCCTTTGCAACAAAAAGGAAGGCACAGGAAAACAAAATGACGTCAAATACTAACATGAGGAGTTACGTTTCAAAGTCCTACCTGAGATGACAAAGAAAAAAGACATCTTGAAATTTGACAAGGCTACTTTAACTTTAGCTTTACAGGCATCCCATAACGTAATATCAAGACTGCAAAAACAGATTAATCGCAAGAGCAGTTATGTTAAGTTAAATGATTTAGCAAAGGCTGCTCTCAGCAAATAGACTATAAAACTCGGAAAATGCGTGCTGTCAAAGGCTAGTCAATATGCCTCACAGTACATACACTATCAAAATACTGCAACTTTCTTTATAAGAAACAAAAAGATACTAATCAAAGTTTTATTAAAAGAAAGATGTTGCTGAAGCAATTTTCCAATAGAGACTTCATTTATCTCTACCAATTGTCTACAGTAGTTCTCTAAACATTGGACTTAATTTTGTTCTTAGAATACTTAATTTGCTTTTTCTCTGTATGAGTATTTTTAACGGAGTAAACTTACCTACGTATCTGTGAAATAAAATTGCTTTCGCCCTTCAGTTCTCCTCTCTAAAAGAAGTCTTTCTAAAAGTGCTTTCCAGAGTGATGCTCTAAACCACCACCAAATAAAACAGCTGTCATCATAACTACTTGGACTGTATTTTCTTCCCAAAACACTTTAACAAAAAACCCTACATCACGGCACGGAAATTCACAGTTCAAGAGATAAGGACAGCCATTCCATCAGTCCTACCAGTTTTAGAATAGTCTATAAATAACCAGCAAATGCAGGAGAAATAAAGAGATGGATAGCACAGGTATACCATCTTTAAGGAAACATCGAAGCAGAAGATAACAGCAGATCATATTTCCTCTTCACTTCTCAAGATTACAAACAGTAATTATTTTCTCTTACATCATCCCCGCTTTGGAAAAATTTAATGCTCCCTTATCTGTACATTTCTAAGGTATGTTTTATTAACTCAAAAGGAATCAATAACATGGGATAAAAAGGGAGAAGAAAGAGCAAGCACATTACCGTGAACACAGTGTTACTCCAGGCCAAAATTGTTTAAAGGAAACAGCATTCAACGTTGGGGAAGTCACAGAAAGTTTGTGAAAATGCTATAACCTGTAAGTAATGCTTTTTTTAAGTCTACAGAATACCCACTTACTCTTTTTCATAGTCTTAAATTTTCAACCATTTTTTCTTGAAAACAAGAAATGAGACAGGATGTTTTAACTAAGAAACAACTTCCACTATATACAAGTGAAATTTCCCAAATTCTGTTCTGGGAAGGAGTAGCAAGTCACTCCAACAGCACTGAAGTTCTCTTTCATCAGTATAAAAGGAAGTTTGCTGGGAATCTTTCCTACATGAAGAAACACTGAAACCCCAAATGATGTGCTACCTTGAAGCAATCTCAGCTTGAACCTAGACACAATGAATGACATCAATGAGGCTGCCACACTGGTTTATCAAAAGAACAAAAAATACACAGTTTTTGCTCCCTTTGTAGTAGTACCAGTCACTCTAAGCGGTTAAGAAGCTGAGTTATGCGGCATACATCAGAGTTAAAATACTTCGCGTGCTTTCCTTGGAACACGCTGAAGGATGCAGTAGATCGGACCTGGCACAGTAAATGTATGCTTAGTCTTCCAAAAAATGTGTTGCATTATATCTTTCTTTCAGCATGAAGAACTAAAAGGGAAGACTAAAAATGGAAAGGAAAGAAAAGGTAGAGAGTTCCATGTTGTCACCTACTATCCAGGCTGAAAAATAATCTTATTTTAATTCAATTTAAAAGCTTTCACACTTGCCATATAAAGCTCTTTGTGTGTGGGGAAGGCAAGAGGCCAAATGTTAACTTGCTTACCAACTATTTTGTGTTTGAAGGAAATGTGCCGAGTAGCTGCTAAGCTGGACCGTTTGAGAAAGCTATGCAGCATGGCTGGACAGCCCTGTGTTTGTCAACAATGTTAAGGATGAAGATGTTGGCTTCCCAAACTGCTTGCATATTCATATGGTGGGGTGATTTCCTAATTTCCTTTGCTAAAGACCTCTTCATCGTGTATCTATCATGGCTTCAAAGGAGCTAGGTGTCTACCCCAGGGAATAAACAAAGTTGCCCTGCAATGGCTGATATTACTAAAGAGTACGCTAAATAACTTTTTTTTAAATTTAGATTAGAGAGTAACAGGGCACTGTATGCTATACCTGACAGCTCTAAGGTTGTAGGTCAAAAAATACTGAGACTAAAAAAAACAATCATTTGAGGAATAAAGCACAAGGCATCTCAATATTGAAGCATTTCGAAAATATGCTGAAAACACATTTTTAGTCTTGTATATCTTGAAATTATCTGAGGATTAGCACTATCTGAAGATTTTTGTTACATAAAGGAAAAATGTATTTACTCTTCTGAGAATCACTTGAATTGGTAAGCAAAGAAAAAAAGGGTTTTAAGAGTAAGCATTTTCAAAGATTAATCTTGCTCAGAGTTTTGTACAGAAAATAAAAATGCCTCTTGGGGAAAGATCAATAGCTTTTGTAATGTAATACTTGAGTTGGCTATAAAGAACAGACATACAGGGAATTTTTATCATTTTTACCCACCTCTTATAAAACATACCATACATGCTGCATCAACCATTAATCTGAACAAGTCTGCATAACAAACTTGAGGTTCTTAATGTAATATTTTTTTTGAGTGCTCATGTGTTTAGTACAAAGTTCCCAATATTAGAAGGAAACACGAGGTCTTTTTCTGGCAGACCAAGATTATCCCAATTTTAATGTATTTTCACAGTTATAAATAGTTATAAAATAGTTTTTCTTTTTTCTCTGCAACATTATTAATCTCATTCTCCCCAATAAACAGAGTTTCACACCTTAAGAACCTTAAAAATCTTAACTGTTACACAGATGTTAAGCTTCTACAACTGTAAACAACATGAAAGGAAGCTGTGGATGATGACAAATGTTAATTAAAGTAAACTTTTTTTTTAATTATAATTTTTCATTATAGAAAATTGGTTAGTTTCTGCCAAGGCCAAAAAACGGGATTCACTTGAACAAGTTAGACATCTGCAGTATCCTAATTAGTTACCTTAAGTCCCTTTACAGTAAAAAAGTTATTAGGCATTTTTAGGGAGCAACTTCATCTGAAGTTCATCAAAAGTGGACATCAGCAATGGAGCCCTAGGGACACGGGCTTAGGTCTACATGCCACAGTACTGACATCCTCAGAAAAGCAAGACGAATCCTACTCTGATGAGTGAACAACACCATCACCAACAGGGCAACTTGCATTTTAGGGCTAAGCAAAAGCCAAGACTAAGAATGACTCAGTAAATTTGGTTCCTGCTCTGATCTCAAAGCAATACAAGTATACACAAAGGCGGCTCTGTACTCTGAGTGTGTGCTAACTCCATTCATCTTCCTCAAAGCATGAAAAACGTAAAATGTAATCTAACAAAGTATGTGCAGATAACTAGGGGGAAGGGAGCTGGCAAGACTATTTAAGATTATGTAAAAATTTCAAGGGAATTATGAAGAAAGCAAGCAAATTAAATTGCACAGACAATACAAAATGAATGGATTAATTCCCAGCAGTCATGATCTCATTGCTTAAGGAATAGAAAAACCTGATCTCCTGACAGGGACTCACTGCCCGTGTAACACTTTGCCCTTGAACATACGCAAAATCCACACATGCTGTATTTATTTGAACTAGCTCCATATCATATCCAAATTCCTTGTCTAAATTTATTACCGCTAGTCTGAAATGTGGAGCTAGAACCCACAAACGAAACATTTCCATTTCGTGGGATACCTTTGATTTCTACAGGAAAGTGGTTTTTTTCTGCTATATATAATAAGTATCATCACGAATTCTGTAAAACTATGTCTTAACTCCACTGCTATCTTCTATTATTGCTTTCCAAAAAACATAAAATAATTTTGGATGAACTATGCTATCAAACTTTAAAAGTTATGTGGGATTTATTAACATATTAAGAAGACTGACATTCCTTCACTTTTCTGGTTGAGGACAACGTAACACCTTTCTGTGGTTTCCATCTGGCTCTACATGAAAAACTTTACATACCAGGTTAATATTAGGTTACCTTTATGTCTTCTGGGTAGCATTCATCTGAACACTTATCCTGACTCTGTATCAATTCATAGACCATGTTCATATAAAGAATTTTAGCATCTCACAAGTAAAGCTCGTAGTCACCAAAACAGGCATCACTGCATTTTCTAGGAGGTATAAACAGCAAAGCAGCCTGTTTTGCATAATGAGTCCTAAATTTTTTCTCTTATTTGCAGTCAAAATCAGGCATTGCACTTTATTTAATGATAATACAATAATTACAGAGGCTTATTTGTAAGCAAGTCACGAGAAATTTTTAGTTTTTCTTTTAGCTTCATGACTAGAGATATGGCTAGGTGGATAAACCAAAGCACAGACAGCTTAGATGTGTATTTACTTAATATTTATATTGGATTCTATGAAAATTGCTTGTAGTTATTATATTATATGGCATCTCGAAAAATCCTCAAGTACCTCTCACCCTCATAATATTTTCTCCCATTGTTATTTGCAGATAGCTTGGTTTTGAACCCACTTTAGGCACAGCCACTTGCATCCAGGATAGGCAACTTAGCACTGAATAACTAAAGAGTTGCCTTACAAACAACCGGACTCCCTGAAACTACGCTCCTTCCACTCCCCTGAAATCGTTCCCATGCTACGCTGAAGTGTTGTTTGGACTTGGGGCCAGAAACTCATGAAGAGACTTTTGCTCAAAGGCTGTTGATGGTCTTCGATGGAGGCTGGCTCCGAGCGGTACTCACATGCTTGCTCACCATTTTGAGTGTAGAAGAGGGTTGCAAGACCCAGTCCTGCTCCTATTGATCCAAATGAAATGGCATAAGGTGAAGGGGGCTGTTTCAACTCAAAGCTCTCCAGGAGATCAATCCAGCTTCAGTGAAACTCAATTTCCAGACATAGTCTATCTATTCACCCAAATACAGTATGTCCAGAATTATTCACTTTACAGCCACAACTTGTTAAGCAATAAATCCAGTAAAGCTAGTTAAACTGAACAGCAGGTAAGTTTGGGACCAGCTAGGGACCAGCACTCTTGTTCCCTGGTTTTAACTGGTAAATGCAAGTGAGAGAACCAACCTAATTAAAAAAAATTGCATCACAAAAGTCTGTCTTGTTAATAGCCAGCATCAACATATGCTTCTGAAAACACATTTGTGAGTTTTGCTAATATTAAATGAGAAATGAAGAAGCAGGAAGTCCTCAAGAGCATTGTTCTTACACTCTCTATGTTGAAAAGAAAGCAAAGTGAACCCGAAGTACACACTAGCAAGCAATACCTGTGATAAAATTCATTATCCTGCAAGGTATATCTCTGTAATTCTTTGTGAATCAGGCCTGCTGACAGACACCGTGAAACGACCCCCCGAATAATCCTCTGGAGCTCCACAGTAAGAGGAGGAGCATAAGAAGATTAAGGAAAATTTTGACTCGGAGAAACTCGAATAAGTTTCAGACCATATGAACAACACATCATAGCATAAAGTAACAGGTTGGAACGGACTTCAAGGATCATCTGGTCCAACCCTTCCTGGCAAAAGCATGGTCTAGAAAAGATGGCCCCGCACCTTGTCCAGCTGAATCTTAAAAGTGTCCAGCCTTGGGGAATCCACCTCTTCCCTGGGGAGATTTTTCCAATGGTTGATTGGTCTCTTTGTGAGAAATATGACTAGATATTCATTTGATAGTTATATGTCATATGACATATTCATTTTACTCACGTTATCTTATTTGTAAATATTGTAATTCTGTCTTTTCACTTACCCTTAATAAGCCAGACTTTGCTTATATTCATTCCCAGTAGAACAGACAATTCTCACAGTATCTGCCATTCTTTGGGATATCACAATCCTGCACAAGAAATTACCATTCTGCGCAGGAGATTCACAAGTACTGCAATGCTACAGGCACTCCATGCAAGCATCCTTGGCAGCTGATGCTCTTTCAATGACAGTGGAATGAAAAAGGTTTATAATTTAAAATGTTTGGTTTTTTTTTCAGTTACGTTGTGTCTTGAAAAAATATTTTTTAAAAAAGCACAACTTCCAAATTAATGGCAGAACATACACGCACAGTAAGAAATTCAAGACACAAATTTTTTGCGACATGCACAAGAAATTTGTTGTGCATTAAAGCAATCCAACTGGTAAGTTTGAATCTGGTCTTACAACTTACAGATAAACTCCTGGTTCTATACTGTCCCCAGTAAAGCTTCCATAAACTTCAACAGCTGTAGGATCTCACCCTACGAACGCGTCTCCTAACTTAAGATTGCATCTAGTATAGATCGTTATCGCTCTCCTGTCAAAGGAAAGCAGAAAAATGGGCTCTAAAAATGGGACACAGATCCTTAAAGAGCCTTTTCTCTATATGCTCCCACATGCAGATTAGAAATCCAACATAGACTCCCTCTATAAAGGTATTTTGGAATGAAAACAGGCCAGTACGGCTCTAGAGAGGAGAACTCCAGCTGCTGCTAAGCTGGCTGTGTTATTTCATAAAGTCGTTACAGCATTGAGTCTTGGGCTGGGACTCACCTCATACAATGTTGGGTGTTTTAGTGTAATCTAGCCACCCTTTATAATCAATGGGAAAGAGAGCCCTTCTATAGGCTGACACTTATAGAATAACACCTATAAAAATATATATAAAATAACACCTATTTCAGCTCTGGTAAGAGAATGTGTCACCTCTGGATGTGCCCTTCTCCCTGCAGGATGCAGACGATTGATAGAAATAGATGTCTGGTTGCCAGCTGAGAACTTCACCCTTTAGCCATACAGACACGTTGTTCATGCAGACTGGGTGATTACAAACTACGGGATGCACGTAGCATGAGACACTGATCTGGTTTTTGACAGGAAGGCCGCTAATTCATTAATTCACATAATATACTAACTACAAAAATGAGTAAAACAATTTAGTTCAGCCATTTTCCATGACAAATCCAAACCTGGCAACTTCCATGGCGAACTTGTGGAGGTGTATTCATGAATGTCTATAAGGAAAGCATTAAAATTAATTAAGTAAAATTAAAATACATAGTACCACGTGTATGCAGTTGTGCTCTTCTTGGCATGTGACTGGAGAGTGCACAGTCACTTGAATTAACTTTTTCTGTTAGAAAAATTTTCCTGTCCACTATAATCATAGAACAATACAGAGTGGTATTGAAAAATGTATTCTTGCTTGCTTAACACACGAAGTGTGCGTACAGACATTTCGCATTCAACTTGTGGCATTTAAGCCACTGAGTCTAATTTTGTGGTTAGTTTTTTATTCTTTTGGAAAAACCTTTCTAATTTGATAATTGCGAGACGTGAAACTCCAGATAAAAATCACATCACAAAATTCAGGGAAGAAGCGAGTCACGCGTTGAGTTAGAGAGGAAATGCTTCCCTCAGAAAAACAGTGACCAGTGTGCATTACATAGAATCTGGATGTGTTTTTATAAAGACAGAGTACATTACTCTTCAGGCTCAAAATAATTGTTGAGAGAGATGTCTCTCGCAGCCTCCCAGGCTGAATTTGGCTGCCTGCTGCCTCTTGAACAGCCCAGGCTTCCTGATCAGCAAAAGAACAGGACTTCGAAAGTACTATCTGCGTTCTGCTACTAATTTGCCATCTCAGCATGACTGAGTGCAAACGAAGGCTGGATTAATCACATTTTCAGGCTTGTTTCACAATTACTGCAAAACTTATGGGGTCATTTGCACTGATACTAAACCAGTGCAAAGTTTGTGTGTGGTGATGCCGTGAGGCACGCTAGCCGGGTATACCCAGCTTCCACAGGCTGGGGGAGAAAAAAATAAAATCGAAACCACACACTGTGCCCAGGTACGAGGAATAAGGAGACCTTAAAAATCACTGTCTGAATTGAAAGGCTTTGAACAAAAGCATTAGGATATTTCTTTTCATGACACTGAGAACAGAATTTGGCCCAGTGTGAATATTTCATTAGTCCAATGTTAATGACTATGTGACACTTGCTATTTATTTAACTATGCAAAATTTTCTATGCTGCTATTCATTATTGTTTCTTAATTTCTTTAAATATGAGCACATTCATCTTCATAGCCTTGTGAGCATTATCTCCTCTATATACATAAGAAATAGAATTATAAAAAGATTATTTCCCAAAGGCAGTTTGTTTAATCGGCAATCGCTTCTCTTTTTTCTCTACCTTCTCTTCTCTCTTTCTAATGTTAGAGAGAAAAGGAAAACGTGAAGATTCTGGGATTTAACAAAATGACTTAGCATTTGGAATTGAGTTAATTTGAACCACCAGTTAATTTGGCTAATTTGGAACAATCTCTTTAGTTAGTCCCTTACACCATGCCTATTGATAAATTTACCACAAAATTATTAAGTGTTTACATAAACCCAAAGAAACATATGCCATCATTAATTCAAAACAATCACCACCATCCAAAGCCACTACAGGAGTCCTCCTATTAAACACCCTCATTCCCTTCTCCAGAAGAAAAAGGGAAATCTCAAAAAAATGTATTTTTGAATTGCACAAAACTTTCACAATAATACTTAAAACCGTTACATTTCATTTTGCATAAAAAGTAGATCTGAAACTTTTAGCTGAAACTTTGCAGACAAAAATTTCAAAGCAAGAATTTCAAAATTTTAATTTGTGAACAAAATTTGCCAGATTTTGTTAGTTTGGTTAAGATTGGATGAATACTTTGAGATTTTCAAGGCTGAAAAGTCAAAGCGAAACTTATTGACTTGTGAAAAACTATGCAAGCATACGCTGGCAGCTTTTAGTATCTGAGATGGAGATGTTCTGCACTAGTGAAACCACAGCTTCTTAACAGCGACTTTCCAGAGAATTATATCCTAAATAATGTCAGTTATTTCATGGTAAAACAAACAACGAAGTTGTTCTGGGGAGCTTTGTCAAATCATCACAGCTTACCATTAAGAGAAGAAACAGGTCCTACGTATGCTGGTCTCCTGCTCTGCAATACTGATCGTGCCCCCAACACCCATTACCGCTATAGACCCTTCATGCATTTATAAAAATTGAGGTACCACTACAATAGCTTTGATGGGAATTTTGGTTTTTTTTTTTTTAATCTTGAGATGAGGGGAAGCAGAGCAAAGAGCATCTACTGTATACGGATTCATTACCATAAGCTTTACTGATAGTTTACCCCGTTTCCTAATGAAAGCAAAAAACCCCCACCGTGTGTCTATTAAAAAGCAATCAGATTTGGTATCCTGGTGACACTTTAAAGAGCACATTATGTGGGAAAACAAAATAAACATTTACCCTGGCAAATGAAAGTGAATTTGGGTTTTGACATACTTGGCAGGAAGGTAGAATTATATTCATGTCAAGTATGCAGAAAAACTAATATAATATTTAAATATTTGCTTAAGTAATATAGAATTTAAAACAACACATTAGAAACAACATTTTTTGTGAAATATTTTTAAGTTTTCTAGTATACGACATGCCACGAAAGGAATATGTTCAGCTGAAATTTCAGACTTCTACAGCCTTTGTTACACATTCCCTTCACTTGTAATGTGGTAGAGTCTTCATCTTCTACTGACGAGTCTTTATTTATATTTCCAAGACAAAGGCAGTTCTTACACTGATGGTTTAAACTGATAAAGAATATATGCAGCTTTCCAAAGAAACAACCCTTGAGAATCCGAATCTTACAAATACTGATATAATGAGCTAATGTTAACACTATCTCAGCTATCTCAGCTATAATCCTACAGCACTCCTCTACTGTTCAATATTACACATGTGCAATTATTTTAAAACTCTTTTAGTTTGCAACAAGACATAATTCAGTGAAGACAGACCTTTATATCACTCAGAAAGTATCTGAATGCTGTATGTCAACGACCTCTGAAATTATCAACTGTATTTAAAAATGCAGCATTAATTCATAAATTGAGATGGATATTGGACGCTAGTTTTAGTCCCAAAAGTAAGTATTTTGCTGCACTGTCTAAATATGCAGATATTGGACTTTCCTTTTTGGGTGTAAATCTAAATTCATATTAGCCACACATACCCAACAAAATCAAATTTACCAGTGTACTAGAATTAGAAATTATTATGAAGTTTGAGGTACAATATTCTGAGTTACTGAGAGTATTTTAAAACATTTATTTTAAGAAAAAGCTCTGCTTAATTTTTTCTCATTTGGAGAGATATGCATAATCAGAAAATATTTTGAAACATTACAATGTCGCCATAATAATACCATAATAATTCAAAGCCACACCACCACTCTTCACTGCAATTGTACATTGTAGAAATGTGTCACTTCAAAATCACTTGAAAAGAATTCATTTCAATGTAACCTGATTTACAAATTTAATTATGAACCATTAAACTAACTGCTCGGATTTTCAGTTCGTCTAAATTAGCACGCCTCCTCTGTGTCCCATCATAAGAAAGAAGCCACTGTTTATTCCAAATCAGCAATTAAAAGCGATATAAAGAGTAGTCAGACTGTAAGACATAAACAAAAAGGGCTAGTTTGGGGAATTTGACTTTCAATTTTCTTTACTTGCAGTGCTCAATTCACAAATTGTTACGCTGAATTAATAATAGCTTTTGAACATAGTATTCATTCATCCAGCCAATTACAGAAATAAACTTAACAAGGGACTATTCCCTGCGCACATTCTTAAACCTGCTTGCAATGAAAACAATACCTTCCAAAGACATTAGCACCGTTCAATTCAACATGCAAAATTTTCACTCACTTACAAAAGAGGAAAACAGATAACATTTTTAAATATAGAAAGAATTCTTTTTCTAATTGCACTTTTATTCTGCAGTTGGTCAAATGATTTTAAAAGGTAAAAAGCTTTGAATTCAAGAACTTAGCAAGAGATATTCCAGAATCCTACTACAAAGATAATGGCCTGAAAAAGGAAGCCACGGCTCTAATTCCTGTCCAAAATCAGTTATAAAGATACTGAATATATGCCATAGTCCATATTGGTATTCTTATTGCTGGGCACTGACCATTCTGTAAAATTAACCTGAAAATGAAAATGATTTAATTTTGGCAATGTCAAAACTTGTTTACACTTCTAGGACTTCTCTCATTCTATTTAGATTTTCTTGGAGGTTCAAACTGACTGAAATGGAAGGGTTGGGCATTTTTTGGGAGATGGAGGGGTGGCAAGGTGAATAAAAGATCTATGAAAAAAAGAAAAAATAAAAAAATCACATAGCTCTAGTCACAGAACAATGGAAAAACGTCTTCTGTTCAAAATATTACACTTACCAATTTAACATAATTATGATGCAAAGAACAATACTTTTAATAATAAGCACAGCTTTGAAGGTTGAAGTGTATTTAGTATTAAAGGTGTTTATCGTGACACTAACAACCACGGCCTGGCCTCGATGACTTAACTGTGCTGTTAGAAGTTTCTCATGCCATTATATACGCTGTTGGAGAAAATTTACTCTTCATTGGTGGTTGCTTGGCTTCCTCAGGGCTTCTGTTTTTTTCTGACATTTTTAGAGGCATATCTAGCATTTCTCAAAGATGCCAATGTCCCTTCAGCATTTTTGTCTCTTTCTTTAAAATACAACTCAGGGCAACGTGGTTAGCAGACACAGTAGTCATCTCACTAACACGTTTCTTTAAATACTGGAACTAGAAATCAGATCTCCAGCTTCAGGGTACACCAAGAGTTAACTCTCATTTTAAGAAGGGTGTGATTAGTAGCTGGAAATCTGCCTGAGTTTAGTACATCTGAAGATGCTATTACAATTTTCAGATATAAAATAATTAGCTGATGATATGAGCTGACAGCTAATACATCTACAATAAACATAAAAAAACCTATTTCCAAGCGGATGTAGAGTATGTGTTCCGTTTCTAAGCTGTTTGATATGGTCTGTGTAAGGAGCTAGGACTCGATACCAGATGCCGTATGTTCTACAAGGTTTTTCTGCAGATGTCTGCAGCCTGAGAAAATCAACAGTGCTTTGAGTAACACTCCTAGTAAAAGCATCTTCTTGTCAGAGTCACTGTATGATATAGGATATGAATCCCACACAAGTGGATGAACTGATTTTAAATAATACCATCTGACAATGGTAGAAAAAACTCTTAGTAGGTCTGACAAAGTCGTGGAAATGGCTGTTAGCCTTGGGAAATAAAATCCAGCCCTCTGACAGAGACTACCCGTCCTTCTTTCATTTGATCAAATGGAAAACCAAATTTAATGATTGTTTCCGAAGTTCCAGAGGCAAAGTTTCAACAGCACTTAACACTGCTACCAAGGAGTCTATCATGTGCCACTCAAAAGAAGAGTCTGGAAAAAATGATAAAGATTTATTTGAGAATAAAATATATGCATCTTAGTGTGTATTTTTTGTATTACCACTTTACATTCCTTTCTTGCCATTGCTTTCAAAGAAATCTCTTTTAGAACACCAAAAGTATAGTGTATATGACGTGGATACCATTATGCCAAAGAAATTCTAAAAGCCTGCCACTACCTGCACACAAAAGTGCAGAGAGACACATCTTAAGTCATAAATCCACACATTCAACTGAGAAGAATATATTTTTTTTTCTCAAAAATAAGCCTGTGGTCCCCCAGTTGACAAAGTTCTTACTGAATTCACATAAATCAATTTCCAAAATTTATTGTCTATGCAAAATCTGTATTTTTTCCAGTGTTAATATTATGGTCTTGTCTTCCTTGAAAATTTAGGTCTAGTTGTGGATGTACTTTGTCAAGCCAAAGCGGCAGCGATGCCTGACTTTTGGCATGTTAAAGTTAGCTAAATGTGAAACCCACATATTAAGAGGGTCAAATGCTGATCTCAAGCATATCTGTAAGATTAAACTTTGCATGTTCACTCCATGAGGACTTTATGTAAGGTAGCTATCTGAAAATGAGAACTGTTACTGTTTTTCCTGAGTATCCCAACTAAAACAATCTTTTCTGATTCATTTAATGAAAGTGTATAACTGTCTAGGTAGCCTCAATTTTAATCAAAAGTAGTAAAGTAAAATGGAGGAAAAGAGAGGAGACAAAATTCAAAGCTTGAGGGGCAAAACATGCAAATGGAAACACGCTACCTTGAGTAGAGTCTATAATAAACTATGCCCATGCTGTTCTGTTAGGAAAGTTGGGGGTCCGTTTTCTAGTGGATTGGGTAAGGATGCAACACGTAGAGTTTAATTATATTACTTTACTATTTCAACGGACACTTAAGATGCTTAAATCTTATTGCTTCTGATTCCATAGCTGCAACACATGTGTGAAGCTATCACCGAGTGCAATTTTGCACAGCAGCCAGATTGTATTCTTACAGAAGAATACAGCAAGCAACATTATAGATAAAATAAACCACAATGACTGAGACAAAATGAAAGACAGAAACCCCTGTTCCTTGTATACATAAAACGTCTATTCCAGGAAATACCAGCAGTTACAGATTACAGAAAGTGCAGAAGCTGGAAAGACCAATTATACGCTACCTAGATTTTTAAACAGTTTTTAGAAATCTGAGATGGTTTATCATCTACGTGTTTTATAAAAGCTCTTCTGTTTCTACCCCACCTGCCATTTTAATACCTGAAATGGGAAACTTCCGTGTAGAATCACAGAATGGTAGGATAATTTACACCAGAAAAAGTTTGGGATCTCTCCAGAGATCTCTAGTTTGACTCTCTGTTCAAAAGAGGTCCAGGTAGATCAAGTGGCTGAGGACCTTGACCAACAATGTTTGGAATATTTCCAAAGTTGGAGACTTCCTCAACCTCTCTGGCCAACCAGTTTCAATCTTTGATCAGAATTTTTTTTTCCTATTATGTATCAGTCCAAATTCTGTCCTTTACCATGCACATTCAAGGCTCCATCTCCTCTGTGTCCTGCCATTAGTCAGTTNTCTGGCCAACCAGTTTTAATCTTTGATCAGAATTTTTTTTTCCTATTATGTATCAGTCCAAATTCTGTCCTTTACCATGCACATTCAAGGCTCCATCTCCTCTGTGTCCTGCCATTAGTCAGTTGTAGAGAGCTATAAAATTTCCCTTTAGCCTCCTGTTTTTCAGGCTGAACAAGCTCTATCCTCCCAGCCTTTCATCATATGTCAGCCCATAAACTTCTTCTCCAGCCCCCTAAACTTCTTGGTGACCCTCTGCCAGACTCGCTTCAGTATGTCAAAGTCCTTCTTGTACTTGGGAGCAGAAAATGGGACATGGATTCCAGATGCAGTCTCACAATAATGCAGAAGCATTATTTCCCTTGACCTGCCAGCTAACCTCTTGCTAACACAGCCCAGTGTGCGGTTGGCCCACAAGCTGTACTGTTGCACGGGGTTATTGCATCCCACATTTGCTTTTGCTGAACTTCATGAGGATCCCATCAGTCCATTTCTCCAGTCTATCAACGAGGTCCTTCTGAATGGCAGGCTTGCTTTCCAGAGATTTGACTGCTCTGGTATCATGACTCAGTATTTGCCATGCTATGAATTACTGCTTTTATTTAGTTTGTAAGACTCAACAGCTAATTGTGTCTGAGTTTAATGCATAAAGAGAAAGAAATGCTTCAAGAAAATGCAGTACAAGGGGAGGCAACTACCCTGGTTAAGAGATGTCCTACGGTCACTTTAATTCCTTGCATGTTAATTTACATGGAAAGTTGACAAAACTAAAATCACATTAACAAGCACACTTTGTAGTCTTCATTGTACTTGTGCTCCTATTCTTACTTTTAGTACTAAAACATCTACTCTCAAAATCTGCGATAGGATCCTATTTCAGGGATAGTCTGAGAGTCAGGTTACAAGTGTAGTACTATCAGAATGAGCTTTGAAACCAAAACTGATGGTATTTCTAATATACTTCTTAATTCAATATGAGCAATGTGTTTACTATTAGGTGGTCTTATTGATCGTCATCTTAGGCAACAGATCATTTGGCTTTCGTAATGACATCTGAACTCTAGCATGAATGTAGGTGGGAAGGCTTTGACCCTGGTGGCTTTGCAAATGGGCACTAAAAATGACACCACTTGTACTTAGCAACTGGGTAATACGTAATAAAATCTTGTGACGTGCTAGCTTTTAGAATGGAACTTACTCAAAGGAAGATGACAATATATAGATAGAGACTATGGAGTGAATCAAGTGATTCTTGATTTTTTGCTTAAGTGCCTGCGATGAAAGTTCACAAAATCCTGTTTGAATTCAATCAAATACCATGGGCAATATAGAATAGAAGCTAGCAAAATTACCTCCTTACTTTTGAGGAGAAAAATTGCACTACTCCTGGCTAATCCTGTGGTTTAGGAAAAAGGAAAAAAAAACCCCAAACCAAGAACAAAGGAGAGAAGGAAGGATCAAATATATGTAAGAATGGACAGAACAAATCTCCACTTAGCCCAGGCTCCAACAGTAGCTAGTTGTGAAGGCTTAGGGAATAGCATAACTACAAAACAAGCTTATAATAATTATTTTCCTGAATAGTCGTACAGGCCCCTTTGATCTGTGGCTCAAGCACTTCCTTAACCAAATGCAACGTCTTTGTATTCAATAGCCTTCAATAGATTTTTTCCCCATTAATTTGTGCAATTCAATAGATCTGAGCTCATTTTGGCTATATTTAGATGGAGTATGGCCTGAAAATTACTTTCAGTGCTCCTCTACATTTTCTGTATGCTACAAACTGGATGGAGGGGCTACAATGACACATAGCTAGCTCACTCTGCTATCAGAGGGTAAATGCGAATTGAAAAGAAAGGGATTCTTAGTAATTTTGTAGGAGGTATTTGCAGGGCTGACTCACGAGCCTGATTAAAACTACGTTTTGGTTGCTTGCTAGAGTCTAATACTGAGAAAGGCAATGTTATTCCCTTAGTGAATATATGGAGTAAGCAGAGGAAGAAAGGGGCTTCTCTACTATACCTGTCACCTCTAGAAATAGCAGACAAATGAACCTTCAGATAAATTGAGTTGGCACTGTCTTAGGTTGAGAGGCATGCATCAGCCTCCTATGGATGAAGGAGGAAAAAATCCTTTCCTTAATACTGGTTTGTGAATGTTCTCACCTATCTTTTAAATCCAGGACCTTGCCTGTTAAATCTCAGCACCCTCTCTTCTGCAGCAGTTGAAACAGAAAAACACCATCAAACCCCCTTCTATTTCATGCCATGGAACACTCCTCTTTTGTCTTCATTTGTTAGAAGAACTTTTTTTCTTCCACAGACAGCTACGAATCCTTAAACAGAAGGAGAGAGAAATTCAGGAGTGCACACCGGAGTTTGGTCAAACAGCGGCTGATGATCCAAGGCGCTCCTGCAGCACGGAGCTTTGCAGGCGGGAGCGAAAGAAGCAGGCGGTTGTGAGGCCTCCTGCCAAAAATACGCGGTCTCCATGTGGAGCTTTCAGCCTCGCTCTTCACAATAGTGTCAGCAAATCTCTTCCTTGCAACAGGTGGGAAGTGGCAATGTCATAGAGTAAAACTGTGCTTGAAATTTTTACATAATTTTCGTTCGTCTTACAACTCCATGGATTTTTCTTTCGAGTTTTGTGAATCCTGTGTAAATCGGTCTTGAAAATGGTTTAACGCAAGTGACCAATTCTTTCAGGAAAGCTTGAGATGATAAAACTGTTCTCGGTATAGGCCTAGTCAACATCTCACCTTAAGAAATAAACGGTTGTCATTCTTCATTCATTCAGAAAGGACTTAAATATTAGGCTAATGGAGTTGTATAAAGGACACATATGAAGGTATAAAAGATCAGTAATTTGCTACATAAGGGCTCAAAGACCTGAAAAAAACACCCCCCTCCAGCCCCTCCAAGCACCTGGATTACATCCCGTCTTGTAGAAAAGCTTTGCATTATCGCATCTCCACACAAATAATTATCAGCACTGATTTGTTTAATTACTTTAAAGCATGACAGCAATTTCAGGAACCTACTAACAATGAGACCTTCAGCATCGTTCCTTCTTCCCAATTCTCCAAACTTTACATAAACAATACCTACACGGTGAGTACCAATATATGGTGACCAGTATGTTTAAGCAACAAACATGTTAGACACAAGATTGCAAATAAGCACAGTATTAAAATACACTTAGAAGAAGAATGTTTCTTTAGTCTTACATTTGGCTCCTAATCAAATGCTCCTTGAAAATACTGTTTATATGTATGTGAGTCTACATTTAATTATAGATATAAATAATATATATATATACAGTTTCCTTCGGAAAGTCAAGTTAAAACACAGTCATTGGGCGTCAAAAATACAAAACACAACAGACCAGAATCTTCCTCTTCCTCAGAGAAAGCAAACAGTGGCAAAAAAATACTCAAAGGACTAAAAGAAAGAAAAGCAAATAACACCTTGTCCTCCTAGCAAAACCGCCTAAATTTGCAGTATGAGCAACATTCGCTAAAATGCACTAAACCCAATAATATTTTACTGGGACTGAAGACTCAAACAAATAGCATACTTTATGTAACCATAGCAATCAACCTCAAAGTGAGAAACTCCTAATAATCTTAGATCTGTAGCAGCGTAAAAAGTCTGCTGCTATTACTGGCTATAACAAGAAACCTTTTCCACTTGATAGCTTTTTCCCATTCCAACGAGAATGACACAATATTTACAGACGTATAGAAAATAATGAAAAACCGTTCCTGTTTATTTTGTGTTTACTTTTAACCAATTCAACCATTACCCAAGAGAAACAGTGTTTTCCCAGTATCCCAGACATTCCCAAGCAATGAGTAATCAGAGAAACCATTAATACCAGCAAGCTTATTTTTATACTGAATAATGGTTACAAACACTTTGATGCTCAGACAGTTAATTTAAAGTTGAGACGCTACTAGTTGTGCTATCTTTGCACTCATCTGGAAACACTGGAGTGATGCAGTGAAACAAATTCCCTCTGTTTGGATTCCTAACTTTGGTAAGGTATGTTCTGCGATATTGAAAAAACATCGTCTGAAGTTTTTTTTCTTCATTGATGTTCCACCTACATTCTTTTTAATCTTTGCACCTATGTACATCAAAAGAAGTAGATGGCATATAGGGAGATGGTGTTGACCTTTCAGCCTATTAGAGATTATCTTTACACTCTTATTTTCGTATCATCAAGGTCCCACTGCATATACAGAACTTCACTCTCCAAGAAGAACCAGCCGAAGGCACCAGAAGTACTTTTCTTAACATCCAATGAATTCCACTTAAATGTGATTTAAATATTTTGAAAAAAAAAAACAAACCAAAAAAAGCAAACAAAAAGAATATTTCTCTCTTAACTAAGAAATTAACTTCCCCCCTGGATTGCTTCTTTCTCATGTCTGAGTACAGGAGCAGGCTTAAGTTACTGGGATGTTTAAACTTCTAGGCAGGTACAGTTAAGTGAAATTCAGCCCAATGTGCATCAAGCTCTCAAAGCAGTTTAAGGGGATGGGACAAGGAGATCTTGGGGCTTTTTTTTGATTACTGTCCCAGGAATCCTCAGGCATGAACTTTTCTTCTCCTATTTCAGAATGTTATTTACACATTATAAGGCCCTTTTCAAATTCAAGACAACCTCCTCTTATTTGGCCTGGACACACAGTTGAGGATGATGCTGGTTTACACTTAGGGCTGCAATTATTTAGTCCACACAAGAACGTATCATAAAACATAAGGCTTTTAACGGTATGGCTTGTCCTGTGTCCAATCACTGGGATCACTTTGCCCTTATTTGACAATGTTGAGTAAAGAATAAAGAGCCTTATTTTCTACCTTCTTTTTAAAAAAAAAATGTCTTAACATTTAAGGCTATAACCTGAGTTGCTGGTGTAAATGTAACGCTAGAAAGCTGCAATCCTATATGTGGACGAACACAAGATAAATGGATAATGGATCTATGAGAGTATTTTTAAAGACAGCAGAAGAACGCAACAGGGATTACACCCCTATTCTCAAGTCAACCTGAGCAGCTATATGTACTTGTAGGAATATATATTTCATCGCTTTACCAGTTCCCCAAAACTTTTTGACTTCTACCACCTTTTGTCCTAGTCTTTCAGCCTCCATTCCCCACATAAGGCCAGGGTAGAAGCAGAATGGTCACTGACCACACTCAGAAATTCCCTGCAGGATAAATACGTCCAAAGGAGTCTACAGAGCTCTGCAGCTCACTGTAAAGAAGATACAAACATTTGATCAGCTGAATAGCTCTCTGAACTCCACTGTTTATACTGCCTGAGTCTCCAGTAACTACTGGGAGATGAGACACTTAGCTCACATGCAAAAACTCAAAATAAATTTAAACATTTTCATCTGCAGCCAAATCTTAGCCCAAGATGTATTCTTTCATAGGGTGTAGCACTTAAAATCTAAGAGGGGTTAATGCTTATAAACTGTGATTCTAAAAATTAATGAATTGGTAGATTTGGGCACGATATCACAAGATAACAGAAGTCACTACTCAACTAACACAAAGATTCTGTCCCAACATACAGCTTCTGTCAACACAAATCTGTAATCAGTATGAAAGTTAAAATAATTCCTTCTGAAGAAACAGAAAAATAAGTTTAATATAAAACTTATATAGCAAGAAAGAGAAACAATATATACAGCTCCGAGAAACAATGCCCTGATGCTTAGTAACATAAAACTTTGTAGTTTGTCTTCCGGCATGCAGTTTCTATTAAGTATGTGTTGTCTGTACTACAGCACTAAGCTTTCCATATGGGCTTTAAATCAAATTCCAGTTTGTTATTGATACGCCCTACATAAACAGATACTCCCTAAAGAGTAATGACCCCACGCAGCACTTACACTGACATAATTTTCGTCAGTGAAATGAGCACAGTAGTACTAAAAGGCCTCAGAGCTCTTTCTAATTAATTTCCTGCTTATCTTCTTTGTACATCTTTTCCAAATTAGCACAATGAATTTGAGTACTTCGACACCATCTGAACACAAGAGCTCATAGTTTTTTTCTGAATTATCTCACCAAATTTTAGCTGTCTCAACTAAAAGACGCCAGGCCCATGCCCTAGCTCCAAGGGCAGTCAGCATGGCGCAACTTGCGTCTGCACTCCTGCCCTCTGAGCCTCCCAAAGAGAGTGGCCACATCCAAACCGTGCGGTGGAGGGAGCCCCTGGCCCAGGCTGACTCCCAAACGGTG
The DNA here is from genome assembly GCA_013398225.1 of Steatornis caripensis. Classification (NCBI taxonomy): domain Eukaryota; kingdom Metazoa; phylum Chordata; class Aves; order Caprimulgiformes; family Steatornithidae; genus Steatornis; species Steatornis caripensis. The sequence continues at coordinate 334,139 of VZSC01001158.1, forward strand.
CCCAGGAATTGTTTGGGACAATGCTACTTGGGTCAGGTCGAAGCGTGACCACATAAAAGTTTTAATATAGATGGTCATAATCCAGTAGGAAGGGATTTTCTTGGTCAGTGTCTAATTTACTACTATAGACCCAGCTACATGGCGGGTCTACCTTATTTCTACGATTGAAACAGAGTGGACTCCTTGAGCATAATTTCTTGTACCCCAAGGTGCATTTACCTGCGTTTAGGTATCTTATCCAGACACAAGTTAATTTGTCTGAACAAAGACAAAATTAAATGGGAGTAATTAAACCTCACGTGAAAAAAGGATATACTCGAAACGCACCGACACTCTATTGCAACCTACTGTATTTTGCACAGGGCCCATTGCATTTCTGCGAGCTTTGTACAGATTTCCCACTAACAGAAGCATACTAATAAGCACATTGGAAAAAAATCACATTCACAATAAACTTCATAGAACAATAATATGTATCTGTAGATTTTAAATACCTAATGTAATTCATAGGACAATACACCTTAAAAGAACAACATGCTTCTGCCAATCCCTTTCTTTAGGGATGTAACTTAGTTTTAACCTTTGCCGGCATCTAGCCTGTTTTCAAGGTAGCGTATTCTTCTAGGGAAGTTATTTTCCCTCCACTGTTTATTCAAACTTGCAATGTACTATAAAAGCATTATGGTAGCTACTGCAACTGAATTATTGCCATATAACATCTGAGTGTCGGAAATATATCCCTAAACTAGCAGTCAGAGTGGCAGATGAATGGTGTTTCTCTTAATCCTAGGGGAACGCAAGTGAAACAGAGCACTCACAGCGTGATGCTCCATGCATTCCTTTGTAAGTCAGTTCAGATTTCTGACAGGAAGACTTTTTCCTGGTGGGGGAGGTATTGGAACTACAAAACAAATGATTAAAAAACGGGTAATTACCAAATGAGAGAGAATGCTTTGCAATGACATTGACTGAAGTTTTAAAATAACTATACTTGATTTTAATAACAAGACATGGAGAACTTGACAGTAGGTCTCGCAGAAAAAATTAGCAGAACTTGAGTTACCATTCACAAAATTCCAGCCAAACCTGCAGCTAATTTACCACTGACAGGTCACCTGAGAGGGTCAGAGTAGCAACATAAGGACACAAACACCCAAAATTGCATCTCTACCCAAACCGCAAAAAAAGGAAAAATGCAAAGATTTTAAATGAGCATTCACCTTCCCCCCACACCAATTCAGCCGTATCCCATAGGAATCCCAACTCTCCCCTCTAAATGATTTTTGAGGGGAAAGCAAAACTGTAATTCACTTGCAAGGTTTTATTTCTTGTGAATTCTTTCATACAACAGGCAATAGAAGGGAAATTGAATTCCTGAGCATTGCCAGCTCTGGTTATTCCAGAGCCCAACGTGTACAATAAAAAAGGGGTGTTAGGTAGATTGCTGTTACCTGTGTTATTCTCAAAAGACTGTCATCTGTTCTGAAGACAACTTCTACAATCCAGATAGCTCTCCTTCACATGCACACTTCAATTACATCTATGAACTACAATAGTTTAGTCCATCTATAACTGCTCTTACTCTGAGGACCAGCGTTTCACTGGTGTTTTACTGCTATCTTAGGAGGGCAAAATACTAACAGTTATGAAGCAAGACAGACGTGCTATTCCAGTTTTTATTTTGTTTTGATTTAGCCAATGCAGTTGGCTGGTTTGCCACTATTTATTGCTATTACTGAAGTTTTTATAACAAGTCATCTAATCACAATGTATCAATAGCATAGTCATGTATTATCACAAAGTAATGTGAATTTTGTTCTTAATTTCTGCCCTGTATTTTAGGAGTATTCCACTTCCCTCCACACATTGCTATTATTACTGCTTTAGAGATAGCCCCTTTGCTTCAAATTAAAACCACAGGATACATAAATAAGTTCTACACACAATCCTAGAATAATGTCCTTTCTTTTTAATATGACAGCATTAGTGGGTATTTTTCAGTCAAAAGCATAGAATTGTTTGTTCTCCTTTAGCAATGTTTGAAAGGGGCTTGGAGCTTTGCTCGCTCCTCTGTGGTACAACTACGGAATAGACCTCACAGAATAGCAAGCGATCTCATTAAGTTTTAGCTCTAATTTTATAAAATGTTTTTTAAAAATTAGTATAAACAATATTTGCTTTTTTTATTGTAACTGAAACCATACTGCTAAAGAATCATATCCTGTTTAGCCCATAATGACATCAGAAATATATGTTTATCATCAGCTCTGGACAACTTAGCATGATTTTGGCCCAAGGCAAAGTGGAACTGAAATTATTTACAGTTGTCCAAACCAAGATAACCACACATTTCTGAGGTAATTGATACCTAAAAGGAACACTGCCTTTAGATCACAGTTCATGATTTAAGTACATAAATTCCTTAAAGAATGCTGTTAAAGTGTCTATTGGATTTCCTCCAAAACTTAGTGTGGATTAAACAATCTACTGCACAAAGAAAATGTGTACACGAGATTGGCCCATCCACTAACAACTCTTCTTTTAGGAATGGATCATATTTCCTACTATCTCTGATTTCTTTCCACCTCCCTCAAAGTGACAACAAAGTCCCAAACAACGCAAAGCCAAAAATATGTTAAACATTTTGAATAGCATGACTCAAGCAACCTTTCATGTTCTGTCATTAGTTTTAAAAACTAGTAAGAAAGAAAATACGTAGTACTGACTTCATACCTGGATGAAATCAACGGATCTATTCTAAAATAAGTAGAACTTGATTTTTCTTTTTCTCTAACATGGAAATAGATCAAGAGTTTACAAAATGTAACAAAGTAGGGCAATAGAGAGAATAATTACTTTATATATATATATACATATACACACACACACACACACACACACTGCAGTTAATGAATTATAGTCTAGTGAGAAAATAAAAAACATGCAGTCAGATGAAAGATAAATATAGAGACTCAAGCCAGGCCATGTCACCTGCCTTCAGGGCCACCGAACTGGCCCTGGGCTAGTTTATTAATTAGTATAGATACAGCCTTTGGATCTTATAAATACTTTAGAGTAAATGGCATTCAAGAAGCTGCTCTACTGATTCAAGAAGATGCTCTCGGTGAAACCGAGTAAAACTGGTATCAAAGACAACTGGTATCAAAACCATCGTTCCACAGCCTTCCATGCTAACAAAGCTATATTGTTTCTTGATCCCACCTAGCTTTTTGAGAGTGATATGGTACTGCATTCTCTCATTTCACATTTTATGTGAAATAAAATAGACACAATTTCACGTTAGTGAAATGTGTCACACAAATGGACACAATTTCTCATGAGTACATAGATCAGAAAATAGGACTTGAAACCAGAATGGAGAGAAGAGCATATACTGAAGCATGTTCGCACAAAATATTTTCATTTTATCTGTAAGCTGTGTTACCTGAAAAGAGTCCTCAAATGCTACTGAAACACAATTTTCGAATGAAAGGAATAATGAAAACCAAAAAATGATTGTGAAAAATGTGTGTGAAATGTTTATAAATAGAATCTGCTTTCTAGAGGAAGGAAATACAAATACACGGCAGAGAGAAAGATCCATAAGAACCCCTTTGTAATCTTCCTTCTCAGCATGCTTGCTTAGATATCAGGAAACATTTGAGGGAACAGGAAAAATATGGAAATAGGATTCCTTTAGACCATCTGGACAAAAGGAAAAAACATGTAACAATGATACAACATGCAGCATGAAAAAGGCATCAGACCAACATGATGTACGAAATTTTTCAGTTTTCTCTGCTGGAGCTGAGTATCAGTAAAAGAAAAGAATTACCTCCATCCGCTCTTGCTTGACATCATCAATCTCATCATCTTCAAACATGGCTAAGAGCTCTCCAGTCTGGTCAATGGAGTTCAGAAAGTCTTGAGCAAGCTTCTGCCGTTTGTTGGTGTTATTACTGTTGAATTTGTCTTCACAAAGGTAAGCAAAGAACAACAAACTTAAGTTATTTGGCATCTCCAAACATCAATCGATATCCCTATGAGGGACACGTTTTAGAATCAGATGCACTCTGCGGAAAAGGCCTGTTTCACTGTCCTCCTCATACAACTTGCGCTACCTGACAAAAGTGATGTCACTGCTGTGCTGCAGTGACACTGCAGTAAAAAATCACCTTTAGTGTTTTCTAGTATAATCTAGCGTTTTTTCATAATCTACAGAAACCTAGTCTACTGCTCATATATCATTATTTCTCACTGAAGGGTCCACAGTGGACAGAGTAGTAGAAGAAACCACGTTTTTTTGGTGTATAAAAACCTCACTTGTACAACAGAATATATAGAGGAAACGCTCTTTCCTGAAAGTACACAGAACATCCTCATCACCTACAGCCTAAAGCAAACCATAACACAAACACTAAGATGCAGCTCCACAGGTGATGGACCGTTGCCCTGCAGAAAAACCTGGAGAACCGCAGCAAGGTCACCTCTGTTGTTCTAAACAGGATAGCAGCCATAAAGATGTTAGCTTCACAAACCAAAATTATTGGCTTCAATTACCAAAGCCTGCCAGAAAATGCAGTCTTTAATTCACAGACGAACTGTGTTTAGCATTTCATGAGCATCTAAATGGCTTACAAAAATTTTTTGTTTGTTTTAAATAGTGACAGACTTAAGTATGAATAAACCAAAGTTGTCAGGTAGGAAGATTGTTTGCACAAAACAATATAATATCACATGTGATGAAAATAAAATGCCACAGGCGAATTAAATCGCAAATAAGTTGACAAAAACTTATCCACAGATTGACAAAGTCAAAGTAAGAAGTACAATGTTTACCTAACATCAATGTGGATGCTCAGAGGAACCAAGCACAAGCAATTCATTGTAAGGGGAAAAGACCTCAACAAAATAAAAGGCTCTGAGAAAGGAAATAAGTTAAATACAAAAAGTTGTTTATGGACATTGCTAGATGTTACAAAAGTATGACAAGCTTTAGGTTTTTGGTAAGTTTTAACTTTTTACAAAGGAAATGCTAATTCTTCTATTAATACAAATCAACAAAACTTCATACAAACAAATTACAATTAATATGTTTTTAATTCAAAGAGCATTTCCTTTAAATGCATTGGTTACAAAATCTCTGACTTGCTCGTGCAATGGGGAAACAAACGTGCTTCCCAGTCTTTGAATTAGAGATTCAAAGTATAAAACGTTAAACCACACTGAAAACACGCCCAGGTCATATATTAGCATTCAATGACTTCGGATTATGAGAATTCTTATGTAAAACATGTCAAAATCCTTTGATAATAACTTAACAAATGTCCATTCAATTGCACATTTTAGCTGACACATTTAAATCACACACTCTGATATCAATTAGCCCTTTAATCAGCTCCAGTTTCTTACTTTAACAGAGTTCTAACATTAAACCCTTACTTATCATTTGGATGGAAGATGCAAATACTTACTTTTGAAGTATTTCAAATGGAAAAGCGGAGATTTTAAACCAAATTACTCTTAAGACAACATTTTCGTGTCTTTAACTATCAAGCAAAACATTAGTACTTCGCATTGAGCTGTTCGGTGCATTTATAAAACATCAAGCCTTCCCCAAATTAAGTATTTTTTGTCTACCTTCAAGGAGGTCATCTTCTTCTATTCCTTTGACAATTTTAGATTTGTAGTCTCGAAAAAACATGTACTTAAGTAGCCTTCTAAGCTTCTTCTAAGAGAAAAAACCCACATTTATCTTAATTAGTATTACATAGTTATTTTTGTTTAGACTAACTTTGAAACACACAAGCATATAAACGTGTAATGCATTACTCAGTAAATACAATTATTTAAATGTTCATAATTTTTGATTCTACAGAAAATCCATACATAGAAAGTACATCAAGGTGAGAAGCAATACTACATTAAAAATCATTTATTTGAGCTCCTTGGTGTTTTGTTTGTGAGGCAGAAATTGGTTTGGCTTTCAGAAAACAGAAATTCAGAACTCAGGCTTCTTTAGGGCACTCCGAAGTCTTTGCTTGGTTTGGAAATTCGAACCTACAAATGCATATTTTCATGATCTTTGACATTCATGTTGACCACTGTACAGCCTTATAGATCATATCAGATATAGAAACTGCAATTGTTTTCACGTTTTAGGGGTTTTTTTTATTTTGTATGGTTTTGGTCATTAGGTTGCACCTATCAAACGAAGAAAGAAAAACAAAGGGGAGAGAAAAGGAGGCGGGAATGGGGGAAACTATGAAAGAAAAGAAGATAAAGGAAGAATAAATTATATTGATAAAAATAGTTGATAGCAATTTTTTCATCATTTTGAAATCTGAAGAAAGAAAATGAATTTAATCTTCGTATGGAGAATTTTTTTTTTTAAATTATTGACCTGCTCTACTTATTATTGGGAGAAAGCAAGACCATCCCTAAATTTGGAGATTTGAGTGAGAGAAAGTACAGGAAAAATACTATGAAGGAAAAATCAAGACAGGATTTACTGACAGCCTAGATGACAGCAATGTAATGGTTGCACTGTCAAATGTCACGTCTACACCCTCCATAACTAGGAGGAAATTAGAATGGTTAATTTTTAACAAAAGGGATATAAAGGATAAGGATAAATATTTATACCATTATTAAGAAATTGTTTTGAGCTCTAAGGTACAGTACCCACTGTAAAGCTAGTGAGAAAATCTATTCATAATTGAATTTACTGGAAAAAATGAGAATTAATTAAAATGTTATGCAATTATTGTACTGTGAACAATACAATACAGTTGCAGAGCAGCGCTACTTTTAACTAAAGCTGTTCGTGATAATGGACTCCTTTCCCATAGGTTAAGCAAACATTAAAACACGATAAGCAGCTTCCTATGTAAAGTAAGAAAATTCTGGTTTATTACTGTACCTTATCTTTGCGCATTAAGAACAGGAGATCTTCAGCAGAGATGACTCGAGCTCCTCTCAGCTGAGAAACTTCAGCTGCCTGCTGCAACTAAAATAAATTAGTAAATTAGGATAGCTGTTTCTGTGTTAAAAAATTTACTCACTCGGGTTTGTTTTAAATAAGTTCAGATAATACTTTGCATGGTTGTGCACAGCAAAATACAAGCTGTGCACTAAAACACGAGCTGGGACTCTCAAAGGAGTCGCTCGCTCAGCTCTTGTTAGCCAAGAAGTGAATAACAATTTTACGAAAAGACTGGAAGCCTTTTGACAAACCTCAAGCAAATGCTTTTTTGTTTATATTTAAAATGATTGCTTTTAAAAAGTGCTACATCCCTTTTCTTCTTTCCTTGCACCACATTAGCCCAGAAAATGAACGTGTAATTCTCTCAGGCCATGTAAAAATGCCAACTTCTTGCCATAGCACTTTATCTGCAACGGCAGAAGAGTGGCTGATTGCTCTCAAAACTTTTTAGAATAACAAATATTAACTTTAAACAGCTTACCTAGGTATTTTTTGAAAGAAACTCTACCTCTACTTGACTTATCATTAGTACAAACCAGACTCACATGAAGAACTTTTTTAGGCAAACTCTTGTTTCACTTGAGAGAAAGAAAATGAATTGATAGGAAACACTGACTCTATTAATAAAGTAATTGGATAAACCATACTGAGCAGACCAGGCCATTCAGATATGAAAGGGAGAACGATGGGATTGAGCAATGAATGTCACAAAAATTAATAAGAGGCGGCCAAAGGACCACCACCATGGCAGTGTCTCTAAAGGCCCCAAACTCCTCAAATTGTGCTGTGAGGAGCAAAAATCTCTTCGTAAGGGACAAAGCACGTCAGTCTTGGATTCACCTTCAGTATGTGCAGGAAATCGGGCTAGTTTATACACAAATAGATCATATCAAAACCAGTACAAGATTAGAAACCGAACTTGTACAAGCTGATGCTTATCAAACTACTGGGCTAAGGCGGCCCGACCCAAAAGCCCAGGAGAAGTCTACGCAATTTGCTCCTTTCACCTCGCTAGCTTTTGGTTCTGGTGTAAGACGATGCTGTAGAGTACGTGGGTTAGAAAGGCTGCTTCACAGCATGGAATGCGCCTTATCCTCTGAATTCAAAAACAATGTCCAAGAGGCAAGATTTAATCATAGTTTCTTTGCTCTTATCCTCGCTAACCATCCGATGGATGAACTGACAGTGAGTACAGTACAAAAGTTATCAAAAGGAGAGACACCTTAAAAAATTATTTATATTAAAACTCATGCACACCTGTAACACGATCGGTAAGCAGCAATTTAATTTATTTTCAAATATCTCTATATTCTTCCTTCAGAAATGCATTAATGCACCTGAAAATAATTTAAAGAAATCCTATCTTTCATACTCACACTAGCAATGGTTTCACTCAGTATCACTGGCTGAATAAGTATATTATTAATCTGAGCTCCCATGCTGCTATGGCTTGAAATAGGCCTATTCAGAAGTTAAAAAGATCAACAAAAACAGTAGCTGTTTCTAATATCCAAAGGAGGAGGGGGGCGAAGGGGGAGACTTTCATTTTGGCAAGTGTTCAGTGGGCAAAAGATTCAGTCCATAAATCATAATACCGGACTGCATTAATTTTTTTCCACACTAATCACATGCATACAAAACGTTAACTGTCTCTCGTATGCACAACACAAAACATACTGCGTGAAGAGTTTCAGATTTTCCCCTCTCTTGGCCCTTGCAGTCACCGAGACCAGAGAGATTTCAGGAATTCAGAAGTCACAGTAATATAATCTTACTTGAAAAATGTAAGAATGTGAAAAACGATAGTTGGATTTTTTGGCATAAGCAAAATTGTTTCTTATTCTGATTAGTTTGAGGGCACGCAAGCTACTTATATTTCTAACATAAAATAGAAAGAGCTGGATAAAAATACATTTACCAAGAGCGAGCCAATAGTCATCTCTGGTGTAAATCTATTGCAGCTAATGGATTTATGCCAAGGCTAACTTTGGCCCCACTAAGCTTAAAAGTGTTACAAAACCTGACCTTAGCATGGTGATAACACAACACAGCTTTTCCAAATATCATATAAAACAATGGCAGGAATATCTGACATGAAAGTAGGCTCCAGTTCCCTAACACATACAGAACCGTAACTATAATCTTCAAGGTCTCTTCCAACCCAAGCCATTCTATGATTCTGTAAGATATTAATTTTCTCACCATAAAATTCAGATATGTTAATTTCTGCATGTAGCTGAAATACCTTATTTTTCCAAACGATAAACACGCGACAACATCATCTAAAGCAAAGATTGTGTGCAAGCTGCTTACAGGAATCTCCCAATGAAGTAAGGGAGAGGAAGGAGAGGAGGCCAAATTCGTGTCCCATTTGCATCTAAGTAAATCCTGAATAACCCCGTTTCCTTTAACGGAGTTATTCTGGGCTAAACACAAGATCAAAATCTGGAATAATATTCTCAGTTTCTACCAAAACAATGAAAACTTTATTCTCGTATTGCCTCGACTTTTGCATCCATTTTATTTTAAGGAATGAACACACAGCATCTAATTTCTTTGGCTTAAGGAAAGCAAAATACGAAAATAATTACTTCCTGTACAGTTATAAAATATGGATTATTTATCCAAACAGACCATAATGAGTTCTGCATTGGTACACATATTTACCTGGGAAACCAGGATATGCTCAGGTAAATATGTATCCAAGCAATTAAAAAAAAATTACGTACCACACAGCCGAGGTTGGGGGGAAGATGTATTTATAGTTTTAACACACACACATACACACACATATAATTGACTCCTTCAAACCACAACATGAGTGCTTTGCTATAATTAGTATTATAACAAACTGTCTTCTTTGACTGTCCCAGAGTTGCCATTAATACGCAATAAGCCCCGATTCCTTAATTTCCGGAGCTGAAGGCCTCGTTGAGTCATTACCGTAGCTGCGTTACATGATGTAGGGGGAATTCAGGAAGCCATACCAAAGAAACGATCCATCTCTGAACACCCGAGCATTTATCATTCCAGAAAAGTAATTTTCAGCTATGCAACCTTGAAGTCAGGAGGTCTTTTACCTTTCGCTGCAGTGGCAGCAGGGAGGAGGTTTACTCCGTGAGCAGTGAGTCTACAGCGTGAGACTCCAGAAGATAGGTGTGATATAAAAGCTGCGACAACATTTCATATATGAGGTTACTGTGCGGTAACAGTGGAGACATGGTAAGAATTTCCCACCATCTCCCTTCTCCGTATTCAGTGTCAATCACAGAAACCGAAGCAGCAGCAGTCCCAACATACTCACTGTCTTTTCCCCATTTTTTTAATGATTAAAATTATTCAGTCCACATTACAAAATATTTTGGCTAGGGTTATCCTGAAGAACAGCAAACAATCCAGATTACTTAGCTTCTTACAGAAAAACAGGCTAAATTTCCTAATATCAGCAAACAATATTTGAGATCTCAGACTCTGAATGTATTTTTTATTACAGCCAAATTATGAACCCCGAAAAGTGAAGTTTAAATAACGGAAGTGTTGAAATGACTTTTAACTATAGGAGCGCAAATAGCTCTGTTAATAATTAGGAGTTTATGAAAAATAAGTGTATTTTCCAATTTTTCACATTACAAAGAAGGTAGTATATACAGTAACTATATTTTAAAGTCTAAGAAGAAATGGCAGGGGAATAATATTTTAAAATGTAATCACTGGTTTAATGACTTTATGAAGTTAACTTTCTTGGCAGGATGAACTGAAGTATGTTAACAGTCACCTTATGGCTATTTTCTTTTTGCAACTTCTGCAAATTATAGATTCGTTGAAAGGAGTATTCATTCTCCTATGACAGAAGCACAGTTACTTCAATGGTACTGTCTGCTTTTTTTTGGCCGTAATTATTTTTTCTTCCGTTACCTCCAAAGTCAACAATCACTGATACTTCTACAAAAACGTCTTGACGGACAAATAGGCAAAAAGCTGGAAAACAAACATACTATGTTGTGACATAATCCTTCCAGTTAAACTGCAGGACGGAGTCAAAATGCTAATGCTTGCATGCCTTGAAACTGCTGGGAGCCAAGAATAATGCTTCAGGAGCTATGATTTTGTTTTCATTATAGAGGAAAATTAGATCATAGTTCACCTGGCCAAATTTTTTTCTGAGGCAGGAAGGCTGTTTTGTTATTAAATATGCATTAAAATGTCCTAGTTCTTCATCTCTTCTAGATCAAAAGTATGCAACTATAAAAATGCCAAAGAATATTCTGAATTTAGAGGTAGTGCCGTAACTGTATTCTAAACAGAGCGTCCCTATACTTTTTTTGAAAGCAATTAAACTTTGTTTTTCACTTAAATCTTTCCAGATAATATTTCCCATACTAGTAATGCTGACACCAGAGCTTCAAATCCTAACATACACAGCAAACATACAGAATTTGTTTCCACAAGTCAGCACAGGGATGTGCTTTACGCAGCTAGCACATCCTGGGAGGATAATTGCTTTATGGAGTCCATTAGAGCACTCTAATCGGTAACGATTTAGGATCACCACACAAGGGTTAAACAGCATGATGAAATCGCCACAAGCTGTCTAAAACATAAGACTTTCATCTGCAGATTAAAAGACAATTATCTTGTTATTAGGTATCTGTTTTCAAATCTAAGTCTTTTTCACTGTAGACCATTTAATCTAACACCCGGTGATTATGTGTGACCTTGACAAGAGAAAGCTCTGCACCCCACTTTGAGGCTTTAGTGGAGCACTTTCTTGCTTTACATACAGAGTCTTTCAGTCCACACAGGTCACGAGGACAAGAAAACATCAGCTCATACCCCACGGTTTCTGGCATTTACTGAGAACTTGTTTTCAAATATGTAATTTGTTATATTAGTTTATTCAGAAAACCCTTATTCTTTAGTCTCTGAAGCAAGATGTGCAACCTGTGCAACCTGCTCTAGGCTAACCTGCTTTAGCAGGGGGGTTGGACTAGATGATCTCTAGAGGTCCCTTCCAACCCCTACCATTCTATGATTCTATGATTCTAAGATGGCCTGCTTCATCTTGCCTTCTAGCAGGTGGCAATGGCTTCTGGTTTCTACAGTTCAGGCAGCCCAAAGAGCTGGATCTGGATAGAGGAAGTCTGCAGCCAGTTACTAGTAGTCGGAGAAGAACTATCCCAAAAGTATCTCCAGCAATAAGTGGGTTACACAAGGGCTCTTTCCCTTTGCAAGCATAAAGGATGTGTCTACAGGCCCAACACACAATGATGGCTTTGACATCAAAGTGGTTGATACAAGTTTAAGAAGTCAGGCTGTTCTAACAAAAACAGGAGAAAGCAGCCCCTTCCCCAGGTGCCTTCAGACTGAAATTGTGTGAAAGCCAGTCCTACGAACTCCAACAAACAGCCCTACACCTCAGCCTGCACGTTTTTAACCATACCGCTGCTACCAAAGACCCCTACAGATGAGCATGACGATGAAAAGATATCTTATTATTATTATTCCCATTTGTTTAAATTGAACATTTAATATAATTCTGGGCATCATCATGTTTCTTCATTCTACTGACAACTCACATACTTTGATTATGAAAAGGTTGTAGGTTTTTTTTGGTTTTGAATTTTGTTTTTTAGCAACACAATATAACCCAAATAGAAGATACGCAACAAAAGAAGGTACATACTTAGAGAGAGAGAAAATAGCAAGAGCAGAACACCCTGCAGCTTGCTTTAGCTGATATTCTTCATGTTACATACAAGATCCTCCTACACATGCAAAAGAAAGAAAAAATATCTGAAAAACGTACACAGCCGTTAGAAAACTACATGGACTGGGCCTGTGTAATGGAATGGGCTAACAAGAAAATGCACCGTGCTCCTGGAGCTTACCTGTGGTGTACCCACGGTTTCACCCTGCTGGAAAACCCTGACACTGGAAGGGAAGGCTTTCTATTGACCAATGTCATAAAATTGAACATTACTAAACAATTGTAAGTTTAAGCACATACAATTTCTTTTTTAAAAAATGTACAAATACATGATCAGAACAGGCTTGGCCACCCAGGGCATCTTCAGATCATACCCTACAATTCATCTCAGAGCAGTAGATACTCAGACAGCAGTGATTCATTAGGTTATTCTGCCACAAATGTGGACACTTCCCAGATTTATGCCCATCTGATCCTCAAGTTTATCAAGCTCTCGTTGCATTGAAGCTCTGCCTCTTCTCAGTCACTCCCCAATTCAGTATTGTCAACAAAGTTGTTGAGCATACCCTGTGTCACCCACCCAGGTTGCTGATGAAGACATATGGGCCTCATTACTCCCATCTTTATCAATGTGTAAGAGACTTCAGGGTTGTTCCATCGGAGAAGGGAGGGGAAAAAAATAGGTGAAAATCTTTTTTCTTGTGTGGAATAATTCAATTTTCAGAATGGATTCTGCATGTTTGTTCAGCTCGTCAGATATGGTGTAGTAACTCATGCACTTGAGTAGGCAGGAGAGTGGCACTCCCACGATAAAATGGGATTAAGGAAAGGTGAATCTTTGTGTTCCCTATTTTTGATTTTTAGCAGGCATAACCACAGCCGGTCCCACATTCGTTGACACTCTGAACTATTCTTGTTTAAATTATAAATATGTACAAGTATTAGAAAAATGGTAACTTGTTTTCAAAGCCTAGGCTCTGCTAGAGAAGATTTACATCTATTAGACACTGTATGATTTTTTAAAATTATATTGTGTAGATTAAATAAGGAAAACAATTTTCCAAGTAAGTGGTGAAATTCATACCGCTATTTTTGCAAACGACGAGCTTTCAGTCTTTTGTTTTTATCTCTTATTTATAAATAATTTAAGATCAACTCCTTGTATTAGAGTTTGTTGTTGCATTTTCTGCCACACGAAAAACAATTTAATGCATTTATGAACAGTAACTACATTTCAATTTAACTATTTTTCCTTCTTTCAATTCTAATTCAAAAACCCAACATTTTGAGCCAACACTTTGTACCTGTAATTCTTCTACTCTCCATGAAACAAAAGAAACCCTATCGCGCCACTGACATTTATGGCAGGCAATAGTGACCAAACGAAGTGAAATCATAACAAGAAGATTAAAACTATAAAGAGTCTAAGTGCAGAAAAGTATTCCGACTCATTGAATTCAGTTTTAATACGGTCACATTATTCAGTAGCTACATAGACTTTGTTAATTGAAGATTTGGTGTAGTGCTGGAACTGGCCACTGCTGATACTCTCTCCTGCTGCTGGCGACAATAAGAGCAGGTGAGAAAACAACCTTGGAAACTTCTACNACTCATTGAATTCAGTTTTAATATGGTCACATTATTCAGTAGCTACATAGACTTTGTTAATTGAAGATTTGGTGTAGTGCTGGAACTGGCCACTGCTGATACTCTCTCCTGCTGCTGGCGACAATAAGAGCAGGTGAGAAAACAACCTTGGAAACTTCTACTGTAGTTGTTATTATTGTTACAGGGGAGAAAAAAGAAGTTTGAAAAATATCATCAAAGGAGATACGTTGGAGTAGTGTTCTCTAGAACGAGCAAGAGACGGTGAAAAAAGCTTTGTGAAGTGTGAACTTTGCAGATATGAATGATACATTAGCCAATATGAAACTGAAAAATTCTCATGGTCAAAAGCACTCCAACTTCTGCAAACACATCTCTATTTCTGAAGATGAGCGTAGAGGTCCTCTATTGATTGTCCCTGTTCTAGGATTGTCTGGATATTCTAGATGCTGAGGTAAATGGTGCCACTCCACTGTAGATCACTGCTAGCAAATTTTCTCTGTATCTAAACTAAATAAATGACAAATAAACAAAACTAACTACATTTGGATTCAAACTTCCACAACGAGCTGCTAAATTTTTACAGCAGTATCACTACGGCTATTCCAAGTTGAGAATCTCATATATAACTGTCACTTCCATCTATGTTACATCTTTGAATGCCTTTTTGGTACTAAATGTTACTTTGAAAAAATAAGAATGTGCAATCTTTTCAGCAATAAAGGCATTCATCTTTCCTTTTGTAAAACAAAAAAAGCAATTAGAATTTACCCTTCTTAAGAACTGAAAATAATACCGGGTTTGAATATTTAGTCTATTAACTCAGATTTATTTCCTTTCCATCAATTATTTCTATTCCTTTTCTTTCTCGAATATTACTATGGAATGCAAACCAGCAGAGGTTTACGTTATACCACAGCTTCCTGTCCTTTGGTTTCAAATCCCAGAAGAAACCACCATTCAGGATTATTGTTACGCAGTTTCCAATGCTTGCAAGCAGAAAAAAACCTGTTCGGTGTTGATTGAGAGACCATCTAATATAAACAGGTTTCTTTTTCCCATTGCTCTAGAGAGCAGCATTTGTTTAAATCATGCATCCTTACATTGCTCACAAAGGAAAATAATCATTTGCCTTGTATTAGTTTCACCAGAATATTAAATAAATACTCTTCCTTCCCATATGACAGTAAATTGGAATCAGGCTTCATCATTTGTCTCAGGAAAAATAAGACACATATTTACGTATTCCAAGCACAGAGATAAAGGGCTTTTAAAGGAAGCCTCGGGCTACTGAAAGAACTGCAAAGCAAGTATTACTATGAAGAACAGGCAACCATCAGCGCACCGAATATAGAGAAGACAAGACCTTGATCCTCTGGCTGAACTGATCCCAAAGTCATTAAAAAAAAATCTCTTCAAACACCTCAAAATGAAGGACAAAAACATACGTTAAAAAATTAAATCCCACAAAGGGGGATTTAGGACATAAGTAAGACTTTGCTTTGAAAATTTAGACTAGGAGACAGAAGGAAAAAAAGGGCATCGAGGTTCAATCAAAAATACAAAATTGCAACATTTTCCATTAGAAAGGTCTAAAATTATTCACAGCCCTGAAGAGACATGCCAGTATGTTGATACTTGAAATACAGTGCTAGTAGTGGAAGTTAAACTATTGCACCTGAAATGATTCACATTGGTCTTTCTCCCATTATTTCATTCTCATCTGCTCAAATGCACATGTCCACCAAGTGGGATCTTCCCAGCTCGAGTGGTGACTACAGCTAAATGCTACAGGGTTGCTCCGATTAAACAGTGAGACACAGAATACACGTAAATACACTGGTTTAAATGGGTTTGGATGGCAGACAGGCCATACGGGTGTCTGGGCTGAAGGTAAATTATACAGCCTGCAGAATTTTGACAGACACCTAAGTGTCATCTTGCAAGACGTACCCACATTATCAACAGAAAAAGAAAAAAGTAATAGGAAAAAAAAGAAGTGAAAAACATTTTGGTTTAATGCATTTTCAACCACAATATATGCATGGAGCGTACCTTATGACACTAGAGAAAGTCTCAGTCTCTTCTGTAATCTTTAATCTTAGGGGAAATCACTTGTCAATGGGGACAAGGTAAAATCAGAATGTGTAATAGAATAGTTATTCTATGAAATTTTTCTCTTCTATCAGGAAGTCGCTTTCCAGTTCATTTCAAAATGGCTTCAAAATCCTAAATCTATGGCACCTTTCTTCCAACAATCTTTTAATCCAAGCTAAAGATAAAAATAGAGGGAAATTTATGAAAACAATAGTCACATTCCAAGGCAGACCCATTTTCATGTAAAAATAATAAAAAAGCAAGTTTGAATTTTTGTACGTATTGTATGGTCTCGTATGAATTTTTTGTATGGTTTGCTGTATTTTCTTTTTTATTTATATGAACTTTAAGTCTCAGAGCTTCAAAAAATACAAGACAAACTGTACAGATGATAGCATGAACATGACAGATTTTCTCTTGGGATGATGCAAAAAAGAAAAAAGGAGGGAGCTCTTGCTCAGAGAAAGAAAAGCAAGCAACACAAAGGAGCACAAATGTAAAATCTGAACAACAGATATTTGTGTCTGAAAAATGGCACTGATTTCCTAACTCTTATTTAATGTTCATTCTTTAATTAACATTCGTTTCCCAAGGACATAAGTTTGAAAAGCCTGTTTCACATTACTTTAGCACAAAGAGAAAGAATCACTTTTAAGCCATGAAAAGTCTGCGGAAAAAAAATAAACGTGCCGTCTGAACATAATTTCCTCTTTATTGCTACTGCAAAGTTATGAAATAAAATCTACTATTTAATTATATTGGATCAAGCAACAGGAAGAGAAGGGAGTGTTTGAGTCACAACATCCCTGTAAGGATAAATTACTCTGCAAACGGTTAAAATCAAGCTACTGGGAGATAGGAAGATCTTCTTGCTAACATACAAACCCCATAAAACGTACTCTGAAATTCTTAACAGAAATATCTGTAACAATAGGGGTTAAAAGTAGCAACACTTCTGCGGAACATCAATAGTTCGAAAATTATTACATTCATTCAGATTCACTCCAGAACCTGAAGATAGTTTAAAAACTATACAATAGCTTCTGGGTCTGCTCTGTTTTATGCTTTGCACTGGAGATGTTTACATAATCTATTATGAAAACTTCAAAATTTATCTGCTATTACTACCAAACTTTTATTAGCCATAAGGGATTTCCCTTAGCTGTGCTTCAGTAATGTTTACTAGATCCTTCAAATTGAATGCAACTGTTGGAAAAGTTTAAGTATTTTACTTCTTAAGTATGTTCTTGGCATAAAAGAATGGGAGGGCTTTAAACTATAATGAAAAGATAGGCTGAATTCTAAAATGTTGGAACGTATAACTTGGCAACCGGTATAGAGTCCACAACTGGGAGATCAATGTGCAAATGCTGTGATCTTTTACATAATTTAAATTCACTTTAACTTGTGTGGAGATGCTCTGAAATAACCTTTCATGGAAATACTATCTTTTCTCAAAACTGGAATACACTAAAATATGAGGGCATTTCACAGATAATTTGAACAACAATGGAAAATATCTTTGAAGTTGGTCAGGAAAGCTACTCCTAAGCCTAAGGGTAGTATGGAAGAAAGAATTTCTTTGAAAAAGCTATCCTGGAGGCAACAGAGACTCATTTCCTAGACCCATCAGAGACTGGACTGACCTCTCAAGACTGCAGGATGGATGACATGAAGGAGGCGAGTATAAGCCATGAAGTTTTTTGAAGAAAGATGGAGAGAGCTTTCGACAGGGATAAAGGAAACAAGATAGAAAAAGCCGTTTGCAGAAATTTTCTAGATTAAAGATTTTCATGGTGTCTTACGAGTAATTTGGTCCACAGTCTACTTCTAAACTTCTAACACAGTCCACGAAAGCGGTCATACAATAAAACCTTTCAGCCATGTAGTATCTTACAGCACTCCATGATTCTTGCATTTTTTGAAGACGTCTCATCTTCAATGGAAAACGTTAAGAGGCTACTTGTCCCTAAGACATCTAGAGAACCCAGGCTTCACCTGCTGAATGTAGGAAACCAAGCAAACACGACATGAATCTCATCATACATGGCATATTTCTTATTCTTCTCTTGAAACTCAAGTTATTGGCTACCACCAGACTTCAACTGGCTACAGGGACATTTGGTTGAATTCAGTGAATTTTAAAATATCTTACCGACCAATGTTTCACAAGTAAAACTTGCACATTCTCAAAATGGTTATGAACCAAAAAGGCTTTGGCAGATAGTCAGTCAAGAGTCAATCCAAAAAACTATCAACTGAATGAGCAAGAAATCTGATAAAACAGAGGAAACAAGGTTCATGTCATGGGACAGAAGTACTTGGTCTTTTGCAAAAATCTCTGGAAATGGGCAACAGGTCCAAGCCGTGATCTATACACATCCATTAGGAGAGGACAAATAATTTCCCCTGCCACGAGTTGATCTCTGCTTTGGGAATTCAACTGTACAATCATATAATTAAATGCAGCTTCACTAAAACTGCTCAGGCGTTAAGTTACTAAGGCTGAGGAAAAAGCCAGGATATCCATTACTGGTACCAGAGGAGTCAGAAGAAGATAATGTCAATGATGCCAGTGGAGAGGAGGAAAACTAGTGCTTCCCGCATTTATCTGTGTCCTTTGGGAGCCACAAACGAAAGTGTCAGCACTGCGGGTATGATTTCAAGAGACACTGAAACATCACCAAAATCTTTGAGAGGAGGGGCTCAGGGCAAAAAAGGAAAAATGAAAAGAATTTCCCCCCCCCCCC
>VZSC01001158.1:353408-383932 GCA_013398225.1 Steatornis caripensis
CCCCCCCCCCCAGGAAAACCGTGCTGTAGATTGGCATCTGAGCACAGTGATTCTGACTATGGTAAAGGCTGAGCCTTAGCACAATCACCAGCATTCAGATCATTCAGCTCCTAAAATACGGTAGCACAGATTTCTTCAAGAAGAGACTTTAATATTTCTCCACAAGGACACAGTCTAAAGGGTCTGCAAAAGGGCACATATTTCTCTAATTATTAGAGGTATCCTCTGTAGTGTTTATGGAAATAGGGGGAAGACTGTCTAAGGCTAAAGTGCAGCTGCTGAAGAGCAATGGATGGATTTCTAAAAAAAAAAACAATCCCAGAAAGACAACAAAAAAGCCTCGAAACATAAATGGAAAAATATCTTCATTCCTCAAAAGCAATATATTTAATATATTTATATATTTACCATGTATTTATAAGAAAGTGAGCTCAAAAATTAGTCACAAACTGATAACTATGTTTACCAAAAAAGAGTGAAAACAAGTGTGAGTAAAATCAATACAGGGGTATAATGAAGATAGAAAGAAATCTTTCTTCTCAGAGTGACAGAGAGGATGACGCTTTTCTAAAAGACACGAGGAAGGAGGGATCTAAAGTAAAATGCAGAGGGGATGAAGAAAAGTTGCACGGCTGGGTAAAGTTTAAAAAGGAGCACTTAATATTGAAAGGATTTAACAGGTTAAGAAAGTACAGTATAAGATCATAGGATCATAGAATCTTAGAATGGCTTGGGTCGGAAAGGACCTTGAAGTTCCAACTCCCTGCCACGGGCAGGGACACCTTCCACTAGACCAGGTTGCTCTAAGCCCCCTCCAACCTGGCTTTGAACACTTCCAGGGAAGGGACGTCGACCACCTCTGGGCANAGTATAAGATCATAGGATTATAGAATCTTAGAATGGCTTGGGTCGGAAAGGACCTTGAAGTTCCAACTCCCTGCCACGGGCAGGGACACCTTCCACTAGACCAGGTTGCTCTAAGCCCCCTCCAACCTGGCTTTGAACACTTCCAGGGAGGGGATGTCGACCACCTCTGGGCAACCTGTGCCACTGTCTCACCACTCTCATCGCAAAGAATTCCTTCCTAATATCTAATCTAAATCTACTCTCTTTCACTTTAAAACCATTACCCCTTGTCCTATCACCACATGCCCTTGTAAAAAGTCCCTCTCCAGCTCTCTCATAGGCCCCCTCCAGGTACTGGAAGGCTGCTGTAAGGTCTCCCCAGCGCCTTCTCTTCTCCAGCCCGAACACCCCCAGCTCTCTCAGCCTGTCTAAGATTACTAACAACAGTAAATAAAACATTGTCCATTAATACAGATCACACTCTTTTGGCGTTGCTTTTAAGGTTGATTTCTTCATTTTCGAAAAGCTGGGTGTCATGGTTTAAAGCTGGGCTGGCTATTAAACGGACGACAGATGCTCTTTGTTAACCCCTTCCCTCCTCAAAAGGGGGTGAGGGGGAACAGAAAAAGGAAAGAGACTTATGGGTTGTTAAAAGTTAAAACAGCTTTAATTTAAATATAATAGTAAGGTGTAATAATAATAGAAAAAATAACAATGAATATATACAAAACCAAAATCGAGCTCCCCCCAATGACGATCAGTAACCCAGATGCTGCGGGGCAGGCCCTGGAAAAGTCGTGGACTGGACTCAGCAGCAGACAGGATCTGGATTAGGAATGCACAGATCAGTATTGAAGGCAGAAGAATCGCACAGAGCCCTCCTCGGGCGCTGGTCATAGAACAAGAGAGTGTGACCCTCCTCAGCTGTGTACTGCGTATGATGCATATGGGATGGAATACTGCGTTTGGTCAGTTTTGGGTCGCCCATCTGACCCAATTTACATACGTGAATTTTACGTTTTTGTCCATGAGACAGGGATATCTGTTCTACATCCATTTCACAAAAACGCAAAACGAGGCATGGAACGACTCACGGCACATGGGCAAAGACAGAACGAGGAGAAAAAAATGCTGTTTGCCTCCCTAACCAACCAATTAACAGCACGCCTTCGCTGCTAATGATTCTTCTCTAACGCAATAGGAAACATCTGCAAAATAATCCAGAAATTTTAAAAAAACCTACCAAACCCCTTCTGAACTTTAACTTAAAGAGTTTTTTGTATCTAAATTTCTTTGCACTCCTAAGCAAAAACTATAAATATTCGCCAGCACCTAAAGTTGTGAAATGCAGAGATGATTTAGCAGACACGCAAACCATAAAAACGGTGCCCAATATATTTCTCTTCTAATTTAAAGTAAGTGGGCCAGCCTTATATCATATGTAAACATAATTCTCAGTGACATTTAAACCAAAAACCAACTAAACATGTAAACTAAAAACCTGCAAACCTCCACAAAGCTTTACAAATAGTATCAGTCATTTTAATATAAAGCTAAGAGACAGTAGCATAAACAATGTCAACACTGTCACTAGTTTGCAGTTTAGAACCTGGACCTGGAATCCAATAAAAGTAAATCCTTACATTCATACGAAATCACTTTTCAATCAGTGACTTTCTGAGGAGGAATACGATCTGCAGCACACAGGGAAGCCATACCATTAGAGGTCAAGAAGCATAAGAACTGCCAAAAGTAAGGCTGAATTAGTGTTGCGAGTCAAATTAAGAAGCAAAGCAGAGGAGGCTTCAGACATAAAACAGTATGACGAAAGATAATCTGTGCAGGATGAAACAGAGGCGGAAAATCTAAACATGGTTCCAAAATGGGAGAATAATTTTCACTGAGCATTGAGAATAACCGAGATTTTCAGCATGGGAGAAAAGGTACAACAACTCATGGAAGAGGTACATGAAAAGAAATTATTTCTAATGTAATGAATGGAAGTAAACATAAAAGATTTTAATGCAGTCCAGTCATCAGCACTGGATATCTCACACGTGAACAAAATATAAACAGAACTGAATGTCTGCTGCCATTAACGCTCAAATAAATCAGCTAAGGTTTGGGAAGCTAACTAAGAAACTAACTAGATGATGTAACGAGGGGCGACAATCAGAAATTACAATTTGGAAGGATCGAGTAGGATGTCAGGAAAACCTTTCTCACAGGGAGGACAGAGCAGCACGGCAGGTAAGCAGGAGAGGCTCTGAAAAATATCTCTGTGGACCTTCCAGAGCCTGAGCTGGACAAAGCCACGGCTGACGAGATCTAGTACTAGTGACAGTCCTCCTTTGAGTAGGTTGGACTAGATGTCTCCAAGGCTTTGACCGTTTCCTTCCTCTCTGTATTTTTTATATTCTTACAGAGTTTTTGAGTAACGAAAATTGCTTTTACAGGTTCCAGCACAACACTCACCCTCCCCTCCATTTGGAATAGGGTCCCCTATCTACTGCTACACCATAATTACAATTCTTATCAAAACCAGTGTGTCAACAAGGTGGAAGTGCAGAAAGCCAGTCCTGAGCGCTCTGCAAAAGACAAGAGAACACAGGTGGAGGTGAGACAAACCTCACCACATCCCTGAGCTGCTGCTACAACCCTCAACTCAGAAAGTCAGCTGTAGCCAGCTCCCCAGTATCTATCACAAGGAAAAGCGTGCAATAGCACTGCTAATAAGGAGTAAAGGAAATAAGGTCTGCTCCTTCACACCATCATTCCCACTGCACCCTGAACAAGACGTAGGACAAGATGAAATTTGCTGACTCCTTCAGTAAAAATGAATAAACACACAAAAATAACAGGTTCACTTGCAGCAACTACTCTAGGCTGATGAATGGCAGTTGTGTGTAAAACGAGTTGAGGAAGGTTACTGGGGTTTCTTTTGATACAACTTGAGTGAAAATCAGCTTCTCTGATGGTGTAAGTATTCCCAGAGTAGATTCCTTAATTATTTGCAGCCTTGGTTCATTCAGAGAAATAGGCTGTGCTAATATATATTTGAGCTTCATTTAGAAAAAAATAGTTATTCATTACAGATGTGAGCATCTCTGCTCTGTGCACTTAGCCACATACTGCAACTAATAATAAAATGGAGAGTGGTTGAGCTCATACATCAGAGTTAACTTTGTAATTTCATCTAGTCAAGATTTGCCTTTTTAAAAACCTGTAAGCTAAATGCTCAAGATCTAACACAGGTTTTTACAGAATAGCTCCAGAATCCAGGTCTTTTTAATGGATTCATGTAAACAGTGATTTATAGTCCAGAGTCACTATTGTTAATAAAGTGGTTGGGGTTTTCAGATTCTCTTTAGATATACTTCTCTTTATACCTAACAGATATAATAAACTGCTACATATCAGCTAATGAATGAAAGAACTTTTGTCTCATGAGAAGGCAGCACCATAGACAGAGTCTCTGCTTTCTACAGACACTTGCAGCAAAATTGGTGGCAAGGATGATGGAACTGAGACTGAGGTCCCCCAGGCCAGAACAAATTTCAGATTGTAAATAAACAGACAACAGCACAAAATGTATATGCTATACAGCCCTTTTCTAATAGTCTCAGGGTACTTTACAAGGAAACTCAGTGACATTATCCCCATTTTTCTAATTTAATACCTGACACACAGAAATAAAAATTAATTCATCCAAGGTCACTTTACATTTTACTGATTCTGGGTCATCGTTTCAGTACCTAACCCTATCCTGAGTATGGCCCACCAGAGAATACTTATCACTTTTATCTGCTACTTGTCTTCAGAGACAAACCATATTTCAGACCACCTCTCCCCAATCATCTTCAGTCTAATCAGTAGGATGGCAATCTGTGCAAATAATTCTTTAAAGTACTCTGTGATGTCCACCTTTTGCTGTCCTATTGATAAAGTTTAGTGACATCTACTGTACAGTCAGTTGATGAGTCCTGAATATTTTGTTAAATGACATTTAATGTCAGAAACTAGACATAGAAAGATAATTTGATATGCTGATATTCCACAACTGTCTCACAATGCACAGAAACATGCATCTGGGTGCTTCCCATTTCTTTAACCTTCAGTCAGTTGTAGAAGATCAAACTTGCACAGTCAATGTGAACAAAATGAGACCCACCAACACAATTCATGTGTCCCGTGTCTCCGGGAAATGCATCACCCATCATGATACTGGTTTAAGATATAGACTAGGTTGTTTAGTGAATTTGCATTTATTCTTTTGAAGACTGTATTCAGCAAAATCAAAGCACGGCTAAATGATTTTTTGATAGATGACATTTGGCCCAAACAAAAAGTTAAGTGTTGTAGCAATAACAGGAAATGCCTTGACATACATTTTATTCAGACATAGGATGAAATAGTCCCTAGTTTGATGATCTGTCTTAATTTCAGTGGATTTGTATCTTTAAAAGATAATGCACTTTTGCTAATAGCTTCTTATAATGAAAGGCGTTTTCAATTAAGTAGAAATAGCGTTGTATTCTATCATCTACAGACCAAAGCAGTGGATCTGATCATATTAGTAATATTATCTTCGATGTAAAGTGACAAATTCCTCATCTAAATATTAATAAGCAGCTTCTACTAATAGTATGCATTGTCCATTCAGTGCATACGATGGCATTTCTGGCTTCAGTACAGTTATGCATACACAAGTCGTAGAAATTAAATGTATTCATTTGCAAAATTTCCTTTTACTCCTACTTCCAGTGTGTAAATGACAAGCATTAAAGGAAGTCTATAAATATTAATTCCATTTTCAGGAATTATAGTTATGTCAGGAGTCTCTTGTAACCCAGCAATGCACGTGAACTCACACTTATGTAGTAGAAAGTGAATCCCCTTGGTCTCGGCAGAGAATGAAATTAAATGATGTAACTGATTTCCTGTCCTGGTCTTCCATTTTGTATTTATTTTCTACATCACTATTTTATGCAGGTGTTATTTCCATTAGATAAATTCTGTTCTAGTGCAAGTTCACTTTTTGTGATAATGGTGTAGTCAGCGGTGTGTTGAAACAGGTATTTTATAAATAATTTCAAGTGTGCCATTCTCTCCATCCACCTAAATCAGAATAATAAAATGCCAGAGTTTACCTCTCTGACAAGAAAAAGAACCTATACAGTGTTTACTTTGATGGAGGAATAGGTAAGCAGTGCACTTCCCCTTCTAACTATTTTTATCTATCTTCTTTTCTTTCCTACCCGTGTTCACACCTCCCACATCAGTAGTTGTTTCAATAATGAGTAAGATTGAGGGAAAACTGAGTCGCGTGCTTCTCTTTCACCGCTGGGACCACAATTCAAACCTGATCTAAAGTACTAAATTAAATCAGCACCTGATCTCTATCTGCCATCCACGTCACAAAATACCCTGTCCATAGTTTGCTGCAAGTTGACATCAGTGGCATCCTGTGCTCAGGAAAAGACAAGCATACCACTAATTATCACTCGAACCTAAGCCAGGGTTGAGGGCACTGGCAAGGAAGTGTGGGAAATGAGATCGCGTTTGCATCTCATCTCTTGCTCTTCAAGTTTCTAGCACCGTTTCCACAAGGCACAGAAATTAATTTTCAAAAGGTCATCTGTGTTTTACAGTATTCTTAAAATTTTCTACTATTTCCTCCACACATCTCTTCCAGTAGCACCAACACTGGCCGGTAAAACACGATCTCTATTCACAATCCTTCCATGCTCCTGCTCTTTGGATAAAAAGCAAAAAAACACAGCTATGTGTGATTTGATTCGTATGACAGCTTAATTTGAATGTCCTTTCACGTTTATATATTTTTTTAATACTCTAAAACTCTTTACCTTTCAAAATGTACTGCTAAGTTTTTAGAAGAAAATTTCACTAGAAATCCCATTCTCACTTATTCTCGTTTTTCTGTAATTAGCTTTACTTTTGCCATGTTCTATGCCCAATTTCATTGCGAAAAATGTTTTCGTTCAAGTATGCGAGAAAAACGCACCTGGTCATTTTCAACTTAAGCGAGATGAAAATAAATTTCTTACTTCAAAACGTTTATGGGGCTTTTATATACTCGAATAAGATGACTTTTGCAAAAAGTAAATCTTCAGTGAAGAATCATCACAAAAAACTCATAGATATTCAATTCAGTTATAAATAAGCAAACTAAGTAAACCAATTTAAAAATTGTTTTTCTAAAATTTCACTTTTTCCTGTTTTACTGTTTTTGTTAAGAGGTTAGAACATAGATGCAGATAAAATGCAAAATACTGTTGAGCTGAATGAAGCAAGTACGATTTTGATCACAACACTAATATTCTGATGACTCCATGCTGTGTGCTGCAGTTGACACGCTGGAGGGAAGCGAAGCCATCCAGATGGACCTTGACAGGCTCGGGAGGTGGGCCCGTGCAAACCACATAAAGTTCAACCAAACGTGAGGTCCTGGACATGGGTCGGGGCAATCCCAAGCACAAATACAGGCTGGGCAGAGAATGGATTGAGAGCAGCCCTGAGGAGAAGGACTTGGAGGTGTTGGTTGATGAGAAGCTCAATGTGAGCTGGCAATACATGCTTGCCGCCCAGAAGGCCAACCATATCCTGGGCTGCATCAAAAGAAGCACGACCAGCAGGTTGAGGGAGGTGATTCACCCCCTCTACTCCGCTCTTATGAGACCCCACCTGCAGTACTGTGTTCAGCTCTGGGGCTCCCAACATAAGAAAGACACGGACCTGTTGGAGCAAGTCCACAGGAGGGTTGCGAAGATGATCAGGGGGCTGGAGCACCTCTCCTGTCAAGACAGGCTGAGTGAGTTGGGGATGTTCAGCCTGGAGAAGAGAAGGCGCTGGCAAGACCTTACAGCAGCCTTCCAGTACCTGGAGGGGGCCTATGAGAGAGCTGGAGAGGGACTTTTTACAAGGGCATGTGGTGATAGGACAAGGGGTAATGGTTTTAAAGTGAAAGAGAGCAGATTTAGATTAGATATTAGGAAGGAATTCTTTGCGATGAGAGTGGTGAGACAGTGGCATAGGTTGCCCAGAGGTGGTCGACATCCCTTCCCTGGAAGTGTTCAAAGCCAGGTTGGAGGGGGCTTAGAGCAACCTGGTCTAGTGGAAGGTGTCCCTGCCCACGGCAGGGGAGTTGGAATGAGATGATCTTTAAGGTCACTTCCAAGCCAAACCATTCTATGATGCTCTGATTCTTCTCAAACTACAAAATGGTTAAATGTTACTCTAAAAATATAGAGTAATGACTCCTATCATATCAAACATGGAAGCATATGACAATTTTGGCAATATGGACATGAAGATTAACTATCTAAAACATTACGTTGAAAAAGAGGTAAGATTTAGGTATGGCCTAGAATGAAGATACCAAGAAAAAAATAGGCAGAAGGCCCCAGGTCCCAGGGATCATCATAGCTTTAATCAACTCTCACAGAGTGAGAGAGAAAAGGTAAGAAGCTTGGTTTTGTCCTTCCTGAATTTCAGTGGATATAAAAGTACTTCTAGGGAAACATGCCAAAATACAGTCCTGGCTAAACACGAGTTGAGAGTGGAGAGAGCAATATTCAAAACACCAGTGTTAAGACAATATTGAATCCTTGAAAGCAGACGAGGCTAGAAGCCCACAGATGAAAAGGAAATGGGGAAATTTGTGGGGTGCCCAAAGAAAGCAAGAAAATTCTGTTGAAAGATACATTGAATTACATAGCAGAGGGAGAGGAAGACGAGAAGAATACCGTTGAAAAAACCCCTCCACTTTAAAATAAGATTTAGTAATGATGTCAGCCCTGTGAGAAGAATCACTTCACAGTTAGGGGACCGGAGATCCAAAGAGTCTCACAAATAGCTTTTCCCTCCAAACGCAAGAAGGAAAAGAGCCATATTTTCCATTTCTAATGCTTACTTGTTGTCATAGACTTGCTGCATATGATGATCAGTTGTCCTGTAACAGTTCGCGGATAAGAGTAAGTCCATTCATTAGAACATGTACTTCTGATGGGAACTACCGACCCAGTCTCCTTCTTAGAGCATTATACTTGCCAAAGAGTTACACCGAATATAAAGTTCCATATTACCTTTATCTTCTGTTTGAGCTAGTACAGAGGGGCAAACTGTTTCGCACCTGCAGCTTTTATAAGGCAGGAGTGGGATTTTAAAGGAACTGCTGAAGTGACTGAACACTTTATGTGTGAGAGCCAGCATGTGCTCTACGTACTTACATTTGCTTAACAAATCATTATCAGCCAAATTAAACTGAAGTGTGAAATATGGCACTCTGAAAAATGACATATACCACTTTTGCCCACTGGTGGAAAGAATAAGGCAAGAAAACAGGAAAAGCTCTCATACTATGCATTGGATTTTGACCATTAAAAGACCAGTCATAGCAATGCATATATGAAAATGAAAATATCAGAGAAGTAGCGGTATTTCTTACTAAAGTAATGCTTAACTCTTAATCATGCAGTAAGTGGGTTCAAGGACCTCCACCTCTTAACCCATTCAGGAGAACTAGAAATTTCCTAATGCTTTAGCATTACCAATTCTCTTCTCAACCATCTTCAATTCAGAATTAACTACAAAGAGAGATGTCTCTCCAGTGCATGCGACTAAAAAGGCATATAAAGCAAAATGCAAGGCTTTGATGAATTCACAAAGAATGGGAGAACTGCTTACATATATAAATACATGTATTGTAGCAGTATCTGTTTACACCTGGGGTCATGATATTCTGAAAAACTGGAAAAATCAAGAGCTTTGCCATAAGAGTGCACAATTGCTAAAGCGAAGCAGATTAGGGTATAATGCATAGGTTATAATGAATAGGGAAAATTAAGCCAGAAAGTCCAAATGCAGCGTAAGTTGAATTTGCCACCAATTTTCTAACAAAACGAACTTTTCAAAAAAAAAAATTGATTCTTCAAAATTTTCAGAGGAAATACACAGAGCAGAGACTAAGACCAACTGGCACTACTGAATGCCAAAACCCGACTACGAAGCACGGGCAATCTTTCTCACTCTGTCTTTTAAAGTCTCCTCTTTGTACCAATACTTCCTTATTTTATTTTATCAGGAAACAAAACTTTTTTTGTTTTTATGCACATCATACCTGAACAACCAAACTCTGGTGGGATAAGGACATGGTTCCTGTCACTCTACTTGGCCTACAGACATTTAATTCATCACAAAAAGCGAAATGGCTCACACAAGAAAAAAAAAAATGGAACAAAAGAGAATCAGGCTTTTATGGATCTTATCCAGGAGAGAGAAAGCTGGAGTCAAATTCCCTTGCCTGAACTGGGCAGAAACTTGAGTATCAACCTCCTGTGTATGCCAGGCAACTACGCACACCACAGAATCCTGGTGCAGAGGAGGTTCTCTTCTGTATTTCAAAGAAAACTTCAAGGTGTTTTAGTCTCATTTAAATACAGGACAAGTTTCTTTTCAAGCCTTATAATAATTATTGTTCTGGAAACCTTGTACCATAAGCTTTAGGCCTGATGATCACTAAGCTCCAGTGGAAATAGGGACGAATTAATTTCCCTTAGGTTATTTGCAGAAAAGAAATACTTTGCCTAGAGCCTGCTTAGTCAAAAATACCTGTTCGTGACAATGTAGGCACTACAGGCAACGCGACATTTTGTCTGATGAGGTTCGTAAGTCAGGCCTAAAAGAAAGAAAAAACTAAGTTTTTGCTGCTAATGCAATGCCGTATATATTCAATGTACATACGCTCGGTCACATCGGATATTTTTTCTGCATTGCTTTTTCCCAGCAAGAGTCATCAAATGCACATTCAGCAAATCTGGTACTCAAAAATAAATGACACACATAGATACGCACGTCCTGAAACCCACCTTTTACCAACACCGGTTGGAAAGTTCTCATAACCTTCTTGAGTTCTTATTATTGCCACCTTGAATTTTATTACCTCAAGATCTTTGCCACCTCTAGTTGCAGGATGTGAATGATGAATCATTGAACTGATGGCCCTAGAAGGATTATCTGTCATCTCTTAAAATTATAGGCTACAGACGTAAGGTTGTCTGCAGTTAAGCATAGGCCTGATGTGCTTTCTATAATTTTGATTCCTTTAAAACACTTGAGATAAAGTGGAGCTGAAACAGCTCACTACTTTACTGGCATTGTTTAAGGAAAAAAAAATTGGTAAACATTAAAAAATTATGCATTCATTTTTAAAGAATTACAAGCATCTTTATTTTGCTAAATAAAATGTTGCCCTCATAAAAAGGGTTTTGCAATACCTGAGAAAAATCAGCCACCAGATGTGGTTGATTGGCCTTATGAAAAAACCGTATTTGCACATGCCAGTGGATAATTGTTTGGAATTCAGAAGCAAAATCTACAAAGTTTCCATCCGCAGCAGCCAGAGGGCTGGAAGTAGAACAGAATTTCCCCTACAATTTCTTCTCCTTAAAGAAGTCCCTGGCAGCTGTACGTAGCACAGAGCACATGAAATGAAAAGGGAATGTGTTTTTTTCTTATGCTCTCAGTGCCTCCTCTTCAGTCCCCCTGAGCAGCCATCTGAGTGGCACTTATTAAAGGATTTGTGGGAGAGACCTATTAGGTATCTCCTCCTATATAGGTGCTTAATGATAGCACTTGCATAATTTTTATTTATGGTTTTAAAGACATAGAAATACTCCTCTCTACAGAGAGAGAAATGCAGCTCAGAGGCACCGGGTAATTTGCGTGCACTTACACAATCAATAAATAACAAAGCCCAGTGCAAAACTCAGGGAATTGGTTCTATCTCCATACGTACAAGACACAGCGCTGTCTCATCAGCAGAGGAACAAAAATCAGAACGTCTTTTCTTCTGATTTGTCATCCTATCCCAAGTATCCTGAGGGATTCTCAGAACAGGCAGCAGAAGGCCAAGGGCAGAATTGTTCAAGATCTCAGTTAATTAATGGCAGTAAAAAAGATGGTCAGTTGACAAGGGAAAAGAACCAGCTATTGTTCTGATGATGAAAGATGCACTTCAATAGGCAGGCAAGTTGTCTCCACCCTCCCATTATAGCTCAAACAGTTTTGTTGGTGGCTCTTTTATAGGAATTCAATCGTTACAAAGACATGTATCTTCCAAGGACAAATAAAGCAATAAACTCCTACCTTAAGAATTTAAAACCTGAGAATTTTATCTTTGCATGCAGCATTCTGAGACAAAAAACAATGTCTTTTGACACTCAGTCAAGCACCTTGAGAGATCCGACTGTCAATGAAATAATGAACCGGGATAATGGGAAGGAGGGAGAACATAATGGGAAAGTTCATAACACAGAAAAAAAGGTACAAAACCCAAACTTACAGTGCTGATGAAGTAGGGCGTCTGTGTAATACGTTTAATCTGTTGGGGCCTGCAGAGATTTTATTTTTAATTAAAAGCATTATTCATTTTAATTAGCAGTCATGATTTGTAAGTGATGCTTTCTTTGAAAAACACATTGAGCAATGATTCTAGACTATTCAGTCCAATTTATCTGTGATATAGCTGGCCTACAGTTCAGGAACAAACAGTTAAAAATGCCCTGTGAATAAAGAAATAAGGCAACCCCTGCACAGGTCAAGCATTATATCAAAGTCACGTGCATAAACAAGCGATCAATATTTTAATATTTTCATTGTGACAATGATCACAGTCATTTTCAAATAATCACGGCCACATCCCAGACCAGTTCTGAAAGAACTGATAAACAAAACTTGTGCTTAAATTAACTCAGCTTTAATAGGTTTGTAACCATGGCATCTTTACAAAAAAAAAAAGCATCCATTGACCCATGCTGTTAAATTCAGGGTTATAATCCAAAATCAATTGCGCCTCAGCCAGCTTTCTATCAGGTGAGTCTTTTGTTCGGCAAAGACTCAACTCAAAATGAAGGGAATTCATTGGGGTGATAATTTGCTGTATGAGCACCTATAGGGTTGTTAAAATAAAGGTGCTGTGCCATACGCAGGTGTTCCAACATTCTTGAACAGTTTGTCCAGTATCCCCAATGCACTTGCAGTTACAAAGTAAGCAAAGTCAGTAACAGCAATTCTTCGTCTAGCATTTAGTTTGGAGTCCCATCTGGCAAACACCACCGATTCTTGGTTTAAAGCACATCCCTTCTGTTCAAATGATGATGATGTACCGTAAGGAGTTGCATTAAGGTCTCAGTCAAGTAAATTACTCCAGCTTCAAACTGTCACGTAAACTTTGCAGCTTTGCACTTCATATAGTACAGTTTGTGATAAAGACACAGGAGCCCCAGGCTGCTGGTTTTGGCCATGGAACCACCCACTGAAGTAATCATCCAGTTCAGTGTGTGATGGGGGAAGATCATTTACACAGCAGACACACACAGTTGGTGAACTGATATAGTTCCAAACCTACTGAAAACTGCTTTTCCCCACATACCCCAAAATCCCCTCTTCTAAGCCTTCACAGGACAGGAACCTAGGACAATTTTGGTCCGAAGATGCAGTAACTATCTGATCACAACTTCGACAATTCTACTTTTAAAAATAATTATCTGCTTACATTCCTGTTAGTGCTTTAGTAATCTTCCACAATTATGAGACCATGTAGGCCAAGCTGCTGGAGGGATCCTTAGCGTTCATACGTGTACACATCTATATACATATTTACGTATGTATATGTATGCATATTTATGTATTTTCTACTAACATCCTTTCATCCTGATCAGCCAAAGCGGGCAAACAGGATGAGGCCAACGGTGCTGTCTGCATTTGCATGACTTTTGTGTTTTCTGCCTGCGTTGATCCTTCTGGCTGGTCGTGTGTATCACCGTATACGCAGTGTGAGTGTGCCTACGTGCGTGTGTGCGCCTAGCGGGAGCGGAACGCACGCTCAGCCTCGGTACTGGCCAGACCTGGGGACGTGCAGCTGCAGCAGCCTCACATCGCTCGGACTACAAGATCACTCAACTCCAAACACCTCATGCAGTAACACAGCCAAAAATATTCAGCTCTCAGTAAACAAAAGAAATGATCACAAGACATTTTGTCTTAAGACATGGTTTAAAAAGAGCATTACTTGTGCTCAGTCACTTAATGAGCTATATTATCAGTGTTGAAACATACATTCCCAAGCAGGATAGTAATATAAACTCTGTAAAGCTCACTAGCGCGGTACAACACGTCTTTTTATTTTTCAAATGATAAAACACCTCATTGCCTTTTCAGCACACAGATAAGATACCAGATACTTCTCAGTACGGATGAGGCCGCTAGTTGATGAAATGGAAACTGTTCATGTTACGTTGTTCTAAAGAATGTTTTTGTGCGATCCAGTCTCCTTGAATAAAAATAACTCTATATACATACCATATTGTTTGCTCCACTTGAAGTTTTTATGAACTTTGGCAAAAACATAATAAAACCAAGTACTCAGACTGGAAGAAACTGCTTTGGGTAGGAGTCTGCATATTAGAGATGAGAACTGCCCTTGGCCATTCAGCCTGCGTGGTATTTATGAGCAACACTTCATTTTCACAATCTTAGCACACTTACAAGAAACAATAATGATAATCAGTTTCAAAACGCTTGCCGAATTTCAAAATATTTTCCCAGAGAATACTGTTTGCCTCTCTCTGTTTTGATACGTGCATCTGAGTCAGTGTGTTGCACGTACCTTTGGAAAGGTAAGAAGTTTCTGCTTAGGATATTGAACAGTAAATCCTGAGCATTAGCCTCTTAGATATTTAAACAGCATTTACTATTGTAATGCACGTGGTTTTATAAGCTATTTTAAAAAGTAATTCAGAATACGAAAGAAAGCATATAACCTTTTTCAGCTCACCTGTGAGATTACAATTGCATTCTCAGTCTAACTACATAAATAACACCTTTCCCTGTCAGTTCTGGGATGCACAAATCCTTCCTCCATAAAATTTACCAACCTAATAAATACTGACCGAGAATCAGCGATTTTGGTATTTACTAGGGACTCTAACTGAATTCATAAATCAACATACCTAAGTGGGCAGTACTACAATCATTTTATATATTCTGTATAACTATTTCACATCATATATTTAATGGTCAGAAACATTACACATTTAGCTGGCAAGTCTCTCCTTTCGTATTTAATAAATGCCACACTTTTACATAAGAAATTGTATTTCAAGCTAATGTTTATATTTTGACTGCACCTAAAATGTGCTCATTGTACCATACTGCATCAATAAATGAACAATTATTTCTCAGTGGCATGTAAAACACATAGTGATGTCAGCAGCATTAAATTCTAATGCCAAGTAGGGAAACAGTTAAATGTAGTTTAACTATAAAATTAATATTATACTAATTTTAATAAAAGGAAAAGATTTACCTTATTATTTTTAGTTCAGACATGCAGTCATGTGCAAGGTAATTCAATACCCACTGTATAAAATATGAACTATGAAAATGTTTTACAGATGTTTTTAATCAGCTTCCTTTGTTTAACATTAGACGCTAACCTCCAGAAGATACATACAAGCTGCACATCCTACAGGTAATGCTATCCAGATGGGATGTTTTCCCTGAACATCATGCTTAATAACACAAGGAATAAGGAATAACATAAGGAATATGCTGTGAAGAAAAAGTACCTTGGCAAAAATTTTCTAATGTCATTTCGTATTCAGTGGCACGACACGTCTTTTCCAGCTTGCCTCCAGTTCGCCTATGGAAAACTCCCAAAACATACAGCATAAAAACGTCTTGAATTCAGACAGCTTTATGTTGACTGTTCGGCTCTAGCAAATACTAAATACAGTAGTGATATCATTTTAATTATTAACTCCTTCCTTTGGTTAAACTGTACAACTTTCCAGCTGTTAGATCTTTGTGTTACTCCTGCAGTCCTATCCCATGCTGAATTTTGTCAGTCTACAGCGATTTCATCAGGAAGATGCTGTGGCAATGAGCGAAGCAAGTAAACCTTTCTTGGCAACAAGAAATGAGCTTTACTTGCCTGGATGCTGGTTGGCAGGGAGGAATAAAACACCAAGCTTCTTGAGTTCATTACTCGGTCATGAATAAACAGCAACACTAGTTCAGGGAAGGGGTAACCAGCCAAAGTATCGCAGTTAAGTGCTAAAAACATTCCTTGTGTGTTACACCACCAGATACATTTGCCGAACATCAATATCTCATTCAAATGTTATCTACTTAGAAAGGGAAAAGCGCCGAAACGCCCAGACAGCTCCAGTGACTATTGCAGAAGTGCACCCTGTAGCCCTTTGCTATGATGACTTCAGCAAAGGAAGGAAACAAAAAAATCTTCCTTCAGCCACTCCAGAGTGAGAACTCGGGCAGAGAACAGAATCTGCCCAGCGTAAGGACTTAGCCCATATCCATATACATCTCACTGTTCCTCAAGCAGAACACAGTGGGAATTTAAGCACCCATATTTTTGCCAGGTATGCCCACTGTATTTCATGAGCTTGCCTAAAATTGTGTGCCACAGTGTCATCATTTTAGTAGGACCGAAATGTTCAGGGTCCGACCTGTCACCTAACAACTCTCTCCCTGGGAGGATTTAGCCCTCTGGATACCCTCAATAAACACTGGGAGCACTGAGTTCTGCAAAAAATTCAGAAGTCAGGGTCACCTCAATTAAAAAATCCATATGCAAACAAAGACACTCCCTAAAGTGAGCCCCTTATGGGCCATCACCTGGGGATCAGAGCTGTCGTCCGCAAAGAGATGAGTTCAATTCCTTCCACCAGCCAGTGGCGATCCAAACCTGACTCTCAGCCCTCAGGGTAGTGCTCGAGCCAGCAGCCATAGGGCAGGCTGCAGAAGCGAGATCTGCGCTCCTGTCCTGAGACTACACGTGCGCACGAGGATTTGATATTCACTGGATCTGAAGGAGAACAAGAGGGAGAATGACCCCGCACACTAGTGCCTTGAGGGGGTTTGGTTAAGACAGGGTAGCGTAAGGTTAATACTGCTACAGCTTGTGCATGTCATTTTACGGCTGGTTACCTGAAAACACAGGAACAAGGCGGTAATTACATCAGTAATTACAGAGAAAACAGTGAAATCTACAGTTTTAACTTCATGCCTATGACTCATCATCATTCATTATTGTCTCTCTCTACAATACCTGAATTCATATGTTCAAGTGAATACAAGCATGAAAACCACACACTTTTACAGAATAAATATGTTAGATATTTACTTAAGATGAGAAGAGGTTTCCATCACTGACAATAAGGTGAGCGTAAAGAACTATCTCAGGACAGCAGGTCTACCTGTGTGTCCCATTAACTCGGTCTGAAAGGCACCATAGCTAGGAGGAAGAGACCTGGCCGTGACACAATAGAGACGCTGCTTTTCTTCCTATCACTGCAAAGTACCATTGAATTTTGTTACCTATTTGTAAACATAAAGGAACGACAACTGCTTCTTTCACAGGGCTAAAAGGCGGCTTTGCTCAATAACGACAGCAGCAATGGATATACAATGTGAAGAAGCCCAAGAATGAGGAAGTCACAATTCAACACATGCTTCTTCACCTGGAGTACCGTGTTCAGCTCTGGGGTCCCCAGCATAACGAGGACATGGACCTGCTCAAGGGGGTCCAGAGGAGGGCCATGGAGATGATCAAGGGGGTGAAGCTCCTCTCCTGCGAGGAAAGGCTGAGAGATTTGGGGTTGTTTAGGCTGGAGAAGAGAAGGCTCTGGGGGAACCTTATAGCAGCCTTCCAGTACCTGAAGGAGCCTACAGGAAAGACAGGGAAGGACTCTATCAGGGAGTACAGTGATAGGATGAGGGGTAGTGGTTTTAAACTGAAAGAGGGTAGATTTAGATGAGATATTAGGAAGAAATTTTTCATGATGAGGGTGGTAAGACACTGGAGCAGGTTGCCCAGAGAAGTTGTGGATGCCCCCTCCATGGAAGTGTCCAAGGGCAGCCTGGACGGGGCTTTGAGCAACCTGGGCTGGTGGAAGGGGTCCCTATCCACGGCAGGGGGCTGGGACTAGACGATCTTTAAGGTTCCTTCCAACCTGAACCATTCTATGATTCTTCACTTTAGAGGTTTGCAATGGGAATTTTGTGGTAGAATTTAGCTCAAAATTAGCACTTCAAATTATGTATGTATAATGTATGTAAGTGTTTAAGCTCCCAAACAGTAAAAGGAGCTTGGGGGCTGTTCGGGTGATTGAACAGTAGATGTTCATGGAATTGTAGAGTTGACTCTGGGTCAGTGGCTACAGCAGGTACTTAAGTATCTATAGCAGACATACAGACGCACAGATACAGAACTAAGTACAGGTATCTGAAACCAGACCTTAATCCTACTTCTCTTCTCTCTTCATTATGAAACTATGCATACCCTCTCCTGTCAACCAGGCAATAAAGTATCTCATTCCAAATACATTTCCAACAGCCCATCCACCAAACACAGGTTGTAACCCTCCGCCCAGGCTTGCAATGCAAAAAACCAAAAAGGAACCTGGAGTCACAGGAAATATATTTTCACAGGAAATATATTTTCAAAGAATAACCATGGATCTAAGAAACTAAATTTTCCATTAGACAACTAGATCTCCCAGGAAGGGTCCCAACACTGCTATAAGAGCAGATATGTTCAGGGTTTCTGCAAAAAGACATGGATATCTACAACAAATACGCTACAGATTTTTTTTTTTTTTAATGTATGCAATTGCTAGACTACTGTCAGCAAGACAGAAAGAGATCTGCAATCCAGTGCTCCTGAGTTGTCTCAAGCCTACCTTATGGGGCTGGCGCCCCTTTGCAGAGCCTGGTTGGGAGCTCCAGCACACCTAACTACTAAATACTAATAAACACTAATTAAAATGTTTCCTGCAGCTGAGAACGGTAGCAGTTCTTGCATAAGAACACAGTCATGCCTCCCATACTTGTATTACTGAAGCATTTGGAAATTTAATAAAATTTTAGATTTGAAATGGGTTGTGACAGGTTAAGATTAACATCCTCCTGCTGCAATTGCTTAAAAGTAGGGAACTGGCAAGACACAGGCTGTTTTTCAACCAGATGGGCATGTTTCTACTGACAGTGACAGAAACATTTCCACAAAATAGCCTCCTGCTGTCTCCAACGCTAATGAAATGCACTGCATACAGCAGCACAATGGCACTACATTTCCCTCAGAATATGAAATGTAAACTCTGTGTTAACCATCCTCCAGAACTGCACCATATCTATAACTTCTGTATAACATTGAGTCTTTGTTAGATTAACTGCTGAAGGGCTTAACTGCTCATAAACCTCCCCCCCCACCTCCAAAAAAAAAAAGCAAACCGAAATTATGTGATAAAGAAGGATTTGATATGGAAATCTAGCTACACACAGCTTTTAGCCATCTTTTGTGCGTACAGGGTAAAAAGGTCTGCAGGAGCTGTAGTTAGCAGATAAGAGCAAAATAACTAATTAAATCTCTGAACAAGGAATATCCCATTCCTGCTTCCCAAAACAGGTATGTACACATTTTCATGATCACAAGTATACACTTTGTACATACAAAATGCATAATGGTGAGATGTAAACCTTTCATTACCATGATTTTGAGCAGATGTTTCAATCACACATAGTCCTGCAAGACAGAGTCTTAAGTAGCTTAGACAGCTTAGTTACATTAGACCATAGTTATATATCACAACAAGGGCCTACTTGGAGTCATTTGAAGTCCTTAACTTGGAATTCTAATATCTTTAAAGACATTAAATTAAACAACAAATCTTTTTTCATTTATTTATTCATTTTTATTCTATATGTATTCAGTTTATTATTTATACCATTGTAGAGGCATACAACAATATGCTACTGATACTGGTGGGTCACAGGATTGCAATGTTGGCCATCACAGAGCCACATAAAGAAAGGACATTGTCAGATAAAGCTTACCGTCCAGAACGACAGACGGCAAGTGACAGACACAAACACAAAGACTAATAGTCTTAGAAATTCAACTGCTACGGACATTTTTGCAGATATTAAGACAGGTGGGAAGTTCAGCAAGAATTTGGAATTAAACAAAGCGCCTTTTCTTCATAAGGATGTATAGAAGAAAATAAACTTTACAATGCTGACTTATTATATGAGATTGACAAAATTTTTATAATGGAGGTCACCAACCCATGATAACAGAATATAGCAGAGAATTGTGACAGACGTCAAATATGCAAACATGTAGTTATCGATGCAACAAGCCCACTGAATTTTTGGAAAAGAACATTCATTGTTCCCCTCAGATTTAAATTGCTCAGATTAGGTTTTCTCTATAACGACCTTTTCAAAAACTGTCCTAATACGAAATTATGAAGAACAAATGTACTGGGAAGAAAGCTTTTCTTAAACAAGGAAACATTATTCTTTATCTATATGCCATATCACAGGATTGCATATTGTAAGAAAATAATGTCCATCACTAGATCAGACTATCAATAGCTATAACTAATGTTGAATCATATAATCTGTTCAGAAAACATTTTGCTGCATTTGGTATTGTATTATAAGAATGTAACGGATTTAAATCTGAAAAAGGTTTAAAATAACTTTTTACAAATAATGACATTTACCACTAATATGAGTTAATTACTATGAAAAATGAATAAACGCATCTGCAGCTAGAGCTGATGTAAAACATTTCTAAAAATTAAGTTGAATTTTTGAACTACAAATAATCACTACTAAGTATTATTTTGGATTAAACGCACATATGAAATATATGAATAATTTAATCATAAGCACTGGTCAGTACTGTGAAATGAAATATGTTTCCACTGGAAAAATCATATTACTTGAAACAAACAATTTTGTATACAGGTACTGAGCACTATTTCACACGTCTATGGTTAAGATCATAGGGAGAAATAACACCAAAAGATGTATTAATCAGTCCTGTATCACGGCACTCATTCAGCACATGGGACCCTTGCCTTCAAGTTTATGTTCTTCCAGCAGGCAGAAACTTGAACACTGGTCCTTCTTCTCCAACACTCTCCTAGTCACTGGACCACCGGCTAGATCATAGTCCTTTTCATCTCAGTAGATTTTTACAGTTTTTTAAAAAAGCTCTTAGTTTCGTTTGATGAAAACGTAAAGCAAATGGAAAAACCTCTAAAGTTTTCAGGAAATTGAATTCTTTTTTTCCAGTTGGACACAGTAATTATAGAGACTTCTGAGCAGGACATGAACCCTGCAATGCTTCAGCAAAAGCCTGAATTTTAAGTTTGCAGGGTTTGACTGAATTCAAAATCAGGCATTATTTGAATCAACTCTAACAGTAATATAATAGAAAAGCCACCACCTCCTATTGTAACTGCTCCAATACACAGAAATTCGAAGGCGTTTCAAATGTATGGATAAATATGGGAAAAGGACTAAAATGAACACAAAGGAAATTCAGGTCCTAAAAGTTATACTGAAGCAACCTGAAAGGCTTGCTTTAAACCTGTTAAAGGAAGGAAATTCACAGTTAAGAAAATCCTGGCTGAAACTACAGCCTTCAAATACACATACTGCTTTGCAGAAACAAAAAACGGTCAGCAAACCATACAAATCAAGACCACAGAGTCAGACTGGATTTCCAGTTTTAACTATGATTTGTGACATATTAGAGAACACTTTATTTCATTCTGTTTCCATAAAGTTGTAGCTTTCAGATGGACAGGCCAAGAATAGTCAAACCAGCTGAGGGCTTATTATAGAAGTAAAATCTCCACCTTACTCGAGGTAGTGAACAGATTTCTTGCTACAGGGCATAAAAGAAAAGGAGAAAAAGATGAAAAAGAAAAAGATGAAAAAGATGAAAAAGAAAAAGATGAAAAAGAAAAAGATGAAAAAGAAAAAGATGAAAAAGAAAAAGAAAAAGAGAAAAAGAAAAAGAGAAAAAGAAAAAGAGAAAAAGAAAAAGAGAAAAAGAAAAAGAGAAAAAGAAAAAGAGAAAAAGAAAAAGAGAAAAAGAAAAAGAGAAAAAGAAAAAGAGAAAAAGAAAAAGAGAAAAAGAAAAAGAGAAAAAGAAAAAGAGAAAAAGAAAAAGAGAAAAAGAAAAAGAGAAAAAGAAAAAGAGAAAAAGAAAAAGAGAAAAAGAAAAAGAGAAAAAGAAAAAGAGAAAAAGAAAAAGAGAAAAAGAAAAAGAGAAAAAGAAAAAGAGAAAAAGAAAAAGAGAAAAAGAAAAAGAGAAAAAGAAAAAGAGAAAAAGAAAAAGAGAAAAAGAAAAAGAGAAAAAGAAAAAGAGAAAAAGAAAAAGAGAAAAAGAAAAAGAGAAAAAGAAAAAGAGAAAAAGAAAAAGAGAAAAAGAAAAAGAGAAAAAGAAAAAGAGAAAAAGAAAAAGAGAAAAAGAAAAAGAGAAAAAGAAAAAGAGAAAAAGAAAAAGAGAAAAAGAAAAAGAGAAAAAGAAAAAGAGAAAAAGAAAAAGAGAAAAAGAAAAAGAGAAAAAGAAAAAGAGAAAAAGAAAAAGAGAAAAAGAAAAAGAGAAAAAGAAAAAGAGAAAAAGAAAAAGAGAAAAAGAAAAAGACGAAAGAGAAAAAGAAAAAGACAAAAAAGGAAAAGAAAAAAGAAAAAGAAAAAAGGAAAAGGAAAAAGGAAAGGAAAAAGGAAAAGGAAAAGGACAAGAAAAAGGAAAAGAACAAGGACAAGAAAAAGGAAAAGAACAAGGACAAGAAAAAGGAAAAGAACAAGAACAAGAAAAAGGAAAACAAGAACAAGAACAAGGAAAAGGAAAAGGAACAAGGAAAAGGAAAAGGAAAAGAACAAGGAAAAGGAAAAGAACAGGGAAAAGGAAAAGAACAAGGAAAAGGAAAAGAACAAGGAAAAAGGAAAAAGGAAAAAGGAAAAAGGAAAAGGAAAAAAGAAATTAAAAAAAGGAAGCGATACTGCTAGAAGTCACAAGACTAGTTCTAACAGCATTGTCTTTCCCAGTATAAATGTCTTTGTAGTACTAGTACTTCCCACAGCAATATCAATCATGATATTCTGTGCAAGTATGTCAAAGCAATTGCTGGTAGCTTGCATCAAGCTTTGATTAGGCAGTTATAAGCAGTTCTTCCAGAAGTTGAACTCGATTCAATAAATAATTGCATATATACACATACATGCACATATATATCCATTTCCGTGTATATATTTACGAGTTTTCCTGAACAAAGGCCAAAATGAGTTCAGGATCAGAGATATGGCTCAGATGACCTCTTGAGGCTTCTTCCAGCATAGTTCTTCTACAAGGTTCAGGATTGAAATTCCAGAGCAATCAGGGTAAAAAACGTGTCATTAACCAAAAGGAAATGCTCAATTTATAACTGGTGTGCCACAAACTCAGCGTGCAGAGAGGCCGGAGGATCAACCTGGGTAGTGCAGACACAAAATAGGCAGACTAAGTCCTCACACAGGTGTCAAACCCATTGCACAATTTCAGGCAAGTCATCGAGCTCACTTTTCACACGTGAACAGGAATGACAGTGAAATTCAGGACTCGTGTGGGAATTAACTAGTTATTATTGCAAAGTGCTTTGAAGACAACAGGTGCTGCGTAAAAACGCTGAGCATTAGTGGGATGACTAATAAAAACTGTTAGTTACAAGGAGCAAGAATCAAAGACGAAGGGGGGTACCACAGAAATCCAAGCCATCTGGATGGAGCAGAATCAGTGTAATAAAATGAAAACAAACCAAACCCGTGTTATTTGGCAATCCCACACACAAACCACTTGAACTCTACACTTCTGGAGCTTACGTCATCATTGAGCCACCACCTTCCCACTTTGAGGAAGCTGCAGTTTACAGAACTATTACTTTAAAGCATACTATAAAGCTGTAACGGAGCAGCTATTCAACAAAAAAAACCTACCAGGTTATGTCCAGTCACTAATCGGGATGCCGTTCGAGTCGCCTTTCCCCAGAAATTATTACATCTCCACCCAGCATTTATAAGAGACGATGCAGAAAATCACAAATACTCCTCAAGATTTCAAGAACCTCTGGACTACTCAGAGAATGCAAGCATATTGTGTATTAAACAAAGAAATGATACGCACTTTTAAAATATCATATACAGCCCTGCATAAATCCCACAAACCCTCTCATTAACACTTATGGTATGATTAATGTTTGTACTGGGCCATTTTAATTAGCTAAACAATTCGGAGTTCTACCTTAAAAAGCAGCTTTGTGAAACTGCAGTAGTTGCAGAATATTTCACTCCTGGGCTTGATAAAACACTAAACCAGAAACTGCTTTAAAATAACTGCCTGCCACAGCAGTTTTAGCCAACTTCTGCACCTGGTGCCGAGAGAAAAAGCCAAGTGAACTTTCACTCACTTGTTGCATGTCAGCTTCAATGCGATGTCTTTCTCCTGTTGTGTTTGGGTTTCTAACTGGAAGAGACAAGTAAGCTAAACTAGCAGCCAATCAATCCCTAAATTCTAAGAACGCAATAAAATTTGATACCAATAAATCTTTTCTTTTAACAGCCAGGAGAGATTAACAAAGTTATTTGAAATTTTATCCTCTTCTGTTCTTTCAATAGGACGATTACCTGACAATCCCGTTGAATCAAATAGCAAAATTAAGAGAGACACAATTAAGCTTGTATATACATAGGAACAGGATACGCATTTATGCATATCCCTAGCAGGTCTTCCATTATTTATTAGCCTTGATGTATTTTTCTTCCTCTTACAATAAAAGTTATTACACCTTTGGATTGTCAAATAAAAATCCAATTGGCTGAGACATAGACCATCGATAGAAAATAGCTTTGCACAGCTTCCCTCTTAACTACAACTAGTTGACTTTTTTCAGCTCTGCCATTCATCTGTTTCACGCCATGGGGAAAATCCCACGTCGTTTTCTTCATACTTTAATTTCTCATCAGTAAAGTGATCAGTTCGTTTCCCCTAATTTGGAATCACGAGGGCAGACTGTTAGATGAAAATGGCAAACAATGTAAAAACATATTCAAGAATTAGAGACTATAAAAAATGTAGTTACTGAGTATTGTGCCAATG
Organism: Steatornis caripensis; assembly: GCA_013398225.1. Taxonomy (NCBI): domain Eukaryota; kingdom Metazoa; phylum Chordata; class Aves; order Caprimulgiformes; family Steatornithidae; genus Steatornis; species Steatornis caripensis. The sequence goes on from VZSC01001158.1 coordinate 378,292, forward strand.
GTTGCTAGGAGCAATATCTTGTGAGTACACTGAAGTGGATATACTAGCATCAGGCTGCGTATCACTATACAAGTGCTCATTATTAATCTATACACATGCGCATATGCGTTTGCATGTGATGGTGCAAAGACGCACGCGTTCAGACTTCCACGTCTATGGTGATGTCTACAAAAGAAACACTTGTCACAAGCCTTTCCATTTTACCACGAATTCTGTCCTGCAACACAGAATCCGTCTCTCCCTTTCTTCTTAGTCCTGTGTTCTCCTTGACCATGACACCAATGGCCATATTCCACCGGTTTCATCATTACCCACCTACTTTCTCTGGCCTCATCTGAGAAACAATTTAGGAGCAACGCAGCTGCTGACTCTCACTTCATTTGCTACTTCTTGATGGCTTCCCTGTCATCAGCACTTAATGTCCTGGAAAGCTACTTCCCAAACTCATTCTCCAAACCAGAAATTCTGCAAGCTCCAATACACCAGCCACAGTTCCTCTTTCAAACCTCTCTGCTTCTCATTTCAGTTATTCTCGTTCTCTTGCTACTGAACACTTTGAGAAAGGGTCATGGGATCCTCTTCCAAACTTCTTCCACTATAAGTTTGTTTTCATTTTTCTTTATTCCACTTCTTTAAAAAACTCATTGCTTAATCTTGGGCTTCCTATTCCTTATTTGCAACCTAGGTTCCTCTATTACCTTCTTATTTTTTCTGCTGTAGGAGAGAGTATATGAATTCCCACAAAGTTGAACTAGTTTTTGTTCCTGAACACCTTCTCTTGCCATAAANCAATCTCGGGCTTGCTATTCCTTATTTGCAACCTAAGTTCCTCTATTACCTTCTTATTTTTTCTGCTGTAGGAGAGAGTATATGAATTCCCACAAAGTTGAACTAGTTTTTGTTCCTGAACACCTTCTCTTGCCATAAATCTCTGGCCTTTTTCTCAACTCTGACCCACCTCAGTAGATGCATCATATCCTGCCTACTTAGTTTTCAATTTTTCTTTGCTCTCTGGCACTTCTGCTCATGGTGTACAGATGTCCTCAGTCTATACTCTCTTTCAAAGAACCCGTATCTCAATCCAGCCTGCCTCTCCGAATCTTTGCCCATTTCTTTCTCTTTCTTCATCTGTAAAAAAACCATAAAGCATGCAGTTTTCAGCTAACGCACAGACTTCCCCTCTTCTAACTCTGTCTTGGATCAGCTCCAACCTGACTTTCCACAAATCCCCTCCATTAAAACTGTTCATGTACGGGACACTACGTGCGTCTGCCTGGCCACAGATCTGGGCCTCCAGTATGTCTTTATTTTCTCTGACTTTTCTGCTGCTTTTGACACTGTTATCGTCTTTTTTTGCCATCAGAGGAGTTCAAATTATCCTCCTTTTTTTTTTTTTTCCTTTGATTGCTTCGAGGCTTTTGTCATGGGGGAGTTCTCTCTCAGGTGGGAGTTATCTGACTAAACACAGATGTCTACATCCCAGCTGGTCACCCAAAGCATCATTTACAGTCACTAGACAGAAATCACAATTCTGGGTCCAAACTCAGCTCAGTCTGAAAATAAATGCCTGAAAGAAGTCAAATAAATGATATCCTACAAGTAACATTTCTGTCTGTTGTCTCTGATTACTTCGCCAATAAGCACACTATGATGGGTTCACCAGAATATAAACTATTGATAGGCAGCAATGTGGTAACGTTATCTAATATGCCGTGTGCACACAGAAGTACAGCGTCTTTACCCTAGATAAAAGAAAATGGGCAGTGTAAGTTGGTAAATGATATATTGTAATTTAAAGAAAAAGTGTACGAAACCAGAGCCATCTGAGTTTGGGAATAGTTATGTAAATCACACATATAACTACCGCATGGAGTCCAATGTGCTGAAAATAATTCAGCTGAATCAGACCAACTGTAAAGCATATACTTTTTTGAGAAGATCACCCCTATATCAATTGATACAGAGCTCCTGATATATTTTCTCAAACTTATTTCCTTTACGCCCTCCTCTGACCAAGCCAACAACTCCATTACCTCACGCAAAAATGTCTTGTACCAGCCACACTCCTCTTTTCAACCATTATTTTTCCTTTAATTTTGGGTCTTAATAGCACAAGAATCTACAGATTGTGCAGGCGACGGGTCTGTAAGGAAAAAAAGTATGTTGGGAGGGAAAGCTTCAGCCTAAAGTAGTAGAATTAAGCAGGGACATGTGGCTGAGACAGTTTACCAAAGTTCATGGGAAGAAGTTGTTTCTAAGACCACATTCTGGCTTGTTAAGGGCTTCCTCAAGAGGTGACCATCAATCTAGGTGGGTATTCAGTGAATCATGAGTGCTGCCTGGTTTGCTGAGAAGGCAAGGTAGTAAGTGTATCGGAAACTTAAAACACACGTGACTTGGTGCAGAAAGGCAGCTTTTTGGTGCACCTACAGGAAAAGGCACCAAAATAAAAAGGCAAGAATGACCAAATCAAGGATAAGTTTAATATGCATTTTCTCTGCATGAATATTTTTCACTTTCCTATGGAACCTGGCACTAAAATTAAAAAAAATCATTGATACTTTCAGGTACAGCCACACAAAATTCTTAACATATTATCTTCTGTGATGAAAGTTCTTCAGTTAACATACAGTAAAATCCCAGGTATGAGAGAGCAAATTTTACTCTGCCAGTTGCCATCTCTGTCAGGAACGGGTTACAATCCATACTTGAACTGCTCCATTTATTTGCAAGTCTGAGATAAAAGACTGTTTGTGCTAGGTTTTGTGTCCAAGTTATTTTCTGTCCACTCAAGGACTGTGCTGCCATCAACACTCCTATCAGGTAGAACTTGCGGCTTGAAGATAAAAGAACACAGAAATAAAAAGCGTTGACATCTCTCACCATTAAATAAATACTGATCAGAGGGCTTCTGCTGTTATCACTGTTTTTCTTGGACACTGACACTTACAGAGACAAAAGAGTTGCATTCGCCAACACTAAAGCACTTGAATTTTAAGAAAACAAATTTTGCAGCACTTCAAGAAGCAAAATAGCTTTTGCCAAGTTTTCCAGTAGTGGTGCACTATCTGTATTTCCAAAATAAAATTGTTTTGACGGACAGTAACACACCTTTGCCTTCAGTTATTGTTTTCTTTTGCAGATGAACAGAAATGGAAGATGTTGACAAAGGTGGAAAACTTTGGTACTGGCAGTTATCTATTAATAACAGAGTGCAGTATTAGAAACTCAAGACCGCTGAACACTAGGTGTCAGTGTAAGAAATGGAAAAATATCAAAAACCTGTTGTTTCCAATCAGGTGGATTAGCGAGAAACCAGAACCAGCTGTGACCACATTTCCTTGTAACTGCATAACACTGTTAACAAGCCAATCTCCCTAAAAAAAGTTACTCTGAAGCTATCAGGCTTGCTGGAAATCAGATAAGGTGATTTAAAAACGACAATGAATTTGCTCTTTTAAACACTCTGAGATGACATTTAAGGTTTATGAGTTACACTTCAAGACCACGCAGAATTTAACACTACTCTTTTTCCATCACAGACACCCATAAATCAGCTTGTGTCTTTCACAACTTCAAGTTTACAGTTTTGTTTGACGGAACCAATGAAAAACGAAATATCAAAACAACACAGCTAGTGCCGAAAGTCACTGAGGTGAGATGTCTCTTTCTTCACTTAAGAAGCCCAGATTTTAAACGGATGGCCAGAATGTTAAATAGCTACTTCAGGACATGATGAGTCACATCCTGGAAGCACCCATTTATCTCCCCTGACACAAAAGATGGTCTGGCATCATTATCTCAGGTACAGAAAAATATGCCTGTTTGCCCTTATGTTTGTTTAGGTGAATCCACTCCGGATTTCCGAGGAAAAGCAGAAGGAATGTTACCCTCCACCAGGCACTGACAGTTAACATATTTGGACAATTATTTGAAACAAAGCAAGTAAGATGATAAAAATAATAATTAAAACCTCATTGTTTATTGCATTCTGGAGCTGATTTCAAAGATATACAGATGCTTTTGAAAGTTAGCTTGATGTCCGTCTTCCTAATCAAATACCCGTGTTACACACCAGTGACAAATTTCAGATTCTTTTCATTTAGTCTACTAATTGCTGCCAGAATCAGACTACTAGATGAGATGGGTCTTTGTGTGCAGATACGGACTTTACACACATGTTCATTTACTTTTAATATTCAATGTACATCATACAAACAAGTTAAAAGAAAGAAACCCTGAAAATCGATTTTCCATTTGACTTCTGAAGCTCGGGCTGCAATTATGATTTTTCACAGCCAGAAAGATTCCTCCTTCATTTCAGTTAAACAATTTGAGACATTTTTAGGCTATGTCAAATATACTCCTGGCAAAAGCCTGCTCAGTCATAAACACTTTCAGTAAAGGAGATTAGAGAGTAAAACCATTGACAAAATATTGATTTATCAGAGTGCATCACATCGCGCAATAAAAATCTAACGATTGCTCTTCAACTTCTTAGCTTTTTCATTTGTTCTTTTCTGAAGAGCTAATCACCTAGAATATCATAGGGCTTCAGCAAAACAGTAAGTGACATCAATGCCAGTAGCCAACACACCCTTGACACTGCGCATCTCTACACTGAACGTCTCAGCTCATCTAAGATTTCAACAGCTATTAATCTATGCTCTACTCCTAACAGTATATATAAAACTAAATAGAAGACGTATTTGTATAGAGGATGTATTTGTATTTTGGAAACTCAGACTAGGATCAGCTTATCACTTGGTTCGTAAAAGCCCCAGAAGTCAAAGTAATTGAGCACATATATATGTAAGAATGCCACAGATTCCAAAGACCTCGTGAGTGAAATTTCATACATACTTCATTCCTCTTGCTCAACAGCCTAAACGGGAATCTGATGTGTTAAGTGCAGAAAAAACCCGACGTGTGTATACAGACTCGTATACATGCATACATGTACAACACACATAAATCTGTATCGTTGTTAAAGGCTCAAAGAGTGATAGAAAATCAGGAAATACTGGGATTATAGCTGCCTGCACTACCTTAATTCTTTATATTTTATATGCACTACACGACAATCTTTAACCACTGATCCCATTGTTTTTTCCATGCAATCTAGTCAAGGGTTTGGATTTTTTTCTTCACCATTGAACATGTTGCTATAATTATGTGGGCATAATTATTCATTTCTTCTATTTGGATTTTTTTAGGGTTCTTAGTAATAGTATGTTAGTCCTTCCAATTTCCAGATCCATGAAGTTCATCGCTACTGGATGCTGAGCAGCATCTCATTATCAGGCCAAAAGCAGCAGCTCTGTCTCATAGCATGTGTTGACTCTGCAGAAAGATCCACGGGAAAGAAAACATCTGACCAAGTAAGTCCTTTCTTATCTTAAGAGAAAGCACAGAGAGCGCCCAGTATCCCTGACTGGGACTCCTGAACCAGCTCCTGAAGTAGATTTTGGTTTTTACAGTAAATACATCTGAATACGGTGAGCAAGTAGCAACTAACATTAAGAGTAGAAAACTCAGGGCATTGCTTTTCATATAAATTACCAATGAAGAAAAAGCAAGACTTCATCAAAAGTCAGACAAAAGATCTCATTGTTTCCATTTTAATTTTTCCACAAAACTT
>VZSC01001158.1:384125-410975 GCA_013398225.1 Steatornis caripensis
GTATTTTATAATACTCTAATATATTAAAGATGAAATGCTACCCATTTGTTCAAGTAATCTAAAGTGCTTGCCAATCAAGAAATACTAGAAAAGAAAAAAAAAGATTTTTTTTTTTTTTACAAGAAATTGAGAAAACACTGTCTTGTGTCTGATGTGGGCCTTCTCAATCAGTGTCATCTTCACCTGCGAATGACAGACACACTGTCACCAAGCTCCTCTGGTACAGGAGCAATAGCATCTGATCTCTATGAAATGGCAACAAATGGGTTGAGACTATTGAATTTTTTTCACTGCATAGAAAAAACATATACTCAGAATGACTGAATCTATTCTATATTAAAATGTACGTTGAACAAAAAAGTTTTTTGAAAGGCATTCTTCCTTTTACTTACACAAAAATCTTCCAAAACATTAAACAATACAAATCTTCCAAAATCAATTTTGAGAATGACAACCACAAAACCTGATGTCAAAGATACCATTTCCATTTAAAAAAAAAGAAAAAAGAAAAAAAGAAGAAACTTACTCCTACCAATGTAATAACATAATCTAAATATTGACACATTTAATTGATGTAAAGGCACAAGGAACAATTAACAACTGCTTGCTAGAGATAAAGTCCCTTCTCTTCTTCTCCATCACACATGGGAAACGCTAACAAATGTACATTGCTAGGACCTAGGGAATTTTTTATATTATGGACTTATTTTCCAGTTTGATTTCTTCAAGGGCAGGTGTGCCATGTGTTTGCTGCAAATGTACGCGTGTTGTTTTATTTACTCTACAGAATGAACAGAACGAATAGTCGAAGGATTTTTCCCAGACGGTTTTTGTGAACTCCTTTATCCCATTCATGTAAACACGCGGCGTGTTCCGGTTTGCTGAGTTGTATACACACCCTATGACTTAGTACAAAGTCTGAATGTTTAGTTAGCCAGAAGATTGTTTCCATCCTGTGATTCATTAGGTCCCTGTGGTACCCTCGACTTCCTTTATTTTGTACAATCACAAATTATATTAGTTTGTCGTATTTTGATAACCCCTCTAATTAATGTCCTGCACAGGAAACTTTATTACTGTTTTAAAACAGAATCATAAAACAAGGACTTTTCCCGTTACTAGGGTGGCATAGGTGACAATGTAACTTCAGAATCAAGAGTGAGCAGCGCATCACACGGTTTGGTTTCATCAGTGGGCAATTTCTGTTAATGAACGAGCTGGTTTCACTTCTTTCTTTTTTAAAAGAAATGTCAGAAATTCTACAGTTACGTAGACAAAGGTTACAAGTCTAACTGTTCAAAAATGCAGTAAACAAACCGGGAACCATATGGTTTCAGAACAGCATAGAGGTTACATACATTAAAATGACTAATCCAGTTTGTGAATGACTAACGAGTGTGATTTGGATTCAAAAAAACAACTCCGGTTGGAACAGGCCGTGAAGAACCAAGAAAGCTCTATCCTTTTTTTCTGTTTAAATCTTCATTTTTACTACCCCTCTCTCCCATTGTCTTTTTCTCTGGATGGGCAAGTGAAGATGAGTTTTCCCTCCTCCTCCTCCTTTCATTTTAATCTGCAATAAACCGGTTAACAGCTGCAGGAATACAGCTGAGAAGCAAAGAAAGCACACCACGTTCACCCAGAAAATGTACAGCCCTTTGAAAACATAAAGTTCACACTCATCATGATCAAGTACTTTGCACTTCATATCAGGAAACGTATCCTTATGCTTGTATTTTCATCATTCCTTTTCCTAGTTATGGCAAATGACTACCCAATCTTTATTTAAGTCCCTACAATAAAAAGCACTTACTCTACAGGATGGATTTACTATGGACTTACTCAGTACTTGACATCCTGCTGAATCTCTGCATCTTACAGTAAGTGTTCCACCTATGAATTACTGCCACAATTTAAAATAATCTACATATTCCACTATAGATTATTCACCTGCTGACCTGTGTTCCCTGCTTCAGTTGAGACCAAAGGGCCAATTCTGAACTAACTATATTATCTGTGTAATTTCCAATAGTAATAAACAAAAAAAAATATTTATGTGCATATGCCAAGTGTTCATATATGCATATAAGTAACACGAGACCCAAATCATGCTCCTACAAAGGAAGCAAAAGTGGAATGTTAATAAGTATTAGGCAGCAGCACAAGCAGTACGAAATTAAGTTCCTCCATAGGAAGATAAAAGTAAGTGATTAAAAAATCCCAACAGATATCATGTAAAACATAATTCGGGGCAACTGAAGTTCCTTTAAACTGACACTACTGCATTCTGAAAAAACCAGCCGAGTGGGTTTGACTTAAATCATTTGACATCAATTGCAGAGATCAGAGTTCATCTTCCAGCAGACAGACATTAGCTGACAGGGAGTAAACCACAACTCTATTAACATGAATTCTATTATTCTTGACAGTCTCCGCGATGACTTATCACACTTTACAAAGAATTCTAGCAGATAAAACATTTCGAGGATGCAGTCCAAGGCTGTTGCAATGTGCTGTGGTCTTCCCTCTGAGAAGCCAGTCTTTCACGGACAGGTAAGGTTACTTACCAGTAGCTAGGGACTTTTGGGCTCTGCTGTTTATAAGCACATCTGTGTTTTTGTGGTGCACATGTGTAAGTTTTCATATTCCCTTGCTGAACTCTGTGCTACTACTAAAATGTCTTTCACTTTGTAAAAACAAATCTAATCTCTTCCCAGAAGCCATTCGATATCTCAGAAACAAAATGTAAAGGACCGAAGTTCAGATCTAGTGCTAAATTGAATAATCAAACTCTGTGAAAGCAGGTGTCAGTACTGCTACTGCCATATTCAGCATGCCTAGAGAGTAAACTGCTGGTAGTTCATTCTGATAATAAACGCCCAGTTGATATATTCCGAGCAGAAGGAAGGTAACTCCTTAACAGCTCCTTAAATCCTTTTTGATTTAAGTAGTACATCATGATCTTATTGTCTATTAATTAGCCTTTGAACACGACATCTGAAGCATGAACATGGAGCTACGGCCCTATCAAGAGAAGATCTTTATATTAATAGAACTTTAGTTTTTAGTATTAGTCTAGTAATACTACATTTTCCCATGATCCAGCCCAGCGTGACAGAGATTCTGGATGAAGACAGTAAAGGTGAGGAGAGACTTTTCCTCTTTCTTAAATATTACATGAAACGACTTCCAGGTGCTTTTACACCTATGTATGTGCAAGACTTGAGCTATTTTGATGCCAAACCTCTCAATCGTAGTTTAACTACCAAGAAAAATCTATACATTCCATTTCTCTTCATTATAGACTCTTTTTCTTGACAAAATGCTGAATAATATTGATTTGCCCTAATCAGGATTTTTGAGTTCCCTGCCTGAGGGGCTGAATAGATATTGATAGATGAGTAAAAAAGACGACACTTCAAAATCTTTTTTCTGCATGTGCAAATTGTATTGGATATGATGAAAGAACGAACTAAAAGAGGCTTTGTTCCACTTCAAATGGTAAGTAATTGAAAGGCTTGTCCCCTTCTGATGAAAATCTTTGCATTGCCTGTTGAAGCTTTATTTTGTAGGCACAATTTTCCTTGTAACAGACATCTACCACTTGTGCTCGACAATAAAGAACAATATAGCCTTGATTGGAAATTCTAGTCTTGGCATACATAAATAAATACAGTTTTAGGGGTAATATTAATGCAAATACAAANTTGAGCTATTTTGATGCCAAACCTCTCAATCGTAGTTTAACTACCAAGAAAAATCTATACATTCCATTTCTCTTCATTATAGACTCTTTTTCTTGACAAAATGCTGAATAATATTGATTTGCCCTAATCAGGATTTTTGAGTTCCCTGCCTGAGGGGCTGAATAGATATTGATAGATGAGTAAAAAAGACGACACTTCAAAATCTTTTTTCTGCATGTGCAAATTGTATTGGATATGATGAAAGAACGAACTAAAAGAGGCTTTGTTCCACTTCAAATGGTAAGTAATTGAAAGGCTTGTCCCCTTCTGATGAAAATCTTTGCATTGCCTGTTGAAGCTTTATTTTGTAGGCACAATTTTCCTTGTAACAGACATCTACCACTTGTGCTCGACAATAAAGAACAATATAGCCTTGATTGGAAATTCTAGTCTTGGCATACATAAATAAATACAGTTTTAGGGGTAATATTAATGCACCTACAAATACATATAGATCAGCTACTAAACAAATACTACCAGTCAACAGTGAATTTGATTTCAAATTAAAACTTGAATTCATCATGCTCCTCAAATACATTATGCTTGAACAAAAAAATGTACGGAACTTCCTCATTCTAGGGCGGGGTTTTTTGTTTTATATTGCTTGATATGCAAATAAAACACATATTATAATTACAATATATGAAAAAAATCTCAAACCCATGCTAGCATCCTGACACAAATTGGATGGAATTTATCTCTCAACTTTATGCCTACCTCCTAAATAGTCAAGCCCCAGTCAGTTGTCAAAGGATGCCTTTACTAGTCAGCTGAGGAAATAAATTCCTCAAGAGGTTCAGCTCGTCTAACTCAGAAACTAATTTTAGGATGACACAAATCATCCTCTGCAGATCCTCACTTCCTTCTACAATTGGTATATACTTTCAGCAGAATTCCATTTACTGTAAAGCACTGTACACATTGTTCAAAATACAACAAAAAAGTAGATCATAAAATGCAATGCAGACTTCAAAAAGCCTGCTTTTCAAGAATTTGACTTGTTAGTGCAGTCGTCTGCTATAGCAGTTGGACCTCATGAAGTGTCTAGTGCTTCGAAGCAGTGGCTGGGTGTATCTGTCCAACCCAGCCCCGGTAATAGAGTTCAGATCAACGTTGAAAATAGGAAGCTGGAACTATGAACCTCCAAGATATCAAAAGTCAACCAACCAAAGGTAATCACACTGGCAACTTATTTTTTAATTCGGAAGCTCAAACCTCGACTTAATCAACAAGTACGAGCTCTTCTTACAAATGTTTACTATGAAGGATGTATGCAACGTGCCAGTTTTACTGCAGGCATAAAAGTAATTTCTACAGTTTAGCCCTATACATGTATTATGGATGGCAAAATGGACATGCATTTTGAGGAGAAATCGTTAAATTACATAATGAGAAATGTGTAGTCCATTAACATGAGTAATACGACAAAATCCAAGCAGTAAGCAATAAATGTCCATCTGCAGTCAGTTTCAATTATAAAAATAGCTTTTTTCTAGTACTGGGTATATATTCACGTGAACTCCTACATCTAAAGTGAGAATTTAATATAAATACACAGTAACAGCTCAATAAGGATGTGCAGTTATTGAGGATGACAAATGTGAAAAAATCCCTATCAGAAGCCCGGAGCATGTAAAAAGCTCCTGATTTAAGAGTTCCGGCATGTGAATGCCAGAGGTCAAAGCAATGAGCTATTAAAGATACTTTCACTTCCTCAGAAATAAAGTGCTGTCTTGGGCTCAGAGGGGAAAGGTTAGAAAAGCTGTTTATCTGCTGCTCCGTTCCCATTCTTCCTTCTGTCAGGAAATCGTACACGCTCCTACACGCCACGCAGGGTTAACCCTGGGTCACCGTCATTCCCCAAGTAAGTGCCCGGCTTTCACGGATGTGCAAAGCCCACACGGCTGCAGGTTGCATTTTCTCAAAACCCAGGTTTTGATGTTAAGCTCTGCTCAGCTAAGCCTCCATGGGACGTAAAAGAACAGACTTTTCACCACATTATTGCTAAAGGAAGAGTGAAGCCATTGGTTTGCATAAATTAAGGGCGCCATTAACGAAAAGAAAATGTTATTTTGTAGTAGTTAGAGTTAGAATAAGAATTACAAATATATGCCTGGAGCAGCACATTTAACGAGTGGAAACCTGTGGAGAGGCGAGAGATTTTCCCCTTCCCAGGAGCCACAGGGCACGTTCAGGAGAGACGGAGAGGAGTATAACAAGCACAGAGGCCACAGTACAAAGACGCCAGGAGACTGCAGAGACAGGCATACACCGCTGGGCTTCGGAGGTACGGGCAGAAGGAACTACCGGAGCTGGAAGGGACCCCAAAGCATTTGCGGTGAGCCAGGAAGCCACCGAACGGCTGTGGGATTAAGCGCAAAGCTGAAGGCAGGCACCTGTCTGCAGGCAAACAGTGGGCAGGGGGAGGTTTATTTAGATTCTATTTTTAGTTTAAAAAAAAAGATATATATAATATCTATGTTTTATAATATACACACGTGTATATTTCTAATATGTGGTCTGCCCCATTCTGAATTTTCTCAGTTTACAGAAGTTTTAAATTCTAGTTAATGTACTAACCAAACCTAGCTTGAAACTTAAAACCTCTTCTGATTGCTGAAAGGGCTCATCATAGAGAAAAGATCTAGGAACTTGCAGTTCAGAGCTCCAGCTGATCCAGGGAGTCATCAAACGTAAATATTAGTTATAATACGTATTAGTATTATTTATATACATTAGTTTCATATAATGTCCACACCCATACATGCTGGTAAATTCATTTGAAGAATCACTACGATAAGAAAAAAAAAATTGTTACACTTGCCAAGCTACAGGTGACATATAAGAGTACGAAATGGCAGATGGCAGATTCATGCCATGGTGTTGAACTTGAAATTAAAAACTCTGGAGAGGTTCAAATTTAGAGCTACTTCTGACAGACGAGATTCAAAACAGCCTCATTTATACAATACTTTCATTGGCTTTCAATAAGGAAAAATACTCACTATTTCTGCATTATTTTTTGACAGAAATCAAACCATCAAATAATAAGAATATCAGAACATAAATATTAAGCAAATAATGCATTAACGCAAATACTAGACCAGAAAAAAAATTAGCAATTAAGTCTTCGGATGTCTAGTTTTTTCTTTTTAACAACTTGACGTTTTCAACAAAAAAAGACATCAGCTTTATTCCTGAGGTTAGGTGGGGTTGCAGATACCACACAAACACAGTGCATAACCATAAGCAAAGTGCATGCTCTCCACCTGCAAGCCTAACAGTAGCTTCTACGGATTTTTGAGGCCAGAACATCACACTCAGTTTCTGTGTTTTAATTGTTTCTAAAACCAGAACAATCTGTTGTTAGTGATCTGATGATGAAAATGTCGTGTTATTTCAAGAAGTTTTAGAGTTATGTTCTTACCAAATTTATCAGCTGAGTGTGGACGATGTCTTCCACCAGTATTGCAGTTTCATGGAGTGGCCTGCGAGCATCTCCTAAGGAAAACCTGAAAGAAAAAAGTTTATCACAAGGTTATGAAAATTACTTAAACAGAAAAACAAAAAGAAAAAAACATATAACAACATATGTAACATATATATAAAAACAACATAATATAACAACATATAATAGCAACAACAAGCTTAATACACCTGTATGTCCGGAAATGAAGCACTCAGTATGGTGCAAGGAATGTAAACCAAAGCAATCAGATTAAAGGAAGAAAAGAGTTGCAAGAATGTATACTAAAGTACATGGTGAGAAAAATTGAAAAGTTGAGGAAACAGAGGAAAAACTAGTTTGTGGATGCACGGTAAAAAAGAGTAGGCAAAACTGTAGCATGTGCACTACTAGGAGTAATTCTTTATTTGCAGCCCCCTTTGCTTACAAAACTACCAAAAAACTATTTCAAATGCTGACAGGTATTTTATCCCAAATCTAAGTGCTAGTGCTGAGACATGGAAGGAACTGCTATGAATTCAAGATAAACTTTTTTACACATAATAATATATGGGAGACTTAAAAGTCTCCACTGCGAGATTAAATGACAGGAGGTCGTAAAGAGATTGATAGCACTTGTATAATATTGGAAACAAAAGACTAAGCCAGTGCAACAAGAGCCACTAAATTAGAAATTGTGACGACGGGCTTTTTGAAAGACTTTATGTTCTATAAGAAACACCAGAAGTTGCTCCCTACACCTGTCTTAACTGTGAGTCATTCACCTAAAGCCTGGATTGCTCCTCTGATCTGGGATGGGCAGTGGTCATCACCAGCCTATTAAAAGAGATCATAGATGCTGTAGAAAATCTGAATGCCAGACCTCCAGTGTATAGCACCTCCAACCCACTGCAGAGCCTGAGCACTTCCCAAAATGCTTTTGAGCACGCCCCAAAAGCCCTGGGAGACTATTCATCTGAAACTGGGACGGCAGGCTTCAGCTCCAGACCCAGGCAGAGTACAGGGGCACTTAATTTGAAACATCTGAGAGATCCAAGCGGGGCTGACAGATTTTTTCACTTGTTGGCAGTGGTACTCTTTCAGAGAGGCAGCTGAAGACCAAGTGAAGGTCTTTTAGGGTCCAAAATGACTGTAGGTCACAACCAAACTCCACCCCTAATCACTCCAGCTCAGTGAGTCTAGAGAGCTTAAGTGCTCCCTAAGCCCTATCTTCATCTGGGCAGTTGAGTTGAAGTCTAGAGAAAGGAAAAGCTCTCTCATTCTACGCGGTTCCCCTTCATCCCATAAGGCACAAACCCCCACTATTTGTTTTAGCTGACTACTGTCTGTTCTTCGCTTCTGAAACCTACATTTTCAGTTCAGTCTCACATAGCAGAAATGGGGAATTCAAGGATTCTAGCTATGGCTCCTTGTTCTATGTGTATATCAAAAACCTTTCACAAATTCCGTTGTGCTACACACAACTTTAAAACAACTTCTTAGTGTATCGACTATATTATCTGCTCAAGAAGGATGCCATAAATAAGTAACCCTGGTTTTGCCTATTTACTCAGCCATTTGTGTAAGTGCTAGAGGATACAAGAACACCAAAACCTGTCACCTTCTCTTATCTCAGTTCTTTTACTTACACAAAAAAGATGAGCACCTTTTTCTCCATGTTATGATGAAGAGGATCAAGAACTGGCTCAAGCATTCTCACAGTATACATAAAATTTTGTCCTGCTACTTATGCATGAGGGACCAGAGAAACATGACTGCGATGGGACAAAGAAGTGATAAGGAAGTGAAAAACTGGGATACTCCTCGTCACATCAATTGCCTTATATAATCCCCACCTCTCCCTCTGTGACAGCAAAACCCCGTGGTTTCCCAGAATTGTGGCAAACAAAAATCAGCCGGAGTCATGGGTAAATTTCTTCATGAAATTTGCCCCGCTGACTTCCTCCATCACCCATAGGTAGCGCAAGGCTGGTGGACGGCTAGGGTCTGCACTTGCTTGGACACCTGCACATCGCAGCTGTCACGAAAGCTGAATCTCCCCATCAGAACAAATTAGCTCAGGACTGGTATCTGCTATTTGTACTTCAGCATCCTAAAATAGGCCAAATATTTCTGAAATAAATTTATCCAACAACGGAAGTCTCATGAAAGCAAAGGAATTCATGAAATCAGTGTCATTAACCATTCCAAAGCTTTAATGGTCGCTCTACTTTTGGTCTCTCTATCTGACTTTTGGCTAAACTAGTCTTTAAATTTAAAGCTGTTAACTGGCCTCAAATTGGTCTCAAAACCGTCTCAGCGGGGCCCGACTCTGTCTCACTGAAAATATCTTCTCATTACATGCATATCAAAACAAAAAACTCCACAATTCCAGTCTTAAATCATTACAGTGAAAGACAACTTGCTATGTTTTCAAATATTTCCTCCGGGCATTTCTAATAAAATGTTCTCTCTGCTCCTAAACCTGAGTTTTTAAAACAAGAAAACTTGTATGTAAAATAAAATCATTGCAAATTAAATAGCACAGGCCAAAAATAACACTACAGTTATATACATAAACCGTGAAAATGTATTTATAAGTAAGGTTCAAATCTTCATAGGTTACTGAATATATCCATTATTTCCTTACAAAAGCATTCTTCTATCCTGCAATAAAATAAAACAGTATTTTATGTATAAACAACTAAAGAGATACATAGTATACTGGGTTTATTTCCCTTTATCTAATAATGAAATTATATCCAGCATTCTTCACACAGCATTTGAAATTCTAATGATATTAAATTTCAGCTTGATACGTGCAAGAGCACAACAAGAACTACTCGGGCAACATCTGACCATCACCCCCTCGTACTATACTAGTCATAGTATGAGGAAGTTACACTCTATGTTTGTTCCCTATCACTTGTCTCTCTTGTTGAGACTACCAGCATCTTAAATAGAAGGTCATGTTTTATAATGTGTTGTACAACATCTCTAAAATGAGGACAACTCAAGTAATTTTTTCTCTGTTATGCAGGAGTGCACATGTTCATGAATTACAATGTCAGGTTCTTCCTAGGACTATAAGCACAGCACAGCAAACAATCCGGATCCTATTAAATATTTTATAAACTGCAACGATCTGGCTATCATACACGAAATACATATAAAAATAGAAATATTTATTACCATATTACACTGGAATGTAAAACAATATTAAAAACATCACAGTTTCAAAACAAATGCTCGTATAGGACAAAACTTATTTTTTTTTTTTTAGTAAGATGCATATGACAATTAACAGAAAATTTGCCTTTTTTTCTAATCACACAAGGTATATAAAACCAAACAGAATTTAGTTATCACAACCATAATATGTTGCTCGTTCTTACTCGCCTTTTAATATTTAAAAGTAATTTTTCTTTCTTTCTGAGACTTAAAATGCAACATAAAACATCTATGCAAGATAGTAGTAAAAACCTGCTTGCCAGCATTATCATCTTGAACATAAATTTCTTTTGTTCACGGTTTTAGTAAGCATTCCACATATGAAATGCTTTTGGTTTTCTCTTCCCATGACAACAAAGTGCAAGAACGAAACTCTGGTTCTGAGGCAGGATGCTGCCTTCTCTGTTGAGATGCGCTCCCCGCCTGCGTTTAATAGGCTCTCTCACAAGTAACTGCCAGTTCCCTAAACGGCACGAGAAGCAGAAAAGATGCGATCAAGCAGCAGCACGTTGATCTGAGAGGAGGCAGATAGCAAATCTTTTTGCTCCACTCTGATGCAAAAGGATACGTCAGAGCTGATGCTGAAACGTGGAGAGAGATGCATAATCAACGGCGGTACTTGATTACATAGAAAATCAAGTTCCAGATGCACCTACTCTCTTTCCTCCTCCTTTACACTCTTTCTACCTTGAAAAGCTATTTCTAGCTCGCTTTGCCTTTGCTGTTTTCCCACGTAACTTCTGCCAACTTCATTCCCACACACAGAAAACTAGATACTGGCATGGTGGTTTCAGCAAAAAGTAAAAACCACCACACCTACCCACAGCCGCTTCCTTTTTCTTTGCAATGGATACGGGATTTTTTAGGCACTAAAAAAAAAAATGTAAAGGTTCAATACTTGTTAGTTGTATTTGTACAGCATTTGATACGTTTCTTGACATCAGCTCCAGATTCTAACATGCTTTTAGGATAATATTCTTTAAGATATAAAACACAAACTTTTTTTATCCCTTTCTGCTACCAGAAGTAATAATTACAAATGCACAAACACTTAAAGTTGCTAAATCTTCCATTTTCTTCTTCACTTTCACCATTGTACTTCCCCAAAGCAGAATAAACACAGTAAAGTAAGAGTCAAGGGGCTCAGATTTTTGCCAAGTTGCAGAATACGAGGTAGGTTAAGAACCAAAAGAAAGCCCTAAAAAAAACCCACAAGGAAACCCAAATTCGGTGCCCTTGCTTCTGGGAACTGAAACTGAACCTGATGTTTTAATATAACTTACAAATTTTGTTTCATGTGTGCTTTGCTTTTAACGTTTCATTAGAGGGCCTTTTAAGGAATCTTCCATTCCCTAGAAGTATAAATAAGTCTTCCTATGAAACTTAACAAAGGTTCTGTTGAAAACAGAAAAGAGCTGTTTCCCCACAGGTAAATACTGAAGAGGAAATGTATCAAAATATAACATCAGCAGTGCATCAAAACAGGAAAGCGATATGGAAGACTGTCCTGGCAATAGAAGCATCTACCCATTAGACATGTCATACAATAACAAAACCTTCTTAGAAGATCCAATTTCAAAGGTTTGCCTGTTTTAAGGAAACATTTTTACAAGGGAGCGATCAACTTACCCAGATTTTCACAGGAGGATTAAAATAGTAGCACGGAGAAAGCAAAGACCGCTGCAGTTCTTGTATTGTTTACTTTTAGCTTCTATTTCTAATTTATTTAAGTTTCTGTAATGATGTTTCCAGGCTCATCAAAAGGGGTAAATGTCCAAGCCACTAAATGCCTACACGAAGTACCACGGCATACTATGTCTAAACACACATACACGCACACATACTTGGCATGTGCTAAGGTACGCCAGCTCCTCATGGTGCAGGGACCTACGTTTGTAAGAACCTCAACATCTCAGGCAGCTACAGAAATAGATAAAGCACTTTCTTTGCTACATTTCTTGGGGTTTAAAGTGCCTGCGAAAGGTATCGGGCCAGGCACGGCACCGGCTTGCTTCAAAAACCCCGATGCAGAGCTCTCCAGGTGGCCAGACCACCAGGAGAGCAGACTGTGGAGACAGAAAGCTGCTGCAATCTCCCATCCTCCACAGCCTCGAAAAGCTGTCCCGGCCAGAAAGGAAGTATAACCAGGGTGGCTGGGAGTGCACTAAGCTAGAATAAATAGTTTCCCTTACTGGGGCTTCTACTGAGTTCATACCATAACAAAGCTGCCCCAACTCATGTGGAATTTACCACCTTGAGTAAATTTGATGAATCTAGCCTAGGAAAAGTATAAAAGCAGTGAGGTAGAGTGGTGGGAAATATTTTTTTTTCTAGAAATCTCTAACAATTTTCCTTTTCTGTTTCTACATGAAGAAAAAGCAGCAGAGATGGGACCTCCAGACTCGAGCAGGGTTTTTTACGCATCTGAAGACCTCACACAGGGCAAGCAGATACTTCTGTCCTCAGCACAGAGGTGTTTATTTGCTCCTGCTTGCAACTGGAGTGGGACTGAGGGTCACAGGGGTCCACGTGCGTGCAAGTGCCAACGACTGCAGAGACCTGAGTGGGTGCACATTGTGTATACGGGAGTGTAGCCCGTGAGTAGGATAAGAGGTCTGGGATCCACATATCAAAGCGGTCATAAATCCGGGCTGGATGGCAGAGAGACGAGAGGGTCTGTGAGCTGGGCTACTGGAGGGACCAGGAGGTGCACATCAGCTGCTGGGGAGACTGTGGGGCCTGGGGCTTGTTTGAGAGACCTGTCTGCGTGTGCATCCCTGCACAGGAGGATTGAGGCTCTCCAGCTAGAGGCTACTGCTCTCGGCAATTCCTCACTTAGGATATGCGTTGAATTATCAGGCTCAGACTAGGTGCATCTGTGAAGGCGAGTATTTGCACATGGAGAAACACACATCAAAATACACTGAGGAGATTCAAAAGAAATCTAAGGAGCTTGGAAGGTGTTCAGCCAGCACATAATGGGAACCTAGAGACTACGCTTAACTCGCACATAGACAACTACTTGCTGACATCTGAAACTGGGTGTCTGCACCAGCAAGCCGATTCCCACCCTGCATTTTCATTTGACAAACCAAGCACAATATGATCAAGATGTAAGTCCTCACCACACACAGAACCAGCTAATTCACTGTTACAAACCTAAAACCAGGCAAGGGTCCCATAAAATCACAGAGGACAAATCGACTACTAGATATATTCGGCCTGGATAATATCTGGGCTCACGTCTCCTCAGTAGTGTAAGAATATACAGTAAATTTCATTTCTGTCAGCTGTTTGGTCAGAACACATTTGGAATATGCAGCATATTAACTCTCAGAGATGTTTCCATACCATAAGCAAGCGTCCTCCGAAATATATGAATTGAAAGCTGACGGCCAGGTGGTGACAAAGAAAATCAGTTTTAAAGTATTGAGCAGAAGAACATCCAGGAAACTTCCGGCAATTCAAATACCAGAAGGACAAGCCCTGCAAATGACTAAAAATCGGTAACAACAAACTAGAAAACCAGTAATACAATACATGGAAGTAATTCAGCTTGGTACCATAAGAGGCCGACTCTGAAGACAACGGAAAAAATATTGAAATCTCATCCCTTGGATGACAGAAAATCGGGAAATTACAAGTTTCTTTCTGATGAGCATGGGACTGAGCAAGTCATTGCAACAGATGTCCCAGAGAAAAGATGATAAGGATAGCACCTTTTTCAAAGTCTCAAAAGCTAAAGCTAGCTCTTCTTTCACCATTTTGTTTGCCACAGCTGTTGCTGAACAAATTAGGCAGAAGTGGAGTCTGAAAGGAAAGAGATGACTCTTGCCAAACCAGAAAATTGATTAGACACACACAGGAGGACACGTTGTATGGAGAGTGGCAGAGGAAAGAAAGAACAAAACCCAGGAGGAAGAAATTGCCCAAAGTAAAAGGATGATGGCAATAGGGGAAAGAGGTATAAACAACAGGGTGTCAAAACTATTTCTATTTTATGGTAAGAGACATTATATCAGAGAGAGATGATGTGACAGATTCTTGTTTTGTACACATTGTTCCTCCCTAATATTGTCACTGAACTTAGTAAAGGGACATTCATTTAAAAATTAAATAATCTTGCTTTCTTATTAGCTTAGCTTAATGAAAAAGGGAACAATTTAAAGCACTGAGTTATGTTAACTAACCAGCATGTTGTACCAGTGCTACCTGAAAAAGCACTGGAATTTGTATTGCTATTTATATATTTATCTTCCTATCAGGTAACTTCCGCCAAAGCCCATTTAAAAAGAAAAGGTAATCGTAATTCCAATCAGAGTTCATAGTTAATGTATTTACCTGCTTGGACTAATGAAACCAAGTTTGCGTAGGTTTCATACCTCACAACGAACATAGTTCTTCACCAGGATTTAGTGCAAGTATGAGAGATATGAAGTCAAACTCCAAGTTGTAGCTGTGTTAGCTTTTTGTTTAAAGTTTAGAAAAATCACGTTTAAGTTACAATAAAAATAAGCATTCAAAGCCTACAGCAATTTAAATACAGAAATTACAAAAATTAGGGTTATTTTCCAATTTTTTTTCTGCCAAGACTTTCAGTGGCTAAACTTGGAAAGAAACACTAGCATTTTGCAAGAAGCAATTCTTGGAGATTCAGATTGTCATGTGTTGTTTTGTACATCAGTAATCACCCGACAGTGGTTTTAAAGAGCTTGTGCGGCGACTTCTGAACGACCTGTCTGTACTGTACACCGTCTTGGCGTCAGGGCTCCTTCACTCCAATGGCTGGGCACAGGCTACAGCCCCACCGAGCTATCCAGCAGATCACCCACTCTGGGCAAGACCAAGGCAAACGGCACAGCATGTACTGAGACACGGTTGGGAGAATCACACCAAGGAGTCATTTGGTCTATGAGGAGAAACCGATCAAATGGGAGAGTTCATTTCTCCATCATTTTTGACTTGGGAGTGTTTACCAGCGTCCTGACTGCATCTGCTCTCAGCACTGAAGGAAGTTGCCCTAAACATGAAAAGGAAACCAGAAACGCTGATTTAAGCAGTATCACAGACTTCAGTTTGTGCAGTCCATATGCCCTATAATCAAGCAAGGCCTACACTAACATTGGCAAATACAGCTTCTCCCTAATACAGGG
Organism: Steatornis caripensis; assembly: GCA_013398225.1. Taxonomy (NCBI): domain Eukaryota; kingdom Metazoa; phylum Chordata; class Aves; order Caprimulgiformes; family Steatornithidae; genus Steatornis; species Steatornis caripensis. The sequence goes on from VZSC01001158.1 coordinate 399,701, forward strand.
AGTGATGTAAACTTACAAAAAAGGTTTCACTAAGCCCATTACAGAAAACCACTAACAAATTTAAGTGCCAAATTACATAAAGACAAAGCATAGAGATTTTTTTACATCCTCACATGATGTAAAGAACAGCTGAAAAAGTAGACTGCAAATTTTGAGAGTCGGTTTACTCCAGGATAGCACTCTTCCTTATGTTAAGCCAAGACCTGCAAGGACAAATAATGAGGTTCCCTATTTTCAGCTGCACTGAGCTACTCCGTGCTACTCTGACCACTTTGGGATGCAACCACACTATCGTAAAACCCCAAAAGAGCTGAGAAGAACAGCCTCGTTCTCTCATACGAAGACCCAAGAGCCAACTGTGAATCATGCTGCCTTCTAAAATGAATCTATCTAATCTATACCGGTAGTCTTATGCCCACAATTAATGGAGAATCCAAGAGGACTCACCATTCCCGATTTCAAGCAGTCCTCTCCAGAGGACATTGTGCATCATAAGGTTCATCTACATACATTATATGTAAACTCTAGGACTTGGGAGCACTCACCAATGCCCGGATCTGGGTAATTCCTTCTGTCTGCGACAAACTACATGGATTTGTTCTATCAACTACTGCAGAGTTTTACATTACTAAGCTCCCTAAGATACATCTCAGAAGAATACTTGAAAACCTCCTACAGTTGTCAGAGAGATGTGGATGCATGCAGAAGTGCCTATATTTCAGGCACTAAATTCAGTGCCTTAGTTCCAGTCAAAATCCTGAATTTTTAACACCTTTGTCACTGACTGAAAAATGGTCCCAACAGCTAACCCGGCATAAATCTAAATAAGCATGACTGATACGAGATTAAAACTTGCTAGCACATATACAGCTGCACAGACTAGGCAATTTGTGTATCAAAAAAGGCAGCTATCTATCTACCTACCTACCCATATAACTGGCTATACAGTATTCAGCTAACTGGAAAACAGTCGTTACGTTATTTTGCATATGAAGTTGAGCTAATCAGTATTCACTTCAAAGTCTCTTCAAGTATTCCTTCTTCTACCAGCTCTCTTCTTTCTGACTGTCCCATCCCACCCCATCACCCCCAGGTAGTATTCCTGTATCTCTATAATGCCTGAAAGTGTTACTGATACCTTCTCTAACTGCTGAAGGGAGACCACGCATTTTCCTTTCTTGGACCTATACTTTGCTAGACATTTACTCACATTTTCTTGGCTAATAACTGAGGAATGTATCTCACTACTCCGATGATGTGAACAACAGTAACTCCTCGCCCTCCTTCCGTGAAGTCAGGAGAAGCTATAAGGAGCTACTAAAATTAATTGCCATCTATTTATTCAGCAAGTGGAGATGTCTTATTCACTTGTTTAAAAACTAAACTCCAAGAATTTGATTACTAAATTATTGAATCTTTACTAAAAGGAACTCAGATTCTTTTTCCAAAATGTGTGTGGCGGGGAGAACAGCAAACACAGGAAGAAACGGAAGTGTCATCTACAAAATGGGTTTTTTTCAATATAAAAGCAAGCCTTGATCATGTCTGCAGATATTGGAAAAGAGTAAAGAACAAGAAGAGAAACATTACATAATACCATTTAATTATTCAAAAGTACACAGTGACAAGTAAAGGGATAAAATTAGAAAAAGAACATTTAGAGTAAATTAGAAGGAAAACATCTGAAAACAAGAGCTACACCGCTCTGTAACCATCTCAGAAGAAACAGAAGTTTCATTGCTGGAAATAAGCTTAACCAAGAATTCGGGGATCTGGTGATGTTAAACAAGTATGTGAAAAGAAATCTTGATTATGTGACTTAAAATACTTAAAAGTGAGATGTGTTCACATTCTAAAAATGGTACATCACCTGCAACTAACAGACGGTTGTTGGAACTCCTTATCTGGAGTCTGAAATAAGTGTCACTGATGCTTATAATTATTAAAATTCTAAAACCAGGAAGATACTTCTAATTAATAATTATTTTGAGCTTAGTGAAAACATACTAAGGCTTACTTAACGGTCTTCACTACAGATATTTCTCAATTACTGTGGTGGAAAGCAACATCCAAAGGCATCAGTCAAGTTGACTGTCCCACTGAGGTAAGATGTAAAGAAGGCAAGGCCTTTGTAAGAGCAACTTTGTTTACCTGAAAATGGAAGTAGCTTGTTTACACCATGAGTTTTTATATGGTAAGGTCTNATACGATATTTCTCAATTACTGTGGTGGAAAGCAACATTCAAAGGCATCAGTCAAGTTGACTGTCCCACTGAGGTAAGATGTAAAGAAGGCAAGGCCTTTGTAAGAGCAACTTTGTTTACCTGAAAATGGAAGTAGCTTGTTTACACCATGAGTTTTTATATGGTAAGGTCTGACAGACTGCAGGATTAACAATGTTTAACATCTTACCAAACAAAACGTCCAATTCTTCTCTCATAAGGACAAACCTTGTNCTACAGATATTTCTCAATTACTGTGGTGGAAAGCAACATCCAAAGGCATCAGTCAAGTTGACTGTCCCACTGAGGTAAGATGTAAAGAAGGCAAGGCCTTTGTAAGAGCAACTTTGTTTACCTGAAAATGGAAGTAGCTTGTTTACACCATGAGTTTTTATATGGTAAGGTCTGACAGACTGCAGGATTAACAATGTTTAACATCTTACCAAACAAAACGTCCAATTCTTCTCTCATAAGGACAAACCTCGTCCTCAGTGATGCCACCATAAAGCAAGAATACCGCAAAATCCTCAGGGAAAGAAATGTAGAGATGCTAATGTCTCCCAACTACACGGGAGGTCACTCTGTCTTGATTCAGTAGTGTTTTTTTCAAAGATGAACCTTTCGAATCATGTTCTTAAGCTAAGATTGAAATTGTTTTAATAACTTCTGGAAATCAAAACACATCCTAATTTTTCCCCTTTAAAAAGGGCAACTATTGTTAATCTTTCTTTAAATACACTATAACATAGAAATTTGTATCCAATTTTTTAATAATAAATACATACTCATATCTGGAAAGTGACTGTGCTGCAGGACAGAAGAGGAAAAAAAGGGGAAAAAAAGAAGGGACCACCACTATACTACTTGTACTCCATGAATCACAGAACATGTGAGGTAGGAAGGGACATATGGAGATACCTAGTCCAGCCCTCCAGCTCAAAGAAGTTTGCTCAGGGCTGAGTGCAGTTGGGTTCTGAGTATCTACAAGGATAAATCCGCCACAACTTCTCTGCACAGCCTGTTCCCACATTTGACCACCCTCACAGTAAAAACAGGGGTTTTCCTTATGTTTAAGTGGAATTTCATGTATCTCCATATGCGCTCACTGACTGTTGTCCTGTCACTGGTGACCACTGAAAAAAGCTAGCTCTGTCTTCTTTACTCCTCTCCATCAGTTATTTATAGACATTGGTAAGATCTCCCTGAGCTGTCTCTTCTCCAGGCTAAATAGTTTCATCTCTTTCAAGCCTCTCCTTGTATGAGAGATGTTCCAGTCCCTTAATCATCTTAATGGGCCTTCACTGGACTTGCTCCAGTATGTCCATGTCTCTCTTGTACTGGAGAGACCAGCAACAGACTCAGCACTCCAGATCAGTCTCACCAGTGCTGAGCAGAGGGGAAGGATCACCTCCCTCACCTGCTGGCAACAGTCTGCCTAATGCAGCTCAGGACGCTACCGCAAGAGCACATTGCTGGCACATGTCCAACTTTGTGTGCACCAGGACCCCCCACGATCTCCTCTGCAAACCTGCTTTCCAGATGGTCAGCCTCCAGCCCGTTCGGCTGACCGGGGTTACTCCTCCCCAGCGACACGACTTGGCATTTCCCTTTGTGGAACTTCATGATGTTCCTTTCAGTCCATTTCTCCAGTCTGTTCAGGTCCCTCTGAATGGCAGCACACCCATCTGATCTATCAATCACTCCTCCCTGTTTTGTATCAACAACAAACTTGCTGTGGGTGCCCTGTGTTCCATCAGCCAGGTCACTAATGAAGACATTATACAGTATTGACCCCAGGATCAGTCCCTGGGTACATCACCAGCAACTGGCCTCCAGATGGACGTCGTGCTGCTGCTACCAACCCTTTGACCCCAGCCCTTGAGCCAGTTTTCAGACCGCTTCACTGTCCATCCATTTATCTCCTTCATCAACTTGTATACAAGGATGTTATAGAGACAGTGTCAAAAGCCTTGCTAAAGTCAAGATAAACAGTATTCACTGCACTCCCCTTCTACACTGCACCAGTTATTTCATCATAGAAAGCTGTCAGGTTGGTCACACATGATTTCCCCTTTGTAAATCTACGCTGACAACTCCAAATCACCTTCTCATTCTTAACAGGCTCAGAAAGGGTGTCTAGGATGATCTGCTCAGGGACAAAGGTAACAATGACCAGTCTGTCATTCCCTGGATCCTCGCTGTCCTTTTTGGAGACATAAATGGCATTTGCTTTCTTCCGCTCCCCAGGAACTTCACCCAGCTGGCGTGACTTCTCTTCGTGAGCCACATCATACATAAAATCCAAGTAGAATACTGTATATTATGTTATTGGAAGAATAAACATGTAAATTAAACTCTGATTTCAAGCAGAAAGTGTTGTAAGAGTATATGTACTTAAACTTTTATGACTACAGTTAAGACATGAAAAATGAATTCATGTATATAAAAACACAACTTAGAAAATTCATTTGAGTAAACTGTTTTTAAAATACCTTTCCGCCCCCATGGTCTATTACTTTATGAACTGTCCATACGCAAAATGTTGTCAATTTTTATGCAAGATGCTATGCAGGTCTACTTCCAACAAACTATTTATAGGTACATTGCTTTCAGGGTGAACATGTCTAAATTCCATCAAAACCTCATTTTCCAAGTTTTGCTAAAAGCTCTGCAGAATAATCCTTCTACATATGGTTTCACTGAAGTAATTTGGTTACTCTTTGTAAACTGTTGTAAGTACAATACCCATGAGCTGCGAACGGGTGCAATTTTGTAAAATAAGGAAATGCTAGAATATGGGAGGCTATGTTGTTATACAGGTGCTTTTAAGAGTCCTGCTTATTAAGGAAAACAATAGACTTCACTCCGGTTTGTTTGTTGCTTTGGCTTTTTGGGTTTTTTCCTTATACTATTGTAAACACTGTCTAACTGCTGAAAATCAGCAGATTTACCCCAACACAAAGCTGTGGCAAGAACCCTTTTCAGTACCATTGTATACTAATCAGAATACACCAAATTCTAACAGTTAAGTGTCTTAAACATGAAATAATTTTACAAATCCTTATGACTGGCAAAGTAAAATGACACAATTTATTCCAGTTGTATAACATAATATGTTCCGTTCGCTCATTCACAAAGGGTTTCAGTTTTTCCGGAAATAAGTGAGACAACTGTCTTTCTAGACTGTGCAGACTGGACTACGATCAGTCATTTCTACCCTAGGAAAAAGTTCATCTCAACAATATACTCAAACACAAATGGAATTTAACAGAGCCAAGAGAAGAATTTTCAGTCTGCTCTCATGAGGGCAGGGCGAAAAAGTGATGAGGAGAGCAGGAAGTCAAAACATCCTTTCACTGTATACATACATTATAAGTGTTAACCGAATGTGAAAATCCCTGGCTATTTTAAATCTAGATTAAAACCACAAGACAATTTAAAATAATCCACAAGATACAAAATATGAGCGAGGATGAATGCTTTATGCTAATTTTTAGAGACATATTATTAATATTTTTATATTCTCCAAAACGTCAAGACCGTTTTTCATTGTTTTAAAAATTCACTACTTGATGAATGAGATCTTTGAGTATCAAATTATGATAATTATATCCAATTCTCAAATAACACACTTCCTTATCAGATGTTAACACATTTTATAACGCCAGGTTTTTTACTTTACTACCCTTAAGTCAAAGCATGGAGAAGGGAAGCAACTTGCCCACAGTTGGTCTGTGGCAGAGAAAGCAACAGTTGTTCCCCTATGCCTCCCGGTGCCGGCTGGTAACAAGTGCTCTATTGACAAATCGGGCTTTGCAAATTAGATTTATTTTAATAGTAAATTAGCAAATTAGATTTAATTTCAATAGTAAACCAAAATGATATGAAAAGTCGATCTATGCATGAAGAGAGCCTGTATTCTCATTATTCATCTTCGCAGTACTTGTGTCAGATAGATGTTACAGTACTCACTGTAGTGAGGGGGAGAAAGAGAGAGGTGTCAAAAAACATGACCTGTCTCAAAAATACAGAATTATTTGAGACCAAAAGAGCATTACCAATGTCAGCATTCCTCATGAACGCTGTGAAACCTAACTATGACATTAATATTTGCAGTCTTTCTAGATTTTAATATATACAATAGCTAAAAAAAACCCAAAACTGCTGCAAAATACTTAATTCGACTTTTGGATCATCAGTGGTCAGAGATCACAGCTTGGAAATCTGTGCTCTAAATTACAGTTAACAACTTAGGGGCATGGCAGCTCATGCCTTCAACAACTAACGAACAACCACCACCTCTCAATTACCAAAAACCAACCCCGCTCCAAACCGTTACAGTTGTTACCGCATGTTATCACTGTCAGTGAAAAATGGAAATAGAAATTATTTCCCCACCAGGCACAGATAAAATATATCCACTAAGAAGAAAAGAGGCACAACGATTAAAATACAGACTAATTCTTTTGAATAGTTGGTTTTAATTTAGGTTTAACTTCAGAATGCACTGAACACACCAGCGCTCTCATTTTTTTCTGAAAGTAAAATTCTGCTGTAAGATACATGAATTTCACTTCAAAAGACAATGCTTTAAAAATATATTTTATTTCAGAAATCAAACTATGCAACCCTCTCCCTACAGTAAGAAACTGGAAGTTCTGAGATAAAATCTTTCTGGAAAGTCAGTGCAATTTCATATCAATGGTGTGCTCTTTTTCCTGCTTTCAAATGGATTACTTAAATGTTTTAAAATGTTATAACCCACAATAATCTGTTCCAGGCACCAACGAAAAGGAAGAAAAAAATTACAGAAGTCAAGATGTCGCCTGGAAGCACTTTATGGCAAACATTATAAAGATAACACAGAGCAGAGAAGCTCTGGTTCAATCCATTATAAACACCCCATTCTTTTCAAAAATCACAAAAAAATTATTTATAGTAAAGAACTCTTACAGGCTTTTTCCTCAGAAGACTTCATTTAAGTACAATTTGGCTGAATATTTGGAACAAGAAAAGAAGATATTGATGTTTTACAGTCACCCTGGTCTTGATCTACTTGCTACAAAAACAAAAGCAAGGACTGACCACATCCGTGTCTACTAATTACACTTTAGTTTTTCATTTTGTCCAGAATGTGCTCTCTAGCAGTTATACTGAGCACAGACACAAAATCATCATTTAGATAATTAATGCCTCATTAAAAACAAGTTACATTTCTCATTTTATTACTGACATAATATATTGTTCAAGGAAATACATGGGATGAAAAAAAAAGCCAAAAAAATCCACCCAGAACCCCCCAAAAGATGAAAATACTGGCAAAGGATATTCCTGTATACGCAATCTACAGATAAATCCTCTATTTTCCCATATGTCCAAATGACAGTATAGAAAGTTGCCCTCTCTTCTTTTACTCCAGGTCCCTCCCAAGATTTAGGAACAGGGGTGTACACAGAAGCAATAGGCTACACTGACCCCCTTGTGCACTAAAATTACAAAATAATCACTTTGAGTGCAGAGATGATCAAAAGGCATTAAGAAACACCTTCCTTAGATTTATCGAAATATTTTTTTTTCTTTTTTTTCCATGAAAAGGCTCAGTGGAAAGTAGGAAACAGAAGATGTGACTATCCGGGCTTAAGAAAGATCTTCTCATAAGCAAGTTAGGCTTGAAGCATGAACGCTTAAAAATCTTCACTCAAAAGTTTAATTTTCAAAAATACTTAGTTTACATAGGAAAGAAGAAAAATCACAACTACCAAATACGCACTGACTGTTTAATAACATAAGAACACCAAAAAGAAGGATCCAAAGTTATAGTGCACCACATACAAGCCCTGAGTCAAGAATAAAAGACAAAAAAGGAGGACAAGTACCAGTCTCGTAGGGCTCAACAGAAGACCACATGAAAGAAATGCATAGTTAGTTATTTCACTTTATTGATGGTAGTTCAAAAGTGGTCAATGTAAAGGACAAACTCACATCCATTCAAATTTGCCTTTTTAAAAAAAAAGGATTGTATTTTCTGACCTTTCTCAATAAAAATACAAACACGAGCTGCCTCATGCAGGGGAAATGCGCGTGGCTTGCTATTTACTGACGAGAATTTACATTTGAATGATTGGCAATTTGGAAAGAATTTACTATAAAAATATAGTTGGATTCAATTAATATCTTAATATGAAATTATAATTTCAATTTACAAATGTCAGGCTGCTCAAGTAGGGGCAAAATCAGTAATCAAACGTAAGGATTTTTTTTTTTAACACACAGACCGCCTGGCATTATGCTCAGTACGTGACTTAGCAAAGAAAATCATTATCATGGATCCTGCACGTTGCTTTTTGCTTTCTTGTATCTGCAGAACATAATGTGAAATGATATCAGGTATCCTAACTCCCTTACTTATCAAAACAGATAAGCTATACAAAATAAAAAAGCATACCAGAGAGTCNCTCAGTATGTGACTTAGCAAAGAAAATCATTATCGTGGATCCTGCACGTTGCTTTTTGCTTTCTTGTATCTGCAGAACATAATGTGAAATGATATCAGGTATCCTAACTCCCTTACTTATCAAAACAGATAAGCTATACAAAATAAAAAAGCATACCAGAGAGTCCAAAAGTCATTCCAATGAATGCTTCCAATTACTTATAGCACATTTCTGTGATTGCAGAAGAAATTAAGAAATTAATTTCTTGAAGAAATTAGGTACATTTGCAGCATCTAACCAACACCAAACAACCAAACCTCCAAAATAAGAATTAATCTCTACAGACAAAAGTCAGGAATTGCCATGCTTGGGAGAACAGTATTCAGCATCCCATCTTTCCCTTTCTATTCCTCCTCAGGAGCCAAGGAAGCAATGGTTGGAGTCAGGGAAAGACCGAATTCTCCAAGAAAAGCTGCGGTTTCCATTCACTGAATCACATGCGACAGAGGCAAAAGCAAATGTAATTTTTGGTATCAGAATGATCCGTTACAGGAGAGTAATTAATGTCTCCATGCTGCAGTTACTGAATACTTCTCGTGTCCCTCCTTTCCATTTTGGAGCCAAAGAAGAGAGAACAAGAGCCGCGTTCCGCCGTACCCTAGGTGCCACGGAGTGGGGAGCCACAAAATGCTGATGTATTCTCTTTTTTTAAAAAACATTCTGACTGTGCTTCTATATCCAGGCACAGTCGTCGCTTCTTACAGCTCCAGCTTGGCAACACTCAACACACAAGCAATGGTGCTCGTGGCCGAGAGTTGTGTGGTCTACAGTAAGCTCGGCTTCCTTGAAAATGTGTGGCATCATGCAGAGTTTATTTGGAACCAAAGTCTCTTGGGCACACTATGTAAGTTTATTGTTTATCATTTCATGAGGAAGTCTTCTGAGGTCAAGGTAAAAAGTAGGAGGTGATATTTGATGTAGAAGTTCCAAAGCACGTTATGTGGTTGCATGGCTGCAGTGCCCGCCGGAGCACTTTGCTGGTGGTCCGTGGAGATCTGGTCGGTGGAAGATGCTGGCTTTCCCCTGTTTCCAGTTGCTATATCATATTTAATGTATTTTTAGCTTCACTTAATATTTTCCTAATATTCCTTTTCCATGTAAGCAATTAGTGTGGTTACCAGGGATGGCAACAGAAGTGATATTCAGCAGCCAGCAGGAGAAGAGGTGGTCTTTACAGCTCTGTACGGGAGAAGATGCACAAGACAATCTCCTTATTACGAGGCTGGGGGAACTCACCCAAGAACCATGGTCTGGACACCTCTCCCCATTCATGGAAATGAACAATTTTTTTTTTTTTCCTTAGAAAATACTGCTGACACATTCATTATCATCACTGAAGATGAAGGAACAAACAAACAAGCTGCAGTTTTTGGCCTTTTGCTGTGAAGTAAAAGCAGGAAGAAAAAAAAAATCCCATGAAGTCACATTCACTTCCCTGATTAAGTTTACAAAAAAAGCCATAGAAAAGTTATAGAGAGGATTAAAAAAACATGTGAAATTGCTGGCCTTGATTTTTGCAGGTTTATACATTTTTTAAAAAAATCTTAGCTTTATAATGCAACTGGAGATTAGCAGGTATAGAACAAATGTCTGTAGAGTTAACTCGCTGATCTCAAGGGTAGAAAAANGATTAAGTCTACAAAAAAAGCCATAGAAAAGTTATAGAGAGGATTAAAAAAACATGTGAAATTGCTGGCCTTGATTTTTGCAGGTTTATACATTTTTTAAAAAAATCTTAGCTTTATAATGCAACTGGAGATTAGCAGGTACAGAACAAATGTCTGTAGAGTTAACTCGCTGATCTCAAGGGTAGAAAAAAGTCTTCTGAAAAACATTTGGCCATGACCCACCTGAATTGTGCTATTTCAGAATTTATNAAAGTTATAGAGAGGATTAAAAAAACATGTGAAATTGCTGGCCTTGATTTTTGCAGGTTTATACATTTTTTAAAAAAATCTTAGCTTTATAATGCAACTGGAGATTAGCAGGTATAGAACAAATGTCTGTAGAGTTAACTCGCTGATCTCAAGGGTAGAAAAAAGTCTTCTGAAAAACATTTGGCCATGACCCACCAGAATTGTGCTATTTCAGAATTTATTTTTTAAAAAATTGAAAAGTTTCTAGGACTTAAATAAATGTCACAACCTCCACTGCCTTTATCCATATTAACTTACTTTCATCTTGCCTTTGACTAATCGAAAGAGACTCATCAACTCAATTGGAGACAACTTAAAAAAAATTATATGGAAAAAACATAAAATGGGGAACATTTGCTGAACAAAGAAAAGTCTCCTTTTATCGTTTTTTATTTTCATTCNGCCTTTATCCATATTAACTTACTTTCATCTTGCCTTTGACTAATCGAAAGAGACTCATCAACTCAATTGGAGACAACTTAAAAAAAATTATATGGAAAAAACATAAAATGGGGAACATTTGCTGAACAAAGAAAAGTCTCCTTTTATCGTTTTTTATTTTCATTCCTGTTTAATTATCCATGAAACTACACTGACTCCAATCTGCTTGGGAAGGCACAGCTGAGAGAAGTCAAATCCTAAT
>VZSC01001160.1:1669-18259 GCA_013398225.1 Steatornis caripensis
GCGCTGCCTGGCAGGGGGCTGGAGGGCAGCGGCGGCTCCCAGGCTCAGCACCGAGCTGGACAAGCAAGCGGGAGGGCTCTGCCGTGTCCCCCCGCAGAGCGAGCGAGGCGCCTCCCACGGCAGCGGCGGCAGCACCAGCCCGGGGGCGCCGGCTCCCGAGCCCCCCGAAGCAGGGGATCAAACGGCCTGTTCCCCGGCGCCCCTCTCCCCTCCCTGCTCTGCCTGGCCAGGCCAACAGGGGCTGTGCTGTCCCCCCCGCCTCTGCTGTGTCTGTCCCCTACCCTCCCTCCTCCTGCCCTTCTTGGCCTTCCCTTGACAGGAGCTGGCTCACAGGCATCCTGGGCATGACCTGCTGCCTGTCCCCGCCAAGGCTCTGTGCCGGTCTTTCATTACTCCCACCAGATGGGTACCAGGAACCATTCTCCCTGCCAATCCTTTACAGAACCCAAGTTAGAAAAATCGTGTCTCTGGAGTCCCAACTTAGCCCCTGACTGTGTTCTCATCCCTGGGAATATTACCTCCTCCATAACATCGCCTTTCCCCTTGCTAACCCTGAGTAGCAGATGTGGGAGAGGAACGTTGTTCCCCATGCTCTACATTTTCCCTCCGCTCAGAGCAGCGGTTCCTCTCACAGCTACTCAAGGCTGTTCAGAATGAAGTGAAACTCAGAAACATTGTCATAAACCTGTTCACGAAATGCTAGGGTGTGAAATGGTTGCAAAATGATTCCGAGGGACAGCAGAGCTGCGAGGGTGAGCAGCAGCTTCCTGAGAAAATGCTAAATAGGGACTTGGAGGTATCCTACTCTGCCAGAGATGCTCTGAATGACTCCGTGAGAGTCTTAGCATCTCGGCATCAGTGTCGCAGTTCATGTATGTCACTCAAGAGACCCTGCTTTCACTCTGTGTCCATTCTATCGCTGTCCTGTCTGCAGGCAGGACTGTGTGTGGAGGGGTGGATCAGAGCTAACCCAGCAGAGAGAAAGATTTGTTTCTTTGCTGCATCAGTGAGTTCCCCAACACAACCAGTTACAAAGCCACCTCTTAATGCTTGCTGTGGATCAACTCCCATCTGTAAAGGGGACTGAGGCCACTACTTTACCTTCATGTAGAAGGGTCATAAGCCACAGGTGACCAGAGAGAACCTCAGCGCTGTGGCAAGGGTACAATTACCAACCTGCCACCACATCCTTCCTGGCACTCGGCTCCTGGCCACTGGCTGTCCCTGAAAAGAACCAGCAAGCTCCCCGAAATCCCATTCCCACAGGCTCAAGAAATAAGCTTGGAGCTGAGTAGTAAGTGACAATAGTAGTGGCTCCCTGACAGCCAGAAACAGTTTTTCAAAGTAAAGCATGAGCTGCTCACGTGCAGATCAAGGGATGTCAAATTTGGAATGCAACCGGGCTATGTGATGTGCCAGTACTCCAAAGTGATCTCACTGCAGGTCGCACCAGGGAGGGGGACGTTGGCAGCGTTGCCTTCCTTGATTTGCAGGGGGGTGCGCAGGTATTCCCCATCTTTTTGTTCTCTTTAGAGCAGCCTTTGAAGAGGGCTGACTAGCAGCTCCTCTGCCTTGCAAGACAGAGCCACACTCTAGTGACCACAGCACATCCCTACAAGAACTGCAGAGGCGGAAGAACCCAGCTATGCCTGTATCTATATGTGATATTCTCCCAGCTCCAGAACTCAAAAACATACAGACAGATTTCTATGCCTGTGACAGAGAAACTACTGTTTACACGCACAACCTCACCTTCTGCTTTCAGACCGAATGCTTATTTTGGGGGCAGGCGAACGACACAAAAAAAACAAGTCCTGGGGTGAGCTACTCTGTGAGACAGAGGAAGGGTGTATGTATCTGGGTCACTGAAACCAAAGCAGGAGTGGTCCCATCAGAGCTGTCGTCCCCAGAAAGACCCCACCTGGCCACAACATGGAGCTGTGTAGTAGCTGTCACTGCCAAAAGCATTTCCAGCCCTGTGCCTAGTGTGCGAGGTTTATTCTAGGAGCAGGTACCAAAAGAGCTGGGAGCAGGGCAGGGATAACACCCTGCATGTCAGTATTGGGGGAGCACACATCTTGGCTTGTCCAGCTGGCTGTTCTGCGGCTGGAGCCCCATTGCTGGGAAGGAACATGACACCCCTCCTACCATCAGCTGGACCAGCTGGGAAGCAGAGATCATGGCTCCATTCTCCCAGAGAGGAGGAAGCTGGGGACAGATGCCATCCTCTCATCTCCCCAAACCTCACCTCCAGCATCATCAGTCCAAGACAGCATCTGAACACGGGCTGTGGATACATTCCAGGGCCAGAACGGGAAAGCAGGGCACCCCTTACCCCCAATCTAACCCTACCTGTCCTCCAGGCCAGCAGTGTCAAGAGAAACTTGCTGGAAAGCACGTGGGTCACAGAGCCGAAAATGGAGCTCTGTGTCTCCAGTGAGCCAACAGGCCCATCAGCCAAGCTAAAGGATAAGCAGTGTTTCTCCAGTCTCTCACATCTTTCCCTGTGTTGCCCCAGGCTCCAACATCCCACGACGACAGAGAATGACAGAGCACGAGGACTTCGCAAGCTTGGCTGGGTACTGGAATGCCTCCGACAGTTACCAGTTCAGCTCTGCCAGTGTCATTGTCCCTGTAGTCTTCTCCCTCATCTTCCTCCTGGGCACGGTGGGCAATAGCCTGGTGCTGGCAGTGCTGCTGCGCAATGGGCAAATGGGCCACAACACTACCAACCTCTTCATCCTCAACCTCAGCCTGGCTGACTTCTTCTTCATTGTCTTCTGCGTGCCTTTCCAGGCCACCATCTACTCCCTTGAGGGCTGGGTCTTCGGCTCCTTCATCTGCAAAGCTGTCCACTTCTTCATCTACCTCACCATGTACGCTAGCAGCTTTACTCTGGCTGCCGTCTCTGTGGACAGGTAACAGTCTAAAGACGCCCCTGTGCTGGGGAAGGAGCGCAGTCTGAGAAGCTGGGCTGAGTAAGGGCGTGGGAAGATTGTGGTCTACCACCAATAGGCAGATGGTTCAAACCCCAGTGATATCAATCCACGCCAAAGGCAGTTTGGGGCCCTAACAACCCCCAAGCAGCACTTCCAGATCTCTCGAGTACAAAGCTGATGCTGCTCCTGTCTGCACTTTCTGCATGAAAGACCTGCCTTGCGGTTAGAGCACTTGAGCTCCAAGCTCAGCTCCCCGCTGTGCCACAGACGCCCACTGAGAGCCACCTAGCTCTGTATTAGAGATGCCACTCAGAGGGTAATAGCTATCCCCAAGCCACCATTTCAGAAGAGCATCACGTGCAGGCAGCAAGGTAAACAGAGGGCACTGTAAGAGAAGCCACATAAATACCCAAGAGATCTCAGTCCTGCCGTAAACACATCTCTCATTCCCCTGGGACTGCCACCCCAGCACAAAACCTGTCATCTAGCAATTCCTGTTCCCCAACTACCCCCAGCCCTCCTGCACCCTGCGCAGAAAGGCACCCACACTGTGAGCTGAGTCCCTTCTTGGGAGGTCACCCAGGACACTCTGACCCCGACCACTGCCACCTACATTGTTCCCAAGGGCTCTGTAAGGTGACTGTGGGAGCTGCCCCACTTCCGACTGAGCCCACACTTACGGTCCACGATGAGGAAGAGGTCCCCACTGGGATAAGCTCCAGCCTTGACTGCCATAGAGAACACGTCCTGGCCTGTCTTGCTTCTTGTGCTTGCTTCCAAGATACCAAGAGAAGATATGGCCAAACAGCCCTCTGCAAGGAGGAGGTTCACAGCACTGCAGGCTGAAGAAAGCTTCAGTACCAGGGAATAACCGGGATGGGTTAAATCCCATCAAAAACTGTGGTTGGGCTACTCTTCCAGGCCCCTTCCCAGGTGCCACCTGCAGAAACAGGCACCTGGACCCAAACAGTGATCTGACACTTCACCCACCCAATTCACCCACCAAGCGATGCCAGCATGCCCTGGCTGGGGCGAGGCATGTCCCATGGAATCCCCGGTAAAAATACCACAGTGCTCTGGGATTCCAGTGGTTACACAGTTTGGCTGCTGTCACGAGGAAGACCCAAAATTTCTCATCGTATGAGCCTCTTGTTTCCCTGCACCTGCATCGCGTGACTGCAGCCTGCCTCTCCAGCCAGCTCAGAACCGGGGACAGTATCTCAAAAAAAAAAGGACATTTTGGCAAGGTGCTAGTGCCTGTGTTCTCTCCCTTTTGGTGGCACTTGTGTGCTGTAGTGCAGTGCTCCACCCAAGAGGTGGCTGCATTTCAGCGTGACATGAAGTGACTCTCACAGAGCTGCCGGCAGCTTTCAGGATGACAGGACCAGCAAGCAATGAGGACCTTGTCACACATGCGACCCTTCACACCAATGGTGTGTCTTATACCTGCTTTGCTGGCCTCAGGGTGCATCAAATGAGCATCCTTTTGTGGGCACTGGCAGGCTGAGGCTGCAGCAGTTGCACTCCTGCCTGTGCTGACAGCTCCTCTCCATCCCCTACCCACAAGCACCAAGCTACCTTCTCTCCTTACTGACCTCTATGTCTTTGCCCTGTGGTGTTGCCTGGAGGCAGGGGAGCAGAGCTGGTCATCACACCATATCTGTCCACTGTTGCTGAGGCAGCAGGCAGACCATCACTGCCTGCGTTGGGCTGGCCTGAGAAAGCAGACAGTACCAAAAAGCAAGGGACCACCTGGTCCCTTTGGTATCAAGGTGGAGGCAGCCACAGCTCCAGTGAGCAAATCCTCCCCCTGCCAGGCTGATCTGAAAGCCAGAGAAGACTGGAAATATGCCCTCAGTGGGCAGGAGCCTGCACGGTGCCCATCACCCAGTGAAGCTTCCCCAGGTCTTGAATCCTCAGTTCAGACCTTTTTCTGCTGGATAAATTCTGCCGAGCAGTGGATTTCTGCATGGTCTCCACAGCAGCATCTCTCTGGCCCTAGCTCAGGGACACAACCCACCCCACCATGTACAGAGGCATGAGCCAGCCCAAGCGTGTGGGAGGAGAAGCATCCTTGCTAGAAAGAGAAAAGCTACTTTACCCAGGACTGTATCTCAAAGAGAGTGTGAGATAATATGTAGGGCCACTGCTCAGGGACTTTCAGGAGAGAATGAAGGAAACTCTCTTGTCCCTGGAGTTCACACGGCCAGGCAGAGCTTGGCTGAAATCTCAGTGTTGGTTGCTTTGCTCTCCCCTCCAGGTACCTGGCCATCCGCTATCCACTGCGCTCCCGAGAGCTGCGGACCCCCCACAACGCAGTGGCTGCCGTGGCTGTGATCTGGGGCCTTTCCATAGTCTTTGCTGGGCCCTACCTAAGCTACTACGACCTGATTGAGTGGGAGTCCAGCTACATCTGCATGCCTGGCTGGGAGGAGTGGAGACGCAAGATCATGGACACCAGCACATTTGCCTTCGGCTATGTCATCCCAGTGCTGGTCATCAGCCTCTCCTACACCAGGACCATCAAGTACCTGTGGACAGCAGTGGACCCCCTGGAGGACATATCAGAGTCCAAGAAGGCCAAGCGGAAGGTAACCAAGATGATCATAATTGTAACCATCCTTTTCTGCCTATGCTGGCTGCCCTACCACGTAGTTATCCTCCGATACCTCTACGGAGACTTCCCCTTCAACCAGGCCACCTACGCCTTCCGCCTGCTTTCCCACTGCATGGCGTATGCCAACTCCTGCCTCAACCCCATCGTCTACGCCCTGGTCTCCAAGCACTTCCGCAAGGGCTTCAAAAAAGTTTTCAGCTGTCTCTTGAGGAAAAAGCACCGCAACAAGGTGCATGTGGTGCATGCTGCCCACGTTGTGCCTGGATTTGAGGCAGGCTCCACTGAAGTGTCCCAGATGCACGAGGAGACTAACAGGTGCGAGCTGAACCCAGCCTCCATGGCAGTCCCCTCCAGTTCCTCCAAGCCCCTTCATCTTTCTTAGTGGCTAAGCTCCACACCATCTGCCAGCTCAGCTGCATCACCAGTTTCAGGCCACCCTTTCCCACTGGGTGAGAGAGAGGATGTTGGAAAGGCAGGCCAGAAACTGCTATACAGTGCTTCTGGCCTTGTTGTTCCTTCCCATTCCATGCACCAACTGTTCTCCTGAGCCAACTCCCCACATGCAAGCTTGCATGCAAGCAAACAAATAGATCCAAACTTGCTCCTGATCCTCAGACCACCTGAACTCCAAGGACTAAAGCTCCAGCTCCTCTGTTGGCTCTCATCCTTCCAACTCCTCTGCTCCATGGCCCCACTGCTCTGGACACATTGGTTAGTTGTCAGAGTCCCTTCTGCCTCCCAATGCCCCATCTGGCCAGACTGGCTCCACAGCAGTGCAGGTAGGGCCAGGCAAGCAAAGGTGCTGTGGACAGCGGCTGGCACTGCCCGTGGATGGCTGCCGTGATGGCTTTGGTGCTGGCTGCACTGCTCTCCCAGGGACTGGGTCCTCCCCTGGGATGTGGGGCAGGCTCTTTGCTCTCTGCATGTGTGGGATGTTGCTGCTGTGCGTACTAGAGAAATGTCTTTCTAACCCAGAGCAAATAAATGCACTTCCCTCATTCAGGCAACAGTGGGACCTGCAGTGGTCATCTGGGGTGGGGGAGGGCTACCCCATACATCAATGGGGCCTTTTTCATAATTGGTGTAAATCACAGTGCACAACGAAAACCAGCACTGAGCAAAGTCTGCAGAGCCAAACTCTGCCTGGTGTCCCCACTCCTTTCTCCACAGCCGTGTTTACTGACACCAGGTCCCTGTGCACAGCTGATATTTTTCTCCCAAGATAAAAGACCTCCACCCTCTACAGTTAGGAGTCTACTGTCAGTGCCTAAAAGCAGCTTTACCTGACCACCATGCTTCAGAGGTCCCATGGGCAGGCAAGGAGCTAGCAGGCAGAGGCAGGGTTAAGCGGTTAGTTCAGTTACGGTTCCTGCTGCGTGCGTGGCACAGTCTTTGCACAGGAGATCAAGGATGCTCACTCTCCATCGTGGAACAGATGCTCTTCAGGGCATGCTGAATGTCATCTCAGGATCTAAGCATGTGCTTGACACCCTGGAGCTTCAGGAAGGAAAACTCTCATTTCCCTTTCCGGGGCCGATTAGATGAAAGTGGGTGTGCCCACTGTCATTGCTAAATCACTGGAGATAGATAGTAGAATCACAGAATATCTCGAGTTGGAAGGGACCCATAAGGATCAAGTCCAACTCCCTGCTCCTCGCAGTTCTACCTAACATTAAACCAAACAACTAAGAGCATCCTTGAGATGCTCCCTGAACTCTGACAGGCTTCATGCCATGACCGCTTCCCTGGGGAGTCTGTTCCAGGGACCAACCACCCTCCCAGTGAAGAACCTTTTCCTAATGCCCGATCTGAACTTCCCCTGACGCAGCTTCACTCCATTTCCTCGTGTCCGATTGCTGGTCACCAGAGACAGGAGATCAGCACTTCCCCCTCCACTGCCCCCATTCAGGAAGGTGCAGGTGCGGTGAGGGCACCCTCAGCAGTGAGGGCACCCTCAGCCTTCTCTTCTCCAAGCTGAACAAGCCAAGTGACCTCAGCTGCTCCTCCTAAGTCTTGCCCTAGAGACCCTTCACCATCTTGGTCGCCCTCCCCTGGGCACACTCTCATAGTCTGATGTCCTTGTATTGAGGTGCCCAAAACCACACACAGCACTCAAGGTGGGGCCACACCAGGGCAGGGCAGAGTGGGACAATCACTTCCCTCAACCAGCTAGCGATGCTGTGCTTGATGCACAGCAGGGCATGGTTGGCCCTTTTGGCTGCCAGGGCACACCGTTGTCTCATACTCAACTTGCCATTGACCCAAACCCCCAGATCTCTTTCCGTGGGGCTGCTCTCCAGCCTCTCGTCCCCCAGTTTGTACCTATAACCAGGATTACCCCATCCCAGGTGGAGAATCCGGCACTTGCTCTTCTTGAATTTCATACGCTTGGTGACTGCCCAGCTCTCCAGCCTATCCAGATCTCTCTGTAAGGCCTCTCTACTCCTGAGGGAGTCCACAGCTCCTCCTACTTTAGTGTCGTCAGCAAACTTACTTAATGTACATTCGATGCCTGCATCCCGATCATTTATAAAAACGTTAAAGAGCACTGGTCCTAAAACAGAGCCCAGGGGAACCCCAGTGGTCACCGGCCGACAGCCTGACGTGACCCCATTTACTGTAACCCTTTGAACCCGATCCATCCGCCAACTGCTCACCCATCGCACGATGGGCTTGTCTCACTGTGTGCTGAACAGTTTGTCCAGGAGGATACTGTGAGAGACAGCGTCCAAAGCTTTGCTAAAATCCAAACCCACCACATCTGCTGGCTTCCCTCGGTCAACCAGATGGGTGGCCTTGTCGTAAATGGAAACCAAGCTGGGTAAGCAGGACTTTCCCCTCGTGAACCCATCCTGGCTATGGACGATGACTGCACTGTTTCTCAAGTGCTTTTCAGTAACTGCCAGAATAGCCGCCTCCATAATTTTACCAAGCACAGCAGTGAGACTGACAAGCCTGTAATTACCAGGGTCTTCCTTCTTACCCTTCTTGAAAATTGGGACAACATTTGCCAGCTTCCAGTCGACTGGGACCTCTCCAGACTCCCCAGACCATTGAAAAATAATGGAGAGAGGTCTAGCGATGACATCGCCCACCTCTTTCAGGGCCCTGGGATGAATCCCGTTGGGCCCCATAGATTTACGGGCATCCAGCTGGAGCAGCAAGTCTCAAACAAGTTCAGGGTTGGCTGGGAGTTCATCATTCCCCCAGTCACGGTCCTGCAACACAGGGCTCCAGGGGTCCCAGGGCCCATAATCAGTGTTAAAGACAGAGGCGAAGGAGGCATTAAATGTCTCTGCTTTGTCTACGTGCCTATTTGTGAGGTGACTGACCTCATCAAGGTTGTCTCTGATCCTCCTTTTGCTGTTAACACATTTTAAAAAGCCCTTTTTGTTGTCCTTCACAGTGCTGGCTGGCTTGAACTCTAATCGAGCTTTGGCAGAACAAATTTTCTCCCTGTGGTGGCAAAGAG
This sequence comes from Steatornis caripensis, assembly GCA_013398225.1. Taxonomy (NCBI): domain Eukaryota; kingdom Metazoa; phylum Chordata; class Aves; order Caprimulgiformes; family Steatornithidae; genus Steatornis; species Steatornis caripensis. The sequence continues at coordinate 10,698 of VZSC01001160.1, forward strand.
CATCCCTGTAGCCCTCCCGTATCGCCTGCCCTTGTTTCCAATGTCCATACACTTGCTTTTTCTGCCTAAGTACTAGAAGAAAATCCCTGCTCGGCCAGGCTGGCCTTCTGCCCCACTTGCATGGCTTCCGACACTGGAATGGCCTGCTCCTGCGCTCTTAAGAGAAGGCTCTTAAAAAGTGACTGGCATTCATGGACCCCAATACCTTCAAAAGCAGATTCCCCCAGAGACCTTACACACTAGCTCCTTCAGCAGCCCAGAGCCTGCTCTCCTCATATCCAGCACTGAAGTTTTGCTGGCAATTTTTGTCCTACTGCCAACAATTTGAAACTCAGCTACTTCATGGTCACTGTGACCAAGCCAGCCACGAATCACCACTTCGCCCACGAGTCCCTCTCTGTGTACAAACTACATATCCAGGAGGGCACCTTTCCTAGTCGACTCCCTCAGTACCTGCGCCATGAAGTTATCTTTAATGTGGTTTAGAAATTTCCTGGATCTGTTTGTGTCTGCTGTACAATATGCCCAGCTGATGTCTGGGAAGTTAAAGTTGGCCCGTAAGGCCTATAGGGCAGTTGATCTAGAGATACCCCTTAATTCCTTGTAGAATAATTCATCGATGCCGTTGTTCTGCCTTGGTGGTCAACAGTAGACTCCCACAACAACATCCACTTTATTTGCCTTCCCCTTCATTCTCACCCAGAGGCTCTCAACCAAGAGCCACTCCAGCTGACTGAGAAGCCAAGGAACATTTGATCCGAGAAATTTATTTCTCATTGTAACTGATAGTAACTTGCAACAGCCAAGCTTTTTGAGGCCAAAATCTGCAAGTGCAAGACACTCCCACACCAGAGGCTAGCACCTAGGCAATCCAAATCGGGAGTAACTTACCACTCCTTTCTTGCTGTGCTCAATATAGTCCAACCAACTCTCCTTGCTAGGTGNCTCTCAACCAAGAGCCACTCCAGCTGACTGAGAAGCCAAGGAACATTTGATCCGAGAAATTTATTTCTCATTGTAACTGATAGTAACTTGCAACAGCCAAGCTTTTTGAGGCCAAAATCTGCAAGTGCAAGACACTCCCACACCAGAGGCTAGCACCTAGGCAATCCAAATTGGGAGTAACTTACCACTCCTTTCTTGCTGTGCTCAATATAGTCCAACCAACTCTCCTTGCTAGGTGGCTCAGGGGCCACCCTACCTTTCCAACAGATGATCCCAGTCTTGTAGAGCCGGGCAAACATTGGGGTAACGCATGCCTTCCTTCCAGCTCTAGGACTGGGACCTATATGGAACAAAACATGTCTGGGCCTCAAAACCAGCCTGCTACATTCTCCGCACACCTTCCCAGTCCCACTGGCAAAGCCCTGGCACTTGCGCGGTATTGCTACCAGCTCCATTGCCGGTTGGAAATACCAGCTTGTAAATCCCAGCTATGATCCCTCACCACACAATGCTGTAGGAACCCAGAGCAGAGGTGGTCCCTGTCCCAAAGACCTTACACTCCAAGCAGAGCCGGGCAGCAAGAGTCTGGCTGGCAGAGCAGGGTATCCAGGGCAGCAGCTTGCCCAGCAAGTGTGGGTGCAGGACAGTGCAGAGCACTTCCAGCAACAGAGTGCCCTCTCACAGGTGCTTCTGGCACGTCTCCATCCTGATTCTTAAGGAAGCTTCTCAGATGTGCATGCTGAAACCTCTGCCCCTGGTACAAGGTCTTACATTCTTCCGTCCTCTGTGCAGAACACGTTCCCTGCTCCTCCACCATCAGGGCAGCCTTTTGAGGTCCCTCTGGTGAGGCAAAGGGGATGAACAGCAATTTAGTCTCCTTCATTCACGAAACAGACTTAACAAGCTGAAGAGCCATTTCCAGTCTGTTTGAAACTGATACCTGTATCTCTCAGGATTCGCTCTTGGCTGCTGTAGTAAATTCACCCAATGGTGAGTGCCATGAACAAACTACTGGTTTGGTTCCTGCCAGGGAAGGAATCTGCTGGGGAAGGCACCTCTGCCAGGCAGCTGTAATTAGTGACAGGGAGCTCCCCTAGCCCAGAGATACTTAGCTAATACTCATAAAACAACAGAAAACCAGTAGCCACTCCAAGATTTACAACTTCCATGTCTGCCAGTCATATCATGCCTGGGGCATCAACAACACTGCACTCAGCTCAGGAGCAAACCAGGCAGAGGAAACCTCGGGCTCAGGAGAAGAGGAACCAGATGCTGCATGAGGCTGGTTCTTTAGTCCCTCTGAGCCTTTGTTAACGAAACCGGGTCTTCCTCTTCCACTTTGAGCAGCTGCCTCCTTCCAGTCTGACTGGTCCTTGGCAGCAGATGGAGGCTCTTTGGGGTTTCTGAGAGGCATTTTCTGTGGTATCACCTTGTGGTGCCTGCTTTGAGACCAGCCTAACTCACGCACAGCAAGCAACCTCCCCTTGGGCTGACCACCAAGGATTACTGCTTCTAGTTCAGCCCGTGAGGTCACGAACATGTAAGAGTTTTCCAGGAGACAACTCCAGCACAGTCCCCCTGCACCCCATCCTTCATTAGTGCTGGTGAAGTTCTGCAGCTAACCACATTTCTGCAGCTAAGCACACAGCCCCCAGCTGCTCCACCCCATCAGGAAACGCCTTCTCTGCCTCACCTTCATCATTAAGGAAGCAGGTTTGGGTTTTCTCTGCTTGAATCAGATTGATAGCCATGGCCTTTAGCAAAGCTCTAGTTACTGCTAGAGCTTTCTCAACAGAACTCTTCTCCTGGGAAAAAAAAAAATTCTGTGCAGCAGCCACCAGAAAAGAACTTATCGATCAAACTGAGATGCATCTATCCTTGCTCATTAGTCCTGCTGGTGAGCCCAGGCATAGACAACGGTACAGCAAAGACAAGTGCTGAGTGGTAGCTGCATTTTAGACTTCTTGCTCTCTGGAGGAAGGTGACAACAGATTTTCCAAGGAGTTCATCTGGACTTGTTCACCTGTGGGATTCACTCTGTCACCCTATCCCCAAAGAACATTGTGTCCCTAGATCTCATTCACCTAAGCCTCTTATCTGCATCAAACCAGAGGAACGCACGCTGAGTTCAATTGCTAATGGCAATTTCTTTGCTGTCAAGCTAGTGCTGGAAGTTACGTGGGAGTTGATGGGACCAGATAAATTGGGACAGATGAAGTTGGGGCCTGGAGTATGAGCCCTGGCTGGGAGGAAAGCAGCCCCGTACTTACAATGCACACAAACCCATGTCTGCATCTGCTCAAATAGCGGAAAAGCTTTTCCTCTCAAAATAGAAACTCCCATTTGTTTGCAAAGATCAAGTGAGGGCATTTTGGAAAGAGATCACAGCAAGATGGAGAAGACACTTCATGAAATAGTACTTGATTCTTTTTAAAGACGGAAATTCTCTCAAGAATCTCCTCAAACTGACTGAAAATTCAACCTGCAGCACAAGAAGAACTCCTGGTGTGCTCAGACCAGGAGAGGAATTTCGAATGTGATTTGGATGGAAGAGTTCGATCTAAAGTAACTGTGGATTTGTTCCCACCAAAAGAAAACTGGATTTAGTTTGCTTGTTTTGCAGAAGGTAAATAATTTCCTCCCTCCCAAACCCAAAAGCTAACAGAAAACCTTCACTCCCCATATAGATCCCAGCTCAGCTACAGTCATGCTCACTTTCGGGAGAAAAACCAGTCACAGAAGTGCATTATCCCATGCAACTAGACACGTTGCCCCTTGCATAGAAGTCTCTGCTGGCAAATGCAGCAGTCAGAAAGGGGCATATGCAGGGATTTCAGGAGCCCTCCGTACCTAGGCTGGGCTCCCCTCCAGCACTGCTGGCAGGTACTGACATACCCTGCCACGTGCATGGTCTAGAGGGGCTGAAAACAGCCCTGCGCCCCAACCCTCGTGATGGTGCTGAGCCAGCATGGCCGACGGCAGGCAGGAGGCTACAGTGAGAAGCAGAGGGATGTGCTCTGGCTTGGACGTTCTTCTGCACCAGCTGCGGTAATAAATAAAGCAATTGTACTTACTGCAAACTGGGCCCAGCCAGAGCACTTGAAAGCTCTCACTGCAGAGCAGCAGTTCAGCCCCACCTCCCACACATGTCTACAAGACAGCACAGCCCCCCTGCTTAGTGTCTGGCTTGAGGGGACAGCAGACCTGGTTCCCCATATCCCTTGGTCACATACAGCTCTCTCAGGAAGCTCTGGAGATGACAAGATTGAGTGGCCCCATGTGCCTTGGGTGCAGGACTTGCATGATTATGCCCAAATGCAAACAGTTATGCCCACATGCAAATCCACAGGTATTCTGTAGGTATCACCTATAGCCCCTGTTACAAAGGCTCAGAGCTGGGCTGACAGGTGGTTTTGTGCCTACTGAGTGGCATTCCTCCATTCTTGCTGTATCTTCTCTCCCTGCAGAAAACCAACTGCTTCAGCTCCTCTGTGCTGGGGAAGGGACACTGAGACTCAGGCCAGGGCCCAGCAGAGACGCAGCGAGGCGGCAGGTGAACTCACTGTCATCAGGATTGGTGCCATAGCTGTGTAATCACCTATTTTACACAGCACCCCCAAATTCAATCCCCACGTATGGAGCGACTGCAGTAAGGTGAGCTCCTTAATGACCAGGCTTGATTACCAGTAAGCAGGCACTTACCTGTCGGCTCAGCAATTAGAACCAAATGAGACACTGACCCAGAAAGAGGAAGGGAATATTTCCTTCCTCAGGGCATCCCATGCAAAGATTTAAAGCCTGCCAACCTCTGTGGCCCAAAGTACCTCTCGCCAGAGCACAGGCACCTGCCTGAGTGAGGTCGCCATTCTGAGCCCAGGCACACGGACCACCAGCCAGCTCCACGTGGGGCTGTGTCTGGGTGCCAGCTATGGGGCAAACCCCACACGGGGCTGTGGGTCCCAGGGGTCCAGGTGCCAGCAACTGCAGAGACCTGTCCTGAGCGTGGCAGGGGATGACTAGTAAACCTCAGGTCAGAGTAGCCGGCAAGTAGGTCAGGCAGAGCTGTGAAAGGGGCGTTCCAAGCATTGAGCTCTAAAACCAATATTATAAATCAGGATTTGAAGGTGCCAGCAAAGGTGCGCCCTCGTAGCTGTGCTAGTCTGTGACTGGGTGTATCTGCGCGTACTTGTGCTCGTTCCCGTACAGATGCCTCTTGGTCTTACCAAATACAAAGTTATTTTCTACTTGCTTTCTGGTCATTCTGTGGGGTTTTTTAAGGAATGAAAGATCCATAGGGGCTAGGGGAGGTCTGAGGGACCTTACTTTTGTCAGCAGAGAGGTTTTTCTCCTAGAATAAGATCCCTCCTCAAGGTGCCTCTGTGCCAGAGCTAGTGGGGTCAGAAGACCAGCAACCTTAAATTACAGAGAAACAGCCTCTTAGCTCTGCAAAACCTGCGAGCACAGCCTCTGCCACCTCCAGCCAGGGCTCCCCAGCCACGGCAGCTTCCACTGCCTGCGATGCCTTCAGCAGCGCTCTCTTTGCCTGCATGTCTCTCCCTTTGGTTTGAAGGATCAAACCAAATCAGCAGGTCCCAGACTTGACTCTCTGCTGCCAGGGCAGCACTTCCAGGGCTGGCCCGAGCACCTCACCGCCAGGAGAGATCACTGCCTTTCAGTGGGTTTTGGACCATCCCTGTGTTTGGTTCTCCTGTACCATTCCCACATTAGCAGAGGGAGAATTACCTTTCCATCGCATGAGTAGTCTATGAGCGGATTCATCTCCCAAAGAACTGAGTTTGTTCACAATCCCAGTTCAATTCCCACCAGAAACGGACGTGCAGAAAGGTAACCATACTAAAGCAGGATATGTACAAAAGCCAGCGGTGGGTGCTAATGGTCTCCTACTGTCCATCTTGCGCGCTCAGCTCAATTCACACTGTTTCTTGAATGGCAGTAACACAATCATCAGCACATTCAACTGAAGAAAATGGAAAACATGTTAACAGCCATTAGAGACAAAAAGAGACAGAAATTGGTTAGGAAGATAAATCAGAAAAGTAACAAGCTCTGAGATTTAAAAGGCTGTTCCTAATGGTGGAGAACACTTAGTACAGCCCACGAGTCATTTTATGTTTGGCTGGTTTTGCTCTGAATGGTTTTCACTTATTTTTGTTTTTCTTTCTAAAGATGACAGAGAGCAAGATCAGGCAGAACATCTGAAGCGAACAGAGTTCCAAGAAGCACCTCCATTTTGGGAATCCTGATTGATAGAAATCAAACCAGACACCTGCCCAAAGCCATGGGGAAGTGCTAGAGAAGACCCAGCACAAAGGGGAGCCCCTGTGCATGGTGCCCCAGGGGAAAACTCAAACAGGCTGGCTGTAACAGGGCTTGACCAGCTTCCTCATTTGTATTGATTATTAGTGGTAGCTGGCTTAGTGTACATGAGCTGCAGCCAGAACCATGGGGAACAAAACCGTGGAGAGGATCCATATGCCTGGGCCACTGACAGTTGCTCTTCAAACCTTCCCACAAAAGAGCTCCTCCAGCTTTTCCATCACGATATCAATTTTTTTAGTGCCTAATCTGTCCCTTGGTAAATTTAAGCCCATCAACTTCATCTCACTGACTGAAAGTAGAGAAAAGATATTGCCACTGCACTGTAGCAATGACTGCCATACATGAAGAGTTCAGCCTCAAGAGAAGACACAAGCAGAAGAACCCCGGTTTAACCAATCTTCCCCACATATCAGATTGTTTTTTAGGCTTTTGCTTGCTCTACCTCTCTCCACCCTGACACGAGGTTTTAATGATACCCATCAAACAGGCATCTCACGCACTTTTCCTACAATGCCGCAGCATCTGCCTGTTCACACATGGGTGCTGTCCTTGGCTCGTCAGTGAGTCAAAAGAATTTGCTACATCTGATACAAAGGGTCGTGTCTCAGAACTATGTGCCCAAGGACACCACCCACTTCCACCCAGGCCCAATAAACCAGGCACAAAGCAGCTTCCAACAGTGACCTTTGAGGTGCAGGGGTCCCTCCTGCTCTGTGCTGGGGAGCACACGAATCACTCTCCCCCTCCATGGCAGACATCTTTCTGTTCACTAGAAAGAGCCAGGAGTTAGAGCCTGGCAAGGTCTTTTAAGGTGAGGGAAGGGGCAGGGGAGGTAAGAGGAGAGAGAGAGAGAGAGACTGAAAGGAAACAAATGCAGTTGTGGGGAAAAAGCAACTACCTTTTGTCTAGACACACTCAATTAAAAGTAGAGAACGTAACTCCACAAACAGCACAATATTGCCAAGAGAAACCTCAGGTAACGTGCTAGGGTTCCACAGAAAAATCTCAGCCACAACCACTCAATCCCGTGGCAGCAGATGACTGAGACGAGTCCCTCCGCACACCAGCACATCGGGGCAGGGCCCTGGGGGCGAGGATCCACGTGCACGCTTTCCGTTCAGGCAACAAGGACACACAGAAGAGAGTTGTGCCTGAATCACTACTCCAGCGAGGCAAACTGCAACTAGCAGTGGGGCTCCCCAAAACAGAGCAACTACTCCAAGCACCAGAGGTGCCTGCACATGACACAAGGCAGCAGCAGCAGCAAAGGTCCCTCT
>VZSC01001161.1:0-48786 GCA_013398225.1 Steatornis caripensis
CTCCAGAGGGACCTTCCAACCCCTGCCATGCTGGGGTTCTGTAACACTTTACAGGACACACACAAAGTTTTTTAATTTTTTTTTTTTTTAAACACATAGCTGGTAGGAAACCCTACATCTCCACCACCACCTTGCCAGCCGAGACGACCAGCCCAGGCTACCACTGCAATCGAAGGTATGATTTTCCATCTTACTTTTGCAGAGGACCTGGTTAAGCATCCCGTGCACCATTAACTGCAACTCCAAAATTCAAAGCCTACGAGTGTTTCAGCACACCCTGCTACTGTGGCGTTATAATCCACCTGTGCTAGCCCTTACCTTTCTGTTCTTTAGACAGCTGTTCAGCTTGCTCCCAAATTTCAGTGGCATAGAGGAAGTTGGACGTGACTTGGACATAGCTGGCTGCCATCTGATGGATCCTCTGGGGGATCGTCACCGAAGACCCGCTCCCTGAAGGGTTGGCTGCCCCGGAAGAGTAATTTCCTGAATTCCCTGGAGACAGCTTTGGCGAGACTGGAGACGGCATACCGACAGGCTTGCTGCTTATCCAAAGAAAAACATTACGTTGTAAACTGCAAATATATGTACTTCAGTCACACCATGCTCTAAGATTAATACCAAGGCCTCTCTGCCCACATTTCAGGGTGCGAGATGCTAAAGCACTCCCACTTTACGCGTCAAGAAGCCAGGATTGCAACAAATGAAATGCTGCTTCTCCAAATCTTGTTTTAGCTTCACAGCCAAAACCTAATTACCAAACCTATCCCCTCTTTATTCAATCAGACCTTAAATTCATTGTTTAAATAAACTGCACCTTAATGAGTAGTAATGACAACTACACGGTAACTACTCTGCCATAACATTACACTTTCAGACAACATGATGCAAACCTGAAATGCCTTCCTGAGACTCTCAGAGTGATCTCTCAGACGTCCACTCTTAGGTTTTAAAGAATAAAAGTAAATTGCTGTGCTATGGAACAGACAACCCTGAAAGTACTTGTAGCCGNACTTTCAGACAACATGATGCAAATCTGAAATGCCTTCCTGAGACTCTCAGAGTGATCTCTCAGACGTCCACTCTTAGGTTTTAAAGAATAAAAGTAAATTGCTGTGCTATGGAACAGACAACCCTGAAAGTACTTGTAGCCGTCTGGGCTTGTAGCATTAATGAAGCTATCACTTTGAGGGGAAAACATTAAATAAAACAACAAAACTCACAGAGATAAGCAACTTGGGCGTTAGTGACACACTGACCCTTTTTTGCAACAAGGAGTTGCCTGACAAACTCTCAGCAGAGCACTGCCACCAGCAGCAGCCTGACAAACCTTCTATCAGAACCGCGCAAACAACCGAGGCAAAATCCGTGCCTTAGAACAATCACCCCAACACCTCAAGGAGTAAAAAGCTCCTGAGCACCTGAGGCACACAGTTTACGTAGAAAACTCGCTGTAAGTGGAGAAATACAGGCAACAGCTTTTACTACTTACCTTCCCATACCAGGTGACGGTGCTTGAGAATTATTATAGGAATTCTGTTGGGGAAAAATAAATTTGTCACCTGGTTTATGTTTATACTTCAACTAGTTATACTTTCTTTGGTTATTTAATTGCTTATTTTTGAACAAATCATTTTTTGTAGTTTTTCTTTTCAGCAATAATCAGAATTTTGAGTAGTAGCCCAGTAAATTCAAATTTGGGAAAATATCCTTTTTTGCTGATGACTAAGCCACAAAATTAGGGAAATATTTTAGCAACAGAAAGCAAGCCACTAAATACAAACAGGATTGGGGAAGTCCTCTGTTCTGTCAGATCCCATTGCTTCTCATGAGAACATTTTTCTTTTTCCAGCCCATTAACAGGAAGAAATCTGTTATTACTGGCATTGAACAATTAACAATGTCTCAAAAAAATGTGAGAAGTCAGGCACGTGACAAGCCTGTTTCCTCTCAGTATTGATAGCTGCAAATTTCAGGGAAACCCAGTGGCATTAGCTACGCATCCCCGAATGCTCCTTTGAAAATCTCAGCCTAGGTTAAGGACTGAGTAACACGACACAACTATCGTAACTTTTTCTCATCTGCGACATCTCGATTCAAAAAAATTCATTCAAAGGACAACTCTTTATCTCCTTTCCCTGACAGCACTTTTAAACCAATTACACAAGAATTCAGATAAATTCACAGGAAGGGGATGATTAAAAACAACTATCAAACAACAAAAACTCAGACAGACCAATTTGGTTTTGAATGGGACGTTGGCTCTGGTGCCAGCTTTTGCAAAGGCTGAATAGCTGTAGCCCACGTAATGTAGCCCCAGGTCCTCAATTCCCTTAAGCTTAATCATGACAGTGAAGTTTCAGCTTGTTATATCGTCAGCAATAAAAATTAAGTCTCGCTGAAGCCCACTCAATTTATTAAAGACGACAAAAGCTAGATTAAATAACTAAGCGAGCGCTGTCATGCTCGGACCAGCAGGGTTAGCACAGCCGTGCTGTCTCTTCCCATCTTTACACTACTTGACTTTGATACGCTTTCGAGGTCCAGTTTTAAACAGGGTACATTCCACGTTCACATGTAGCCATCTGAAAACTGGATTAAGGAATTTTAAGTGACGTTTTAAGTGATTTTAAGAGCTTTAATCTGATGAGGTTTTAATATTCTAAGAAAATACATATGCAATTACCTTCAGATGTTCAGTCAGAGTTTTAGAGTATTTCAATGCACTTTCCTTTTTCAGTTTGAAAAGCCTTAGGTATAGCAGAGATTGACACCGAAGACTGACCAAAGACAGAACAACAAAACATTTACAGTTAAAGTCAAGTTTACCACAACTCAGTGAATTTCAAAAACCTAGCAGCTGTGTTTTTAAAGTTTTCTCTGCCAACTCTGACAAGCCAGCTCTCAAGGTGTAGCTCACCCACAAAAATCCTTAAGCACCTTTACAGTCTCAAGGAAACAGAAACTTAAGGCTTTGTGCGCCTTATGCTGAAACCGTAATTTTCAGCGACCTCACTGATAAAATCAGTTTCCAGTTCTGAGCTTACGAGACAACAATAAGTTACTTCCTAGACAAGGGTTTCATTTATTTTTCGCTCGTGTCAGGACGTACTGAGTCCAACACATTCTGCCATGGCCTCCCTTTTCTTTTCCGCCTGGATCAATTCGTTCTGGTCCTCTACACGCTGCAGCCACTCCATTAATCTAGGAGATTAGTGACAATTCTTTACAGCCAGTCCAAATTCCGACCTATCGCTGGGTGAGCTGATGGGAAGGACGCCCATCCTTTCTGCTGTTAGTCCTTCATATTTCAAAGGCTTGGCCCTCGTTGTCAACATCCCCTCTGCCCCAGTTTACAGTAATCAGACATGCGCCATTAAACTTTACGTACAGCCAAGTGGAAAACTCACGTATTTGGTTCAAGCAACACCTGAGAACTCAGTGTAATACAGCATTTCACATAGATAAAACATTTGAAATTAATCAGTGCATGGTATTAACTTCAGAATACACATACCAAAGCACTGCGAGCCTTTTATCTGCAGCCGTGGCATCTGGTGCCAAGTAATTCTTCAGTTTCATAGTGTATCTACAAACAAAGACATGAAGTAAACTACAAAATAAAGATTACAGTGTCATTTATCAATCACGAAACTCTGACTTTCTTATGAATTTCTAGTTTCAACTGTCTTCACCATTGCAGGAACCTCTCTCAGACCCTCAACAAAACGCTGACCAAGTAGCAACTGGAGTAATTTTGCTTCTCACATGTTATGCGTTGCAGAGAGACTTCGAGAGCCTTAGCAGAAAGCATCTCGACGTTCATGAAAACACTCGAAGCCTCAGCAACTGGAACAAACTGGTAAGTGATCCAGTTTTACTGGAGAATGGTAAGAGAGCTCAGAAGCTGATGGCAAAACTTTAGCAAATCTAGAGGCTCTGATTTCCAGACCTCTTTCCCACCCTCTTGACTTCTGTATATGCTTTGCAGTGCTTACTTGATTAATTCCACAGTTTCTGAATACATAGGGAACGGGGACTTGGATTCCTGAGCATTTTTCTCCAATGCATTCCCACACTCAATGAACGACACGACAGCATCTAGGTAGTACACAGCCTTCTCAAACCTGTCAGACTGAGGAGATTAGAAAAAACTTTTAGGGACAAAAACCAGAGAGGAAGTACTAGAAAGCTCCAGTACAGAAGGGCAGCAAAAGCAGTAAACAAATCTCAGTATAATCACAGAATCATTTCAGTTGGAAAACACCTTTAAGATCAACCTTTAAGAGTCCAACTGTAAACCTAACACTGCCAAGCCCACCACTAAACTGTGTCTCTAAGCACGCATACACTGGATAAGTACTGGAAATTTACTTACCAACGCATCTGCGTTATGTTTTAACTTCTTTGCTTCCTGTAAATAATGATCAGCTGAGTAAGTCCTGCAACAGAGGACACAAATTCATGGACTCAGCCTCACCACGCTGCATTTCCTTTTATGACTGAAGTTTCTTAATGTTGCCAAATTTCCTATTTTTTCTGTCTAACTCAAGTTACAGGAGCTACGCTATAATAAAACCGTTCAAAAAGCTGTTAAAATAGTTAACTAGTATGACTAGTTACAATATGATAAAATTGTTAAAACCAGTTTCAAGTTAGTTCTCCAGTTTCAGGTAATTCAAAACAGTATTTCAAGCAATATGATCTGGTTAACTTTACTGCATTTGACAGTCAAGCAAACCAAACACTTGCCCAGCAACAGGGGCAGGGGAAGGAGAAAACCTGCAAAATTTGACGACAAATCAATCCAGCGCCTCCAGGACTGGCACTACTGAGGGTGTGATTTTTTTAAAAAAATTACAATATTAATACAAAATAATTAAGATGCATTCAAGTGTTAATTGCTTTTGCTTAGCCACCCAAGACAATCAATGCTAAATGACCTTCACAACTAGATTCGCAGAAGGAAATAATAAAAGCGTAATTGTACGTTTCAATATATTAACGTATTCCCTACGAGTTCATTAAAGTTTGAAATAAATTCTCCCATCCATCCTATCTTACATGCCTAAGGATTAAAGACATTTGAAAGCAACATTTGAACAGTCCACTTACAGGAAACTGATGTCATGACAAACCAACAGTTGATATTAAGAAGATCATACACCTACAAAATCAGTTATAATCAGTTCTAGGCCCAAGAAATCCTAAAACGTCTCAACCATAACCTTAAGGTTATAAACAAGTCGCCATTCCAAAGCACAATTACTGTTCCTTGGAGGGTGCTCTCACTGAGCTGTCCTATACTTCAATGCACTCAGATTAATTTTTTTTTTTTCCAAGTTTGATCTTATTTCAATTTCTGGGCCCTGATTTGTCTGGGAATAATTACAAAATCCTCGCAAACTATTTTGTCCTAAATGATTGATAGCGTACACTCATCATTAAATTCACTTCATTTTTTTTTTTCCTTTAAGGAGTAACTATCAGGAAAAAAACCCACCAACCAGCCAGCTTGCCTACCTCCCCAGAGTTCTAACCAGGAAGCTAATTTTGCCTCTGGTATAAATGTAGTTTGATCTGTAAAACGAGTTTGAAGAACAAAGACAAATGCTTTAAAGCAAGCATTGTGCTGAGATTTGAATGGGTACAAGTGAAACCTGAAGTCTGCACAAGATGGTAAAATATTTGTTTTGTTTTCAAGATATTTTCTTTGACCCCACAGGATTAAACCCCACTTCCACTCTCAGGGATCTGGAATTTCAAAACTGAAGGCTCCTCTTTACAATCAACGACCACAGCTCCAGACTCTGAAGGACAAGGGTTCTGCTGAGAACAGGCGGATTAGGTAGCAGCAGTGTCCTGGTAAGGTGAAAGGACCCATCAGCATTTAAAAACAGAACAACCCTGAGCTATTTAAGTCTACCGCTGGTCCTTTTATGCTTGGCAGGAATGTACAGGGCAGGCTACAGTCCCTTCTCAAGGACTGCGCTGTCTGCCAAGTAAATGGCACAGGGAGCAGTCAGACACGCACACGCTGCAGGAACAACGTGCAGCTCTCCAGAGCGTGAGCTTGAACTCAACACCTTTTGTGAAGCAAAACGACAACTCATCTGTCGAGGAGCTGGCTACGCTCCGAGATTCCCAGCCCCACAAAGGGAAAGGCGTCGTTTGCTGTCCTTACCTATCATCAAAAACAAGTTTTGCTCTTCTTGACTTTGAACTTTCCGTAGACGGAGCAGACGTGGGAGGGCAGTTTGATGAATTGTTCAGAATCTTTTCCTGAAAGCAAAATTGTTGCAAAATAATAAAATTAAAGAACTGTTAAATCCTCCGTCTTCAAGAAAACCGTTTGCTGTATACGTTTCCCCCATGACTTCACGCACTACATGCAATAACGTAAGGTCAGTTTTGCAGCTGCTTTAGCTGCCATTCACCATGGGCAGCAACAGAGCTTCCATGAGGCTTTCACCTAACGCTGGCACAGGGGTAGACACGGACACTGTAATCAAGCTCCTCGCTCTAATACACCAGGAGATCTTCATCAGAGGAAGGAATGCAGCTGAGGCTTTCTAGAAACACCTGGGTCCAGGACATCCCTGTCCAGGACGTCACTGTTTCCAAGTCCTATTTTTCCACTCTAACAAAGAGGTGATGAGTATTTTTACGATTTCTCATTCCTCTCAACAGTACGCTCTGCTGAACATCTTTGCCTCGAAAAAAAAAATCCTTTTGGAAGGATAAGCATTATCTTCATGGAGAAAAGTTAGCTGTCTTCACAACACACTGTCCTTGCTCACCTGAATTATGTATGCGTGGCTCAGTATGACACCAGGCTAAAGACTGGACACTGTGAGTCGTAAGCGAAGCCGTTCTTAGTAGCTACACAGTATAAAACAACTCCCCAGCTTCATACGTGTTTTCTGCTCTCTTGATTTATCATGACCAAAGGCCATCTATACAGGTGTATTTCACAACCTATATTTATCAGATTATTGCTAATCAGAAGGATCCTGGAGTTGCCAAGCACCGGATTTGCACAGCAACGTACTATCCTCCATTGCAATGTAGATACAGTAACAAAACATGCAGTGGAATGCAGGAAGAGTACGTAGTACTTTAAGAAAGGCATGACTAAGCACTTCTGAAGTATAAAACGATAAACATCTCACAAATTAACAGCTGGCTCAGGGACATTTCTAGACTGGCGAATAAAGCGCAGGCAGAGCTGCAGTCTGTAAGGTAAATCCACTATCTACAGTTCCTGGAAGTGTCTTACGCCGCCATCGATACACACAGCCCTGCCAGGCTTCTCAATCTCACCGTGTGGGCCCCTGAAGTAACACAGCAGGTCTCCCAGGTCAGATATTCACGCACTCCACCCTGATGACTAAGCTATTTTCTGTCATCACTAATGCCTGTCTGCTGCTTTACTCCTCCCCAAATCAATTACCCTTCCTGAACATTTTTAGATTTTGCTTCTAAGCAAAGGAATCACAAAGGTGAAACCCCTCCCAGTTAAAACATCCTACGCTCAACAACTGGCTGTACAACAGGAACTGCTCATCACAGGTATTCCGCAATACACTCTCAGATGTCCTCACAGGCTAACTTCTCTCCAGTAACACACACTTACACACTGATGAAAAAGCACATTGCAATTTAGTGACCTAAGACTACCACCTTCCTGTAGTATTTTTAAATTCCACCACCTAAATATCTTCCTAACCTAAATCTCTTAAAATTCTGCACCACCTTTATAATCATGTTTTGTCCACTCCAACCCCAGAGAGCACTGTACACTCCTGAGCTGGCATTAAGATAATCTTTCTGACGTGCCATAATGTCATAAAAGAAGAGCTACAGCTTCGCATCATAGCGCTGAGTGTCGACCGTACTCCTGCTCACCTTAAAAATCAGGGTAAGATCTGTATCTGCTCCAACGAGACAGAAGTAACCTCATTGTTCCATTTACTGTTGTGTAAACAGCTTTCTAGCAATATTTCTTATTCACAAATTGATAAATAAGCAGCATCAGCAATCAGAAGATGACTAAAAACATTTCGCTAATTAACATAAGAATTTGGAAGGAATAAGCATTAGTATTCCATGATCTCTCCCAAGTTATTTTCTACTTTATAGACTTCCAAGGTACTTGAGCACTACGAGATGAAAACGCGTATCTAAAACGAATTACATTTTAACTTGAACTGCAAATTATTGTTTAGATCACACCGAGCATGTCAAACTGCAAAGCAAAGAAACAGGCTTAAAGCATTTACAGAGTAAGCCCTCTACCTTGGTTTCTTTAGCACTGCTAGAACTCTTCCCCTCCGTCTTCTTTTGCTTAGAAGATGAGCTGCTTTTACTGCCGCTGCTACTCTCCTTGCTAAGGTTGCTGCTGGACTTCAAGGACGACGACTGACTGACCGTCCTCTTCCGGGACCCGTGTTCTTGCTTGGAATCTTTCTGCAGGACTGGGGCAGCAGGAGACGGCAGTAAATCCTTCTCTTTAACAGCACTTGGCTTTGAAGACCTGGACAAAATGAACAAATTCAGGCTTGGGTTCTTTTTTTTTCCCCTTAAAAACCAAAACAAACCAACCAAAACCTGAAAAACCCAACACGACACAACTTCAAAAGGCCCCAACTCTTTCTTTTTTTTTATAAACAAACCAGATTTTTGTTGTTAGACCTAGCAAACCAGATACAGAGGAAAAGAAAAGAGAATAATAACCTCAGCGACTAGGTTTCTACGAAGCCAGATTAAACTAGTTTTCACCATTTTATTTGTTCTGACCTGAAAACACAGTAGACAAGTTCTAACCATAAAACCACATCCCTACAACTGTTCTTAAAAAAACACCCTAAACACTTACAATGTAAGAAACTGATGCCAATGTTAGCGCCAGCCTGTCTGTTGCAGAGTAGTCAGCCTAACAGCTCAGAAAAAAGATGCTCCAGATAAATGTTCTCTGGAACCCATGAAACTGGAAAGCCTTCTCAGCGTAGCCTTTCAGTACACTCTTACCTTCGCTGCCAAGGGCTACTGTCGGCTACTCCTGGCTTCCCGTAACAATTATTGCTACGCGTTATTTTTATAAAAATCATATCGTTTCATTTAATTAAATGTCCTTCAGATAACAGCACTGGCAATCAAGCAAATATCAGAAATAACAGGTAAAAAAGCATAACCAAGCTAGAAACGCATCGGTTCATTCCACACCTGTTTCCTAACAAACAGCAAGACACTGTTTAATTCAGAACTGGCAAACAAGATCTCTAGCAACTGATGTGCTGCAGCTCCTCACATATTTGTAATCCGGCAATTACTCACTATACAGAAGTGTTTTCCACGACACAATTACAGCAGTTTTCAGTTGCTTGGTCTGAAATAGCAGAGTTTTAAATGGCAGTGGAAAAAAATCCTACTCTTTCCTGGGGATTAACACCAACCAAAACAAATAGAATAAAAGTGTAACAGCTATTACAAAAAGCATGTGAAGTTACAGAAATAACATACAAGTAAGAGAGTATTAAATACTGTTATTGGTTTGCTAATTCTGCATTACTTTGCTTTTCCGTCACACTTTTCCTTTGGTCATCTATCAAGCAAACGTGAGGCTACATCCATGGATCCAAATCCCAATGCCACCAGCTTCCCAGGCAATGCCAGTTAAGTAATTTATTCACAGTTTACAAACTTGCTAAACGGAGAATTACCAGACTGGGTTAATTCCCAAGCACAGATTTTGCAAGATCAAAAGGCAGACACACATCTGATTTCTAAACCAAAACCAAACCCACTGTGTATTAGAGAAAAAAAAAGGGAAGCCCATATTCCACCAACCCTTCACATGACGGGTGACCTTACTTCTGCTACGTAAAACAATTGTTCTTGGCCAATGTTTTTGGTTACAGAAATTAATTCCCACCAACTACCAGTAGAAACTCTGAAGTAAATCTGTCTGAAGGGTAAGAAACATTGAAGTTTTACCCACTGATTAATCATGAGGAAACACTTGGGAGGGAGAAGGGGAGAAGAGGGGGAAAGACGGGCATCCATCTTCTCCTTGATCACCCTGCGCCTTCAATGTTGAAAACATAGCCGAGATACTCACTCCCTACTGCTAGAAGTCTTGTGTCCTGATGGAGCTTTTTCTTCCAGTTTCGTTTTCTTGCTTTCACTGGCTCTGTTTTCATCCTCATTCTGAATAAAGCAAACAAGAAATACATCCAGGCAAACGTCCACATTTACAGCTTCACTGAGAGTGGCAATGTTCCACATTAAGAGACTTAATTTAGCAGGCAATTTACACAGTAAGATATGTACAGACCACAAAACCATGCCCTACAGCATCTAGTCCGTATCAATATTCGACCAGACCCTGGTACTGGAACATAATGAAAAACCAAGTCTGGCTTCTAAATTACCAACCTGCGTAAAAGAAGCAGCAGCTAAATTGTTCGTTTTAGCACAAACGTATGAAAATATGAATACGTGAAATACCAGAAAAATCTGCCACAGGCTTCAATAAAAGATCAGGAGACAGATTTTTATGTTGTGGAGCCTAACAGAGGTGTCCTACGAACACCAGAAAAAGCTAAAAGTCTCGCAGTCTGTTAAAGTAAGCTCAGAGATTTTTATATAAATTTAATCCCAAAGTCAAAGGGTCTTGAAGGCAAATTTCTAAGCTGTCTTCAGCAAGCACTGGAAGTATCACTACAGCGAATAAAAAGGAAAATAGGGCCTCACAGAATAAGTCATCTGGTAACATAACCGAGACTCACACCCAAAAGGTTTCATTTTTGCTACCACCAATGCTGCAGCCCTGAGCCTTATGATCAAGGAAGAACAGCAGCAAATATCGTGTAGTAATCAAGTAGTGAAGTTGCGTGCAGAGCACTCACAAACCTAAAAACAGGAGGGTGGGGGGAAAGGGTGGGTTTTTCTTTAGCTGCCTCAAACAGGCTTGCATCTTCCCTGGTATGTACAAGTAAGCACGAGGGTAATCTGAGGATTCAAACCAGTTACCAACCAGACTATTTGCTAGGATAAAGCCTACATTTAATTGGTCTTACCAAAGCTTTCTGGTTTCGATGTAAGAGCACAGATCTTTAATGCTCTAACTCCAAATGTGGACTGAAAGGCGTAACTGGTCACAGAAACAGAAGTCAACGTGTTCAGAGCCACTGCAACACTCGAGTGCATTCCCATGAACATTAGGAATTACATAGCAACACTTGCAAAAAATAATTACTCACTGTACTGGTCAGAGCTATTCCAATTTTACCGAACAAGCTCAGATCATCTTACTGAATTTCCTTATCTAGAGAAAATAGGAATCTTAGGAGAAGTACAGGAGAAACGCCTGTTTGCAGTTACATATTAAGTCTCCCAGATGACACGAGTTTCAGTAAGTGACCAAGTTTACTTAGGTTGCTCAGTAGGAAATTGGTTTAACTGAAATTATCTATTTCCTCTGGAGAGTCAAATTACTCTCTGGATGATACGTATGATCCTTTGATTCCATGTCATCAACAAAGTCTTACAACCACTGCCAAACCTCTGTCAAAAAGAAAATTTTCAGAATGAAATCCAGAGTAGCATGGCAATTTTTGAATCCCTGAACCAGACCTTCACAGTCCTAACTTCAGGGAAACCAGAAATTGATAAAAATTCACTGGATCACTGAGTCCATCTTACAGTCACAGGTTTGCTCTTTACACAGACTGTCTCTGTTCTGAGGTTTCTAAAAGCGGTTTGAGATTACACCACCGACTACTTCTTGCCATTCCTCACTCCAAGAACACTACTTCTGTTCAGCTCCCCCACTGATTCCTGTCCATTTTACTGCTCCCAGGCATTCCTGCTTTTTATTTATAGTTGAAAAGATGAAATGCTCTTTTGGAAAAGATTACATATCATTATGGAGAGATCCCTCTGCTCCCAGTAAAGCAGCACCCCTGAGATTATGGTTTCCGCTGCTGCCGTGCCCCGGGCCCGTTTCTGCCCCATCGCTTGTCCTGGCAATATGCAATTGCATGATTCACTGCTTCAAGGAGCTGATCCAGCTGAAAACTGACTTTTTTCTTTTATTTTTTTGGCCAGGTAAATTTTCCATTGGATCAACCGCTTGAGCTGGCCTGCAGAGCAACAGGGGCTGGTGCCAGATCAAGTGGAGGCATGAGAAGGCAGGGTGCAGTGCTCGGAGGTACAGAAGCTGTGCCACCTCCATGGGCTCTCGCTACAGTGCTAGCACTCCTACAGCTGTAACCTTCTCCCTACTCCTCTTCGCTCCACAAGAAAATCCCAAGTCTCTGCTGAAACAGCACGGGGATGATCAATGCGTTCTGCACAAAGTAGCTCACCAAAGACTTCTCCTAAATTGCTCAGAGTCACTACCTTGAGGTATGACCCGGGCTCCATGCTTGACACTAGCAGCGATCCACTAAGGGGCTGAGATAACAGGTAAATCCGTCTACAAAATTATCACCTGCTTATGTTTCCTTTTGCCTTTTGTAGAACTTTTGTCAGACGGCTGCTTCTGGGATTCTCTCGCATGCTTCTCTGGCACATTTTTCTTTTCCACTTTGGGTGCGTCAGCATCCTTGTAAGGCTTCCCTGGTATTCTTGATAAGAGGCTCAGGTCAATCTTCACAATAAGTGGGTACCTTTCATCAGGATCACTGAGTGGTGAAAGAAGCTCTTTCTCTTCCATAGGAGAGAACATTCTTTGCCGAAAAAAGCTGTCATCCTCCTCCATGGAAGATTTAACAGGAGTCCTATTGCTCTCAGAGTATTTGGGTGTTTGTGATGAAGGAGGCAGGCTCTCATTTTCATCTGAATCAGAGGATGAGGTATCTGTTTCTATGAATTCCCTGGATTTCTGGGCAGATTTGCTTGAAGCCTTATATTTCTTTTTCTCTGTTGTAGGCCGAGGGGACGATTTGGGCTCTTTCTTTATATTGGGTTTTCTGGAGCCTTTTGTGGCTGCCTTATGCCTGTTTGAAGGTATATTTGTTGCCATGTCTACTGGGGTTTCACTTTCTATTTTAAGACCTCCTCTAGGCTCTTCAACAGACGTCTTTTCTGCTTTCTTGGGCTGCTTTTTACCTACAGTCCTCCTCTGTGTTGAGCTGTCACTCTGGGCAGGTGATTTCTGCCTGCCGCGACTGCTCTCCGAGCCCTTTTGGGTGGGTTTGGAATCTCGCCCCGGTGTAGAAGAAATCGAATCCTTGGATCCGCTTTGATCAGTGTACCCGCTCCCTGTCCCCTGATCCCGTCCCTCTTTTTTGTAGCCTTGGGAGGATGGGATATTGCTGTCCACGGAAGAAGCTGGTGACACTTTATGTGAATTAACTTTGTTCAACCAGTTATCCAGTTGCCACTTGTTTGTTGGTGGTGGCTCTGGCTAAAAACAAATTAAAAAACAGCATTAGATAAAATGTTTCACCTTTCTTCCACCTTCTCCACGGGACAGCTGTACTACGCTGCATGCCAAAGCAACAGGTACACCAAAAAACCCAAGGTAAGTAACGAATGAAATATAAGTTGATGAATACAGGTAACGAGTAGCAGCTCTCATTTCTCCTTTGTCTGCAGCGGCTGCTATCAACAGGCAATACTTACTGCCACAGCTTTCCAGAATAAAAGCCAACAGTTTTTTAAGCTACTGTTACTAAATCTAATTTCTGCAGTCCAATAGGTAACTGATGGTAAAAAAACCACTTCAAAGTAAAACATCAGATGTGTGCTTACATAAAGAATTGCTACCATATCCCATTACAGGTACTTCAGCAAAAGAATATTCCATCTTAAAAGTTTTGTAAGCCTCATTTTTTTTTTTTTAAAGTTTGAGAACTTATTAATTTTTTTTCTGCTTTTGAAACCCAGGATCAAGGCCAAGCGAATGAAGACAGCCCAACTACACGTCAAATCCTACCTCGGGGGACGCACTCTGTGATGGTTCATTAGCTTCACTATCACTGGAACTGCTTTCACTTTCAGAGTCAGATCCTGAGCTGCTTTCGGATCCACTGTGGCTGCTCGAGTCATCCCTTGAATTATCTGCTCCTTCGCTGTTATGCTGTGAAGGTTCAGAATTACTGAAAACAAAAATGAAGAAAAATAAACAAACGGTACCCACGGCACAAATATATCCTAGAAGTCCTTTCATTAGAAAGAATAACATTTTAATTAACATTTACTAGAAAAGTCAACGTAACTGAACACAGTTCACTCTGGAAACAAGCAACCGCCTTTGGTTTTTTCCCCCCTTCCCAAAGTGGTTAGTATAATTTGCAGGACAAACGCTATTTCATCGCTGATTAAATTCTAATCACCTTTTGCCTTAATGCAAGACCAAAGACAAACCTGAATTTCAGAAATGAGATCAAGGCAGGAGTGCTGACTAGACGGATTATCACTCCAGTTTCTACGCCACAACCTACCAGGAATGCCTACCTTCCAGGTGTGCTCCTTGGCACTGTCTTATCGCAGTCCTGCAATCGAGGAAAAGAGCATGAAGCTTCTAGAAGTGACTTTACGATTGTATATACAATTAAATTGCATCAATTTAGAGCCTTTACATTTTTTACGTTATTTAACCTGAATAGCATCTTCACTCAGTGCCTGCGGCAGTTTAAATTTGTCTGTGTTTTCCTTATACAAAAAGGAAAATAAGTCAGTTTTCTCCAAGTTTTCACCACCAACCTATTCTCTCAGAGTTCTACATATTCTGACTACAGTTCTCAGAGTTCCTATTTCCACCACTCACTAATACTCGTCTCCATCTTTTTGAAGCAGGTGGTCCAACATTTTACAATGCTATTCCTGAGATGCCCAGAGTACTAGGAGTTAACCAACTAAATGTACTATCGCAAAGTTTTCCACATGAAGAAAATAAAGTACTTGAACTGGGAACAGGAAGAAAAGAAACAAGAGAGAAGCGTGGATTGCTGCAGGGTAGCACAGACCCTACAGGTATTTCCAATCTAGCATGCTAAATATCATTTTTGGCAGAAGCTGCACAAAGTTAGTATTGACAAAGGGGAAAAAAGAGACTTCTCAATAAAAATAGAGGTGCTGCTGTACTCCCAGTTACAGATACAGTATCCTTTATCATCCCAAACACAGCCCCAAGCTACTAAATGGCAGAACACGAAGGGTTCTAGCTTTAAATGGTGCACCATTACGTATGTTTTGAAGTGCACTACCGCCATTTTCTGTTCAGAGAAAGCCCCTTTGGAATCAGTAAAACAAGATTTTCTAGACAAAAGCATGCTGTTTCAACGAAACAGATCATTTTCCACAAATTTACATTTCGCAATACCTGAGGTTGGTCTAAAAACATGCCATTAGATTTTGGTTTCTTAATCACAAATCTGCTCTTAAGCTGCTGTGTTTGCTGCTGGAACACGGACCACCGCGGAAGTACCGAACCGTGAGTGCGTTCGCTATGTATTCTTCTGAAATTCTGATTGAACCAACATACCTGCTCTCCATCGCTGTCTTCGCTACTGCTAAGTTTTAAGTCATCTTTCAACATACTAAGTAAAAGGGAGAAAGTGAGACAAGTTTTTCCACGTACTTTAATTACTTTCAAAGCATTCTTCTATATTTCAACATGCTATTGTTTATACTACGGAGTGGGCTGCGTGGGTGAAATCCGCAAGATACCATTCTAACATTTCATGTTTAAGAATGGCAAGGTAACTCATTCCTTAGGGAAGAGTAAGGATTCTAGTATTCTGACTCCTTAGCCCATTCTGTTAAATTTAGAAAGGAAATTCAACACAATTTACTAACGCGGGAGGAGCCAATGCGTACGTTCAACTCGTACACAATGGCCAAGAATGCTGTTTTAAATAGAATCAAGAAAGCTAACACTAGTGGCTGTTTCCTTTCTCATGGCAACAGTGCAACTGTTCTAAGCCATAATTATTTTATTATTCAAAGCTATAATTATTTATGGTAGTCATGCATACACACTATTTCACAACACTGAAAATATGTGAACACACTGAAACATATAGCAGGACACAGGGTCATTGTGCTTATTGAAAAACACCTTTGATTACAAAAATAAAACATCTTACTCTGTCTGGTTCGATTCACATCTGGAAAAAGAAAATAAGAAAGGATTACAAGTTGAATACTTCTGAGTTTCACAGTAGAGCTGTTTTACTGACAATCTGAAAAGAAACATCAGCCTCTAGGACCTAGTTCCCAAACTATTTTTCATTGCTATCCTGTTACAAAAGAGGTATTTATCTCCTTTTTAAAGTTTTTTGACCAGATCACGGTCTTTTTTTTTAAATTTAAAACTGCACTGTCACACTAAACATCATCTCAGCTTTCTTCCTATGCATCCCAGTTCAACAAATGTCCAATGCTATCTCTTGTTCTTAGATGTTCTCATGTTCTCCAGCTTTGGAAATACCACAGTTCCTTCTTAGAAATCTATCCTGCTATGACAAAAGCAAAGCCAAATGGTGAACTTTGATTTTTCCCACTTGTTGAACTGGCTGCTTATGAGCATCTTCTTAAACTACGTGTTTTAGGAAACTGACTGTAAGTCTATTATAGAGGGAGTTTTCTTCTTGTTCTAGTCCCTTCCCGCAGGTCATGTGCTTTCTAACCTTGCTAATACTGTAACGTGCGCACAGACAAGCAGAAGAACTAGACTTCATTTTGTGACTGCATCACAACAAATGTTAACTTAGAACACCAAGTTTTCAGAATCCGCAACCACTCTCATTAAATATCAGCTGGCACACCTTTATTTCCACAGACACATTCGTTTGGAAAATCTTTGAACAGCATATAATCCATTTTCAGGTATCAGCAAGGCGGACTACAGCCATCTAGAATATTCCCGTTGCTTTTAAATTTTTCTTCCAGTTGCCTGATTCACAAAGGAAAAAGCTGGGTCCATGCGCATAACTAATAGCAACATTTGTCCGTCAGTTAAGAGACTGAGCAGAAGAAACTGAACCAGATCCCAACCATAGTTTATTGTCTCCTCCAATACAAAACAGTTCCCCATCCCATCTATCCGTGCAACTGCTACAAGCTGCTTCCAGCTGACAGCTCTGCAACGCACACGTCTGGTAAGTCCTGTCCCACCCTGCCCATTCTTATATGCTGATACGTTTCTGGTTCACAAGCCAGTTCTGAGGTCCAAACTCTTGCACGCCTATCCTGACAACCGACAAGAAAATGGGAATGGAAAGGCCCCACGGTGTATTTGTTATTCACTCCAATGTGCCATATGTGGTCCACTGTCCCAGAAAACGGATGCTTAAAAATGGTCCCCTTTTTCTGCCAGTCAAGGAGAAGCATGCTGAAGAGTCTGTACAAGAACTAACGCATTCCAGTAAATGAAACAGCTATTTTCCAAGTCTCTTAGAATTCAACTGTTTTCTCGACAGCCACTTACGATTTCGATTGATGACCATTGGATGTTTTTGATGAAGGATTATATCGTTCTAGAAGAGAAAAAAAAGAAATGCACAGTTGTAAACTCAGCCAGGAAAATAAATCACTCCCAAGCTGCCAGAAATACAGAGTCTTATTAGACAAACCAGAAAGCAGTAACTACCTGACGCCAGCTACAGTCTCCCAGAGGCTGAAGAAGTGAGTGGATGCAGAGACACGATACTAAATACAGCAAATAATTTAACCAACAAAATCTAGAAAATTACATAAATCATTGCTGTCTGAACCAACCCACGCTTAATTTGTTGTTAATGGTGGGGAAAACTGTTTTGCTTCTATCAAGATTAATCTATTGCCTTCTACATGCAGGACACAGGATCAGCCTGTCAAGCTCCAACTTGTTTCAGCATCCCTACATAGCTTTTTAGGGGATGAGCAATCTTTAGATCCAGAAATCAAACTTGGAAACCAACTCTTACACTAGGAATACAGACTCATATAATCTGCTTTTCGGTTTGTCAGGGGGGAGGGGTTTGCTTCCCTTTTCTTTCATTTTGGCAAACTGGTAAGCATAGTTCAAACAGGAACAAGAAGTAAGGCTGTCAAAAGTTTCCCAGAAAATTCAAACAGAACTTAAAAACCAGTTCTGTGTTCTGACTAACCTTGCCTCTCTGTTCACACACCTAAAGATCAGCTGCTCCTATAACGTAAGTCTACGGTTTAGCATTATTGAATTAAGTTTTAATTTGTTTCCTTAATTCCCCACTGTATCAGGTGTTTAGATTAAGCTGCTTGTGAGTATCTAAGAATAAGCTATTCTTCTTTTACTACTTAGTCTGTTTAATCAAGAGGGAGTGGGAAGGATTTTGGAAGGTAACAGTGCAGATCAAGTTCAATTTTACCTGGTACGTTACCTGTGTTAAACTATTTATTTCATTAATATTAAAAATGATGATGCAGTTGAAGAGAAATAAAAGCTGCTTTTGTCCAAAATCTGAAAATGCATACTGGGACAAGAAATTCAAGGATATTTCTAAGCATATTACTATATGAGTTCTTGACCAGTTCTCTCTCCTGATTTTAAAATGACAAAGTAAAACTGAACAGTGAAAAGCAATGTGCTTTTTCTATTGAAATACAAACTCAAGCACTATTCTGGTTTCTAATATATCTCCCGAGCAGGGAGTTGGGCTTTTTAAAGGGTGTTTTGTTTCGGTACTCGGCTATTTTCAATTCGATTAACCAAGGAGGCATTTTTTCACTAATTAGAAAACATGACAAATGCTTTCTATTTCCTAGAAGATAGTAACAACCCTGACAACTCGGTCTTAACTTTCTAGATCTTAACAAGAAACGCGCAAAAAACCCAAGCCGTTGTTTCATAGTTTAAAACTTGAGAAAGTACACAAAGCTTAACTTGGGCTCCATCCTACGACCAGTCTGGAAAATCTCATTCTCTAAAAAGCATGACACACTAAGAATACTGAATCACAACAAAAACATTAAAGATATTACAGGAAGTTTAATATACTCACTCTGCTCTCCAGTGCCAAAACTGGACTGTTGAGACTCCTAAGGGAATAAAAGGTCACAAGCTGTTTTTTCACTGGGAATTTTAACATAGCAAAAACCATGCTGTAATCGAGATATTCTTTCTGCTTAAAGGATGGCATGTAACCTCAAAAAAAAGGAAAAAAACCTAACAACACAACACAAAGAGCGATGCTTTAGCTGGGCCCCAACCCCTCTCACCAGCCGTAACGGCAGAGCCGGCACAGGGAAGGAGTGCTTCACGCTCCTCTTCCTCAGCTCAGCTCTCCCGCTTGCTTGGTTTTAAGAAGGGCCATGTGTAGTTGCACTATGTGATAGCTGCAACTCCAAAATCCCTATGTGACTTCCATAAATCCCATCTTCATGTATGTTTGGCATGGAGAGGAATCATTCACAATGCTTTTCTTTATCTTCCTTACACACAGAAAAGCTTTGCTGCTAATTTTATGTATTTTCAAATGCTTTTCTCTGCATTTTTCTTTTTCAGACACACGCAACACTGCAGTGGAAAATGAGTATAGTAACAAACAAACAAAAAAAACCCAAAATCTTTTCAGTTACACAGGAGCCTAAGAGACAACAAAACTTAAAATGTGAACAGCTCTGCACGCTCTGCCCCAAAGCCCCTTCTCACAATGGCTCCGCGCGAGTTCCTGGTAAATGCAGCCGGGCACGGCTGACCAACACATCCTTCCTCCCCGCCAAAGGCCAGATCTTCATGCAATCAGACAATCCACTTGTACAAAAGCCAATAAACAGTGACCTGTAACTTCCTGTGGTACATGACAACTCTGTCACCTCTAAATCTAATCTCGAAACATGAAGCCTTGCAAACTTTGGCACTTGTATGATCTTCAGTATCCCCATTCCAGAAAACCCAATTCTGTCTCCCAAAATGCAGTAGATTATAAATTGTTTTAAAACACTAAAATATTGCTTTAACAAACAAATATGCAGAGGCTACTGTTACTGCAAACCTACTTGCAGGCTAGAGTGTCCTTTTAAAACGGGACCTTCCTGACCTCCTTTTAAAATGAGGACAAATGCTGGCCCCATAAATAAAAACTGAAAACATTTGGCAATACATAAGGTTATACACACACGTTTTACTTAAATGCTCTGGCAATGGCAAACCAGAACAACAATTCAGTTTCAACAATGAAATTCAGTTTTTTGGGTATACCCGTGAACCAGTCTTCCCAAACAACCAAGTCAGTGACGTGCAGCAGTTACACACACAATTTACAACATTTAATTCTTTAAACACGCAAAAGCTTTACATGGCAAAGCACTCTCAGATATTTCTGATCCCTTAACTTTTTATTTCAAAACTGAAAGCAGTTGCAGTAGTGCACCGAACAAGTATTTTTTCGATAGGGAACTTGCCTTGTACAGCATTTCAAATGCCTCTAACTTTACTAACTGAAAGAAAGGAAGGGACAATAAAAACAAAATTAACCTATGTTTAAAGTGTTAAGAGAAGACGAAGCTGGAGATAAGCCTTGTGACTTCAACAGAAAGCGACAGCTGCACTTCCTTCATTTTTATCTTTTACATAGGTACAAGAAGTGCAATTGTGATTCCCAACTGCCTTTTTCTACTGTCAGCTTACACAAGCTGACAAACTGTAAGTCAAAAAAGAGGTAAAGACCACACAGTAATCAAACACCGCATCTAGAGAGCGACTGCGCTGGGGCGAGCACAAGATGAGGAACTGGCACCCTTCCTTACCAATACACACATCAGACTGCAGAGAGCACCTGCCCAATTGCTCACTTCCGTCGGCTTCCTATTTTCTAAGGCACAGTGCAGTCTTTAAGGGCACTTTATCGAGCTGTTATGTTTAAGTGTGCAACTTTCTCCAACTCTCTTACCATCTATTTTGTCTTTGAATACATATTTCTTTAAGAAACTCAGAGATTTTTTTTTTAAAAAAACTGTACTTTCAACTCCAAAGTTAATTATAGCAGTATCTTCTAAAGGTTTACTTAAGAAAGAAGAAATTAAAAACAACTTAAAGGAAGGAAACTCTTTTAACCAAAGCATAGTAGACTGCTGAGGTTAGATAGTGAAGACACTTAAGCAGGAAACAGAATCGCAGCTTGCACTCAAACACAAAACCTGCGGGGACAAAAACAAGCGCCAGCTGGACAGAACAGCAGTCGGGTACCAAAGTCTCCTTTGTAGGTTACCAGCTTGGCTGCGGTCCCGGGCATGGTGAATGGGACCCATTTCCATTTAATGTTTGAAATCTCAGGCCAGATCTCGTTTTTATTTCTCAGAAGCAAGTTTCTGTATTACAGCAGACCAAGGGACCCAACCGCCAGCCTTCTCAGTAACCAGCAAAGGGCAGACGCTGAAGAAACCTGGAGGCGGAACCCACCTCTTCAGAGATGCCTCCAGGACACTGTGCAGGTACAAAANGCTGCAGTCCCGGGCATGGTGAATGGGACCCATTTCCATTTAATGTTTGAAATCTCAGGCCAGATCTCGTTTTTATTTCTCAGAAGCAAGTTTCTGTATTACAGCAGACCAAGGGACCCAACCGCCAGCCTTCTCAGTAACCAGCAAAGGGCAGACGCTGAAGAAACCTGGAGGCGGAACCCACCTCTTCAGAGATGCCTCCAGGACACTGTGCAGGTACAAAAACCGGCAATGCTCGCACGCTGCTTTCAGACACAAAACTTCCACCCTCTAAGAAACCGCTGGGGTTTTTAATATATTTTACAAACATGCCAGTGTTTTTGGAGTTTTTGACTGTGAGCCCATGGCTTAAAAGTTACATGGGATAAAATTATAGAGTGTTAGGTCATTGGAGAACGTTTTTTATCAAGGCTCACGAATCTACATTTTTTTCATAGCATCCATAAAACTTTCCCTGACCTATTTTCATGAAGTTTTATCTTCTGATTGAAAGACTTCCTGATAATTATTAGATATATTTATAGCAAATGCAGAGAGGCCCCGGTCAGGAGTCGGGGTCCCTTCAAGCTACTCCCTATCTACACATAGGGAAAACGATCTTATCCCAACAGTCTTACAAATAAAATCGACTGGTCCACCAAAGGGAGCTTAATTTTACGTGCGCAGGCAAAGCACACCAAACTTCTGCACACAAGAGGAACGCCGTGAAACACTGCAGCGTTATTACTTGCAAATAAATCGAGCACAGTACTAAAGAGAACAAGCTTTCCTCGAACAGTACTGCTTGATTAAAGCAAACCGCTGTTTTGTTTTGTTTTCTGAATTCTGCTCTGGGTCCAGACTGCACAAGCCTACGGCTCGCTAACTCACTGGAATCCTGAGAAGATCCTGCTGCCAAGAATGACAGAGGGGAGAAGGCAGAGGAAATTACAGGCTTTGGATACAGAGAGAGAAGCTGACAAAGTTCCATGGCTAAGATGTGCAGCCACAAAATAAAAGAAGCTGGCAAAAAGTCAAAAGACTCAGAGCAGCCATAAATGGAATTTTTTGCAAACTGGGTGAAGAAACACAATCCAGGTCAATAGGTTCAAAACCCCACAACCTCCTTTTTTTGTTCAAACATCAACAAGACCATGCAATCTTACGTAGCTTCTCTCCGCGTCACAAGGACACATCCAGCTCCCCGCACACTTCTTTTTTCCCAAACTGAGTCAAATACCAGGGGAGCCCAGAAAAAAGCAGTTCTAGCAACCCCGCGATCAAGTGGGCTCAAAAGCGTATAAAGGGAAAACACCTCCCCAAAGGCTCAGGAATAAGTATTCAATGCAGTGGGATCAGTACCTCTGTTGATGAGGAAGGGTGTGGAATTCCTTGCTTTGCTATAAAAGGTAAGAATTATTTCCAAGCTCACAGTTTTATATAACATAGGAAATAAACCCTGACTAAAGGTAACATAGGCAAGATTACTCTTGATCTAACTCATCATCACAACGTTAAGAAACTAGACAGTGACATTTGTTTCTAGATATGCCATCCAAAGTGAAGCTGAGAACTGTAGAGTATGTTCTGCGTTTTCAGCTCACTGGCGAGAAACAAGCAAGACACAGCGAGGCAGGACACACAGCACAAAGGGCGATGACAGCAGGGCTGCCCGTGCCTCCGGGGTATCTAGCCAGTACGAGAACCTGAACCGTTTAAAATTCCCAGCCTGCGGGACTTTTGAGGACGTGCACTTACAACCCAGGACCTGGAACCTTGGCCAAAAGAAGGTGATGTCAAAACACTGACATCAGACAATCCGTTTAGACAGATTACATTAGAGTTCTCAGTGAGAAAAATCTTAAAATACATCCCTGTTTGGTTTCGGGGAGCAATTTGGATCAAACAGGGGATTGATAGCAGCAAGTGGTGCTCTAGAACAGCAGTCTGCGCAGAAAAAGTGTAGTCTTCATTATTATAAAGGTGACTTTTAGAAGACAAATAGCATAATTTCTTCACTCTGAAGTGATGCCGCATTAGTGGCGAAGTATCCCAACCCATTTCAGAGATACGTTGAGTCCAGAAAAAAATCACTTCGCCATGTTACATCTTTTACTGGTAATCAGTAGACTCAGGAAACAAAACTCGAATTCTTGAATGAGTCAGCTATCGCAAGCCAAACTGTACTTGCTGAAGTTGCTACCCACAGCTGTCTGCCCTGCCTACCCATCAGCTTCCAAGCTACCCTGGATCGCAGAGCTGTGTTTCAAGGCAAACAATCACCAGTGCCAGTCTGCCTCGAAACACTGCGGCTGGGGCTGCCAGATCCAGCCTCAGGGGAGGGAACAGGCAGCTGAGAGCAAGAGAACTCCTTCCTCAGAGGTCTCAAGCAGGTCTCCTGGAAACATGCCCTGCGCTGTCAACAGCAGCAAAGAGCCACTGATTTCTCTTCAGAATTAACAGCTTAAACACTTCAGTAGGTATGAAGTGTATGGGAGGTTAGGAAGCAATCTTTTGGGACAAGTGATCTGAGAATTTCTTTATCAAAACACCTGGTTTTAAAAACATTTTAATTTTTTTGTAATTGAAAATGTAAGATCTAATAGAACTACTAATGGACTCTAAAATTATGAGGGAAATTCAGTTTATGCAGAAAAGTACATTTAAATTTCTTAGCATTTACCAGCCAGTCACCATTGCTCTGCTAGATGGAGGTAAACACAACGCACAACGCTTGCTTCTACACAGAATGGTGCAAAGCGTTTCCCTAATAGGGAGAAGGCTCAACGGCAATTTCAAGCTTCCGAAGTATCCTGAAGGAGGTTTGAACAGATGAAATTAAAAAAAAAAATTAAAAAGTTAAAGGAAAGCTGTATTATGGACATCTTTGCAGACTTCTGAGTGTGTGTAAACCAGAGGAAAAACGATGGCATTCACTCTACCGCTGACAAATGTTGTTGTGAAGCAAGCTAAAGAGATACAAAGCACTGAAACAAACGCAGAGCGTATACAGAATTGAATTTTAAAGAGTTCCAAAATCCTGATCTTGAATAGGAGTTACTCTTTCAACAGCATTCAGTGTTTGACTACTGACCTTTGTTGGAAAAGGAAATTTTGATGGTTCAGTTTTACATGGCGTATGAATAGCAGTCAGCGGAGGAGGCCAAGAATGGGTCATCTCCTATAACCAGAAGAAAAAAGGAAAGCTATTAACAAAATTAAAGCAAAGATTTCAAGTTACAATCTTGATTCAAATGGTAATCCTCTCAATTTTCAGTCCATTGTCCACACTGCACTAAGCTTTATATTCAAATCTTAATTTCCCAAATGAGTAACAAAGATTTTGCACATAAACCTAAACCTCAAAATCGTTACCCATGAGAGCAGATAGTTAAGACATAGTAACAAGCAGAAAGGCATAGATCAATAAAATTGGTTGGCCCGAACATAAACCGCAGTAGAAGTCAGAGTCTGATCATTTCAGACTGTGAAGAGCACATGCAGGATACAGGGGTAGAAAGAAGAATCCTACGAAAGGGAAGTTTGAGGAAAAAGGGGAAAAATCAAATGCCTGAAGCTGGAAAGAAAGTGCCTTGTATTATATCTCAGAGCATCTCCAAGGACCATGGAGTACCGGAGGTCAGAGCAAACAGTAAGAGGGGTAAAAACACTTGACAAAATAACCTAGGTAGAAGAGAAGGGGAAGTTCTGCCACGGGGTAGCAAAAAAATTACTGTAATCTAAAAAAGATATCAGAATGTAAGGACTGTATTTTGGTGGAAGAAATGGGTAATTCTGGTTAGCTTAACAGTGAGGTGGCCTAGAAGAACAGGAATGCAGTGAGGATCTCCAGGAGATGATGCGCACGCCCAGCAACGCCCAGTGCCCAGCTCACATACAGCTCTGCTTCCGGTTTTCCCCGGTCTACCTAGTTGGAGGAGTAATTGAAGAGCCCTCCTGTAACGACTTGGAGCCAAGCCAATTTAAAAGGCACTAAGCAACTGCAGAGTACTTTCCGCCTCCTTAGTAATGTTTGCATTTTCAACAAGTAAGTTATGAACAAAAGCACAGAGAACTTACTTTTAGAATCTCATCCACGCAGCTCACATCACCAGATGCTGATGCCTACAAATCAAAACTCAAGATTAACGTCTCCTAAAGCAAATTTTCCTTAAAAGATCCCAGGGGCTAGAAATAGTTAAACGTCAATCCTTATCATGATTCATATGGACTCTATATAGATACAAACAGACCTTGCTAATTCTCTTCAGCAACTTTAATTTCAGATAGATCCATATTTTTTATGGTATGAGTCACATCCAGTGATGAAACGCAAATACATGAGATCTATAAAATTGCCACAATCATCTCTTACTTTTCACTTGACAGTTAAGGCGATCATAGGCAGTCAGTGGTATTAAAAACTTCTACAGAGAGAGGAAAGAGGATGGTAGCTTTCAATCATTTCCTGGAAGAAGGCACTGGATAATATCGGAATTCAAACGCATGACCGTGAATGCGCAGTAATGACAAACCACATTATGAAGCAAAACGCTACGTTACAGCATTAATCTAGAAACACCAGTAATTATGAAACTATGAATCTTCTGCATCCCTGACTGCTACAAGC
Organism: Steatornis caripensis; assembly: GCA_013398225.1. Classification (NCBI taxonomy): domain Eukaryota; kingdom Metazoa; phylum Chordata; class Aves; order Caprimulgiformes; family Steatornithidae; genus Steatornis; species Steatornis caripensis. The sequence continues at coordinate 26,024 of VZSC01001161.1, forward strand.
AGAAAGGAAGCAAAGCTGCTATACAATTCCCTGCAACAGCATTAGCACGTCAACTCTTCGCAAATAAGAAAATAGTTTGTTTTCAAATTCCCTTACCTGTGTCCTGGATCTTATTTTGCTATTTGTTGAAATCCCAGGAACAAATGCTTTTCTCTAGCCACCACAATTCAAGCAGTTAAATAGGAGATGCAATGACATTTCGCGATTAAGAAAGGCACTCTCCTTGTGAGCTGTAGTCAGGGTCTGTGCCTTAACAACTCAGGCATTACCAAACTACTACAAAGTTGTTAACCCAATGGTATCTCGAATCCAGCACGCCCGATGCAAGTTCTGAACGCTGCTCAATTTGGTGCGCTTTAGGGTTAAGCTTATTTTCCCTAGGTGAAGGTATAATAATCACATCTATTAATTGCTACGCACTTCAAAAGAAAATCTGACACATGCAGATAGTATCACTAAGTCTAAACCAACTTGGCTCCCAGTAATGACAATATACATACCCAGCTTGTCAAAATATTTGTGAATATCCTACTGTTTCACCAACTTCCGACTACAGAAATATTCTGCGAAAATTAGCCTCCCTGGGTTAAGTTAGCCTTTCTGAATGTCTCATATCCTTTGTTTAATAAAAAAAAAATCACAGTATCCATGGGGAAGAAGCAGAAGGAAAAAATAATTACTTTTGTACAGTCCCCACTTAAAATACAGGTCTTCACTGCATAAGTTGGAGATGTTTTGTGTAACAAAAAACCCCCTAGTGTTTACTGAAAACTAAATCTTGGTTATGTAGATTGGGATTTTACAGAAGCTGGAAAATCCCAGCCCAAAGGGACTTATGTTAAAGAAGCCAGGAATCAGCAACTTACATCCAGTGGTTGAGAAGGTATTTTCAGCTTGGTTAGATGTGCTTTGCTGCTAGGCTTCAGCTCATTCACGCTGCTGCTGTGAGTCTGACTACTGTAGTGTTCAGAGGATAACTTTGGTTCCATGGACTCCTGTCCATCCATTGGCCTTACGTACGCAGTGGGTTTCTGTAACATTGAACTGGACTTGGACATTAGTGAAGGTGGAAAAGACTGATTAGAGTGCTGTCCACTTGAAAATGAGGGTACACGGGAGGGAGAGTCCCAGTTGGCATCAGGATCCCGGGGAGATTTTGAACGTTGGTGTTCTTTGCTGTGGTGATCATTTCCATGAGATCTCGAATGGCTGGAGCTCAACGAAGAAACAGCAGATGGTTTTCCAGGGCTGGAAGAACGGGGTTTGGAGTGTTCGGACCCATGCTGGCTTTTTTTGCGGCTGCTGCTGCTACTGTACGAGTCACGGTCGTGCCTCTGGCCACTACCACTAGTGTTATTGCCACTGCCACGCTGACTACTATGTCCGCTCTGTAAACTCGAGGACCGTTTCTGAGATTGCGAGGAAGTGCTAGGAGCGGGTCCTACGGGAGTCCATTTGCTGCTCTGATGTGAGCTAGTACTATGTCTCTGATCACCAAAGAAACTTTGGTTTGATTTTTCATCTGGCGTTGATGGTACAGTTGGTTTGGGAATTCCAACAAGCTTTTGTAGCGATCTGTCTCCTATGAGATCCTTCATTTCATCATAATTACCAAGCATGCTCTGAATACGACTAGACAATTTATCTTCTTTGCTGGTCTGTGAAAATAATTTTTAAAAAGAACGCTTTAAAAAAAACCCCACAACTTCGTTTTCAGCTAACTAATTTGACAACTACTGCAGTTAATCTAAATTTCATGGCTAAGATCATGGCTGGCAGCCATGCCTTTTTTGCCATTGTTTCCAATTCTCAACTTTAGTTCTTAAAGCAGTAATTTAACCCCCTAAAGCATAAGGAAAAGATGTATTTCAGCAGTGGCAAGAGCTGAACAGCACTGTCAGGGTTTAACCCGGCAGGCAGCTGAACACCATGCAGCCGCTCACCCACTCTCCCCTGGCAGTCGGGGAGAGAATCAGAAAGGTAAAGGTGAAGAGACTCGTGGGTTGAGATAAAAACAATTTAATAATGGAAATAAAACAAAATAGCAATAATAATAGAATATACAAACAAGCGATGCACAGTGCAACTGCCCAGCCCGCCCCTGGCTAGTGGTCCCAGAGAAGTGAAAATTCCGGAACCGCAATCCCGCAGCAGAGCGAGCTTCCTGGCCAACCCTGGTCTATGTACTGAGCGTGATACGGAACATTCCATCGGCCCATGTGGATCCGTTGCTCCGGCCATGCTTCCTCCCAGCTTCTTGTGCACCCACACACTAGCAAAGCACGGGAAGTCGTAAAGTCCTTGATTTCTTAGCAACTAAAAACATCAGCGTGTTATCAATGTTCTCCTCGTACCAAATCCCAAGCTAAATCCAAAACACAGCGCTATTCTAGCTAGTAAGAAGAAAATTAGCTCTATCCCAGCCAAAACCAAGGCAAGTACTAGCCAGTGCTTCAAATAATGCATTGGTGAGCTGGATGCAATTTTAAAAATTGTGGATGCCTACTCTCACCTTAAAGACTAATTCTCCAATACAGAATCTATTAGTCTTAAAAGTTTTAATTAACAGTTAAATAAAATCAGCTTAACCTCACCGCTGTATGTAATTTTTAATTAGTATTTACAGCAGCATAATTCTTGTCACCAACAAGATCATATATAAAGAGTGAGCTCTTTCTTAAAGAACGATTTTGTTTTCAAATCAGGTATACTGTATCATTACCCATGCATCCCAATCAGCTGTAGTTAACTTCATACATGTGCGGTTTGCTTATCAAGCACAGTAAAGTGATGGGAGGACAGGAATAAAAAAAAAAAAAAAATCAAGCGCAGAACTCCCAACTTTCCTCCTGCAGGACAACAGTTTTCAGTCACAATGGCAAGCCAGCTGAAATTGTGATAAGCGAACAGGTCTGCTTTCAGAGTTTTGAGCTACATAATGAAAATCTTAAACGGTACTTTTACAGCTCTCCCAGAATTAGGTTCTTTTTTCCAGTTCTGTGCAGCAAATCAAACCCGGAAGGAAACCCAGCGCAGGTTTAAAGCTGCACAAGATCATAAACAGAGCCAGCCCTTTCAAAATAAACTAAAAAAAATAAAAAACAAACCCCAGATACAAACAACTGGCACGCTGGTTAAAGCTGATAATTCTACCATATCAGGCATTTCAGCATTTAAAATTAACCTCCTATTTAAACAGTCTCTTTCTGAACGTACCCATGTCTAGCTTGCGTCGATTGAAGGTTAGAAAGTGTAGCAACAGGCTAAAGCACCCAAAAAACACAATTTGGCACAACACAATGGACAGTTTAATTATTTTGAGTTACTGTAGCAAAAGCAGAAGCAAGCCAAAAACTGTTATGGTTTTATCATCCCTTTTCCCACTCCCTGCAAAGCAGCCCCTCCTTCGTAAGCTTTATTATAAATCTGCCCGCAGAGCTGGTTAATAACTGTCCATCCTTAAGTTTCAAGCCCTGCTTAAGTACTTGGTTGACATAAGAGCTGTGGATCTGAAAAGAATGCAGATAAAAATGAATTTAAAATACAAATTTGCATACAATCTGCTAGAAAAACTGCATTTGTAAGAACTGCATAAACTCACAACTTTGTACGGTTCAGCAAAGAGAGGAGAGTTAGGTGGAAAGGCTTCTTCACCCTGTTGAATTTCTTGATTTCGCCTTTCCCTTTCTTTCATACGCAGCACATTCCGGTCTTCACGGTTCATGTTGCTACGAACAAAAAAATAATTTCTGATCACAGAAGGAAAGCAGGAGAGACGCAAGCGCACGCAGTTAGCCCCTGTACCTGCCTGTCCGACACAACGATCTCAGTTAAGAATCCCCTGCTGACTGTAACACCTCAAACCTGAGATGTTTGACCAATTTAAGACACCTCGCACTTGCAAGAGCTGTAACCCACAATCTACAGCCAGCTTCTAACAGGGAAAGTTTACGCAGTAATAAAAAAATGAAAAAATCCACAAAGCCCTCAGGCAAGTAACTATTTCAAACCATTTCACCTGCTTTCATTTAGCTATTTCAACCCACGCTGTGCATCTCCCATTCACTTCTAAAATACTTTTTCTCCTCCGCATCCACTAAAAGCTCTGCAATTTTACTTCTTTATCCCACCACCTATTCGGTGCCTGACTTCTACTGCAGATTTGGGTTTGGTTTTGCTGCTGACATACCTTTATTGGCACCCATTCTCCAATACATTCTAACCTCAAGCTTTGAGGTTGTTTCCAGATCTCCCTTCCTCCCTGACTCCCAAAAGACGTTTCTACTCAGAGCAGTAATTTCAGTGAAGTTCTGGCAATATTGCACCTTTTGCCTTACACCATACAGTGTTCTACTGGAAAAACGCAGATTAAAAAACTGCCAATCCCCGCTCTTTCAAATCTTGCTTTGCAGTTTGGTCTTGCTGCTTGAGTTCACAGAAATATGTCAAATTATTGCAACGTGGAAAAAATAAGTTGGAGAGGGCTCCCTTTAAGCTCAATAAAGCATTTTGTTTACTCCTTGAAGTCCCAATAAGACTCTAAGGTGATAACAACTCTTTTAACATGTGCTATACCTCATATCAAGAGATTTATAAATGTGCCTTACTGATCTGCAGAACGTATGGTAGGTGCTCCCAAGAAAGAAACAGATGTTCTTCCGAATAATTTGCAGTCTAAAACAAAAATGTCATCTGCCTAGAAAACCATTGTTTCATGTTTTTAGACAGCTGCCTGATTACTAGGGGGGAAAAAAATTGCTACAGCATTACTTTGAAAGCTATGTGAAACCAGCTATTCCGTTCTAAACAAGACTACTTCAACCCATCACTCAGTTTTAAAAATACTCGCCTTTCCACCTCAATAACATTTTAGCCTCTTACTGTAATTTCTCACTCACTTGGCTTCACTCTGTCTACTGCTCTGAATGTAGTGAAATCCAAGTGCATGCCGAAATCAGAATNGGCTGCCTGATTACTAGGGGGAAAAAAAATTGCTACAGCATTACTTTGAAAGCTATGCGAAACCAGCTATTCCGTTCTAAACAAGACTACTTCAACCCATCACTCAGTTTTAAAAATACTCGCCTTTCCACCTCAATAACATTTTAGCCTCTTACTGTAATTTCTCACTCACTTGGCTTCACTCTGTCTACTGCTCTGAATGTAGTGAAATCCAAGTGCATGCCGAAATCAGAATAAACCCACAGGGTAAGTTTAAATCTTTGGCGCTTTTTAATGCGACGGGTTTGTTGTATTTCCAAGGTAAAAGCATTGGCACAATCCAACTCAACGCTGATATCAAGGCTATGAACACGGTAACTTTTAAATTCTATGTGGAAAAATCACTTTTTTCTCCAGTTATCCTGTAATCAGCTGAACTCACCTAACTGCAAGTGAGCATCAAGGCTGCCTACTGAGCGAAGGACCTGTACGCTGGAGCACGGCAAGCAAACCGCCTGGATCGTTTTGACATCAACGGCAAACTTGTTTTAAAAAGTTTGAGGCTTAAAAAGCTCGTTCTTCAGACTGCAGCCCAATTTCTTGTACATGCAGGATTTAACCAGAGACAAATATCAGATTTAATTATAGATACCGATCAGTTAAAGCCAAGAGGAGCGGTTTGAATCTACGACATTTTACTATTGAAGGTAAAACGCGAAGCAAGGAACAGGGTTACCCCTTCTTCGAGTAGTTCATCCACACCAGCACGCTAAGATTGTGAATTATACACAGCTATGCATTTAGAAGATTATAATCTTAACTAAGAATTTTACATCTACGTTTTACAAATAGAAAGTTAAATATTAACAAAGATCTTTACTGTCTTTTAGAGACAAGCATCATCTTTCAAAACCTTATCAACATTTACCATAATTCTTGGGACTGAGATAAAAACCAACATTTGTACCAACACTGTCACAGGAAAGGCACATCATAGCAAAGATCCACTTGAGATCAGAGCTGGAGCAAAACCAGAGCTGATCTGCCTATACCTGCCAGGTCAATGAAAAATTAGTCATCACAAATAAACCCGCTGGTCACACTTTTTACCACTCCTCCCCAGTCTTTTGTAGTATAGTAAATGATAAACATCTTCATAGGTAGTCATTCTGACTGCACAGGGATTGGGATTTTTTTTTTTTAATTCATTTAATTTTTTTAATTAGTCAATAGTTTGAATGTGATTCAAGTTAGACTTGTTTGTATCTCACCTTCTAAATCTCTACACAGAGACAAATTTTAAGTGCCTACAATGTGTGCTAAGCTATTAAAATCACACTAGCATTAAATGTGTAAATAAATGAAGTTAGTGGGGCTTGCTTAACTCTGTACTTCAGACAGCTTCCCAGTCAAATTTGTATCTTCCACAGCCATGAAACATAACAGAACATAAATTTGCCTGCATTCGGGAAACATAAGCAGCAGAGATCTTTGAGAAGCAGAAGACTAAGGCATGCCTACACTAAATCAACATTGATCGCAATTAACTTCAGCATAAAGGAAATGGCAAAACTAAGTTTTCAGACCGCTTGTAATTATAACAAACCTTTAAAATCCACTATGTAAAATTTACTACTGTGATCAAAGTTATGTACTATTTGCTGGTCCTTGTTTTTTTTGCCCGAGCCAGAGCGGACACCAGCCCCATCTCAGGCTGGGGTGAGAAGCTCTGCTCTCTCCCAGTTTCGACGCCGACTGGTGGGAAGGAGCTCTGCCCCATCGCTACAGAGTCAGAGGTGCACAGAGGCAGAACTGCTCCTCCCTCTCCCACATCCACACCTGCATCCTGGATTTAAACCTTTTCCCACAACATAAAAGAGCCGGGAGCAGCCTGGTGCAGCCGAACCCCTGCCACCCCTACCCCAGCCTCCGGGCAAGAGGGCAGCACCTCCCCTCCCTGCACGCCAGGCCTGGAGGTGGAGGATGAAGGACTTGTACCTGCTGCTACCAAGAGGATCCTGCTATAATTTCCCTTTCCCAGGAGGCCTGAGCAGAAGTGTGAACTGCCAGGAGAAGCAGGGCCAGGCTAAGGCAGACAAAACCAATGCCCTCGCAGCACGGACCAAAGTCACCTTAGTTTCCACATCTGGAGAAAGAGAAGTTCAAAAATTAAGAGAAATTCCAAACCAGGCCTAAAGCACAGTGCAGTATTTCCATTTTTAGAAAGTCTAATTCTCCGCGGTGTGAGTCACTCTTTGTGCACAGTTAGCCACGCTGCACCCCGCACAGCCCGCTTAGGACGCGATTGCGCAACACAATTGACTCTGCTCAAATGTCCTGCCTCTTCTCCGGCTCAATACCAAGAGCTGAAAGCAAGCTGGAAATTCAGCAGGAAGGTCACAGAAAATTCTGACACAAAATCCACTTGTGCGTATCCTTTAACCACTGTTAACTGCTGATCTCGACGTACCGAGCACACAAACTAGTCGAGCGCCATTCGAATCATCTGTACCAGGAACACAATTTTCATTTCTCGTTCCAACATCTTACTAAATCCTGTTTGGCATTTCTGTTCATCCTTAATCCAAAAAGGGCATGGCTTTGGCTAGAGCTCACGCAAGCAATCATCATCTCAGACTTTATAGCTCGCGTTACGCAATTGCAGCGCCGCTGCTGCCCTGGCCCTCTCCTGCTCCCTCGGCTCCGGGGCAGGGGCACAGATCCCAGGTACGTACGGGACTTTAGGACCGCGTTTTCAGTTTAAATAAAACCCCAACACGCCCACATTGCCCAAGTTTTACTGGCAACGCTGTTAAAGGAAAGACGACCCTGGCCAATCCCTGGGGGCATGCGTAGGACTAACAGCTTCCTTCAGCCCTCCTCAAGCACAGCAGGCATCCAGGAGCCTGTCCTTGCACAAGTTCATCAGCACCCCCACCAGCATCACTCCAGCTTCCCAGACACCGTAAGGCAAAACCATGAAAGGCGAAGGTCCGCCCGAGTGATCCAAACCCACCACTTTCCAACCAGACGCTAGTGGATCTTCAAAGCGTGTTTACAACACCTTGACTTCCTTCAAGACACCTTAATTTATCTCAAGGCCTTTTTTTTTTTTCTATCTCCATCGGTTTCATAAGCAAGAGAAATCAAACAGCTCATTTATCCAGTGCCTGTTAATCGGCTGTGATGAAACACAAATTTTGTTTGACAACATTTGGCCACGAACGATAAACAGTCTTTGGCGAGAAGACGTAATACGTAGCGCTTTGTGCAGGGCACACCTAGCTGCGTAAAGCACAGACGACTCAAACAAGGTGGGTTTTTTTAAAAAAAAGAAGAAAAAAAAGCTGGAAATCCTGGTTCTAATAAGGAACGATACGTTTTCAGAAGGCACTTAAAAATACCAGAAACTGCCTTAATGCTGCATCCAACTCCCTCCCAAAGGTACCTGCTACTTCTTCCAAATATTTTTCTTACTCATACCATGAGCAGCAAGGAGCATCTAAGGAGCTGGCACAGCATGCTTCTCCCAACTCATGCATCAAGTATGGCATCGCTACTAATCTCATCACTAAAATCACATCCACAACCCTAAAAATGCTACTCTGTCAGCTTTTAATACAAATGCACTCACATAAGAGCTGTTAAAAAAGGGGAGAATTTAAAAAATAACTGCCCTGCAAACACAAAATTAACAAAAACCCACCAACACACAGACCAGGAACATGCTCTGGTGTCACCAAGAACTATTTAATGCTCGTCACATACCAGTGAATGTGTGGTCTTAGCTTCTAGCTTTCTATGTTACGGTAAAGGAAAAAAAATGCAGAAAAAATAAAACATTTCCGACTAAAATGATACAGCTTTGGACAAAAAAGTACAAACGGTTCTCTTCTCTGGGTAAAGTTTAAAGGATAATCACAACACTACAAACACAGAAGCACTACAACCATCAAAGTCGTCCTCGTGGCATTTTATGACACTGAAATAAGGAACAAAACGAAGAACATGAGTTTACAGAGATTTCAAATAATAATCATGTGTGTCAAGAAACAGGAAAAAGCAACTTTTCCGAAGGACGAAGCATTCTGCTTTATTTCTCCCCGCTGCACTTTTTGAGACAAAGGCTGCAGTTTTCCACGAGCTCTGGGAGCTCCGCAGTGGTATGCTGTGCCAAGGGAGGGGTATTTAGTTTGGGGTGGCTCCAACCGCAAACGGTATCTGCTCCACCAAAGAAAAGGCTGGTTATACCAGCAGTGTTCTTGGATTATAGCTCAGGATCAATCAACTCGCCGTTAGGCACGCTCAAACAGAAAGACTGCGTACGTGAACATAAGAAAGCTTCAGCCATAATCTCACGTAGGTATTTTGAGGAGAACGAACTCTTGTCTAGCTCCGTCTCTAGAAGGGAGCCATCCCTCTTCCCAAGGCTTCATGAGAGGGTCTGAGCTGCTGGTCATACCATATGCATATAACTGTATTGGTAATACCATACAAATAGAAAGCAGTGATTCACCATTCCTACAAACATAAATGTTTCTCCTTTCTATAATATAAACATCAATGTTTCCATCCCACCCTTCAGGTCAGGGATTCCTCCTGCACGTTCAACAGGGAGATCACAAAGTACTGTCAGAGCTGGACGTGAATGCTTTTGTACGCATCGTGAGGGTGGGAGAGCTTTAAAAAAACTAAATTTAGAAAGTTGGCCTGGGTCAGGTTAATGTTTGACACAAACTACCAGGGAGCGCAGAGCTAGCAGTTTGCTGTAGGCACTTCTTTTTCCTACTCAGCTCCCAAACAGGGCAGAAACCCCCCAAGAAAGCACTATACGCCTGGACTTGCCGCTGCTTCACAGACAAATGAGCACAAATCCTTCATCACCGTTAGTTGAGAAAAATTTCACAGTGCTTTTTGTAAGAGGGCATTGTTAATTCCCATGTCTCAATCAAGTGACGACACAAATAACTGCACCCTGCTCTTTAGTTTTATCTGCCAGATTCCCTCATCCATTCCCCCAAGCTGTACTGGGGTACCCAAGCATCAGCCAGCACCATCTACTCAAGAAGCCACCAGACTGCAATGATGGATTTAAGAATTATATTGATGAGTTCTAACTCAACGCTAACTAGTTCTAAAGGATCCCCAAGTCCTTTTTCAGTAAAGAGGCTCTGTAAGCGTAACGCCTCATTAAACAAGGTCTGATGAGAAATGGGTATATTATTCATCATACACGAGATGCAGCACATAGAAACAAGCCCTGCATTTCGACTAAGGTGAAAGTTAACATCCAGCAACTGGATTTCAGAAGCCAAATTAAGGAGGAAACTTCCAACTTCAGTTGGAAGCTCATTTAAAACCAAGTTTTAAGTCAATTTCTAAAACATACTACTAAAATAGCTTAAAACTGTTTACATCCAGGAAGAATTTACAAGACTGGTTTGATGTAATTTACTCAAGGGATCTTAAAGAGATACAGAACTACTTGCTCTTTAAAACGTCCCATTTTTGTGCAAAGGTATTACAGGGTAGTGAAGACGTCTGGCCCCCCCTTCCCCCTGATTAAGCTGACACAGACATCGGTTTTATTTTGTGTCACTATCACAGACAAGCTCTAACCGCACAGGCGTGATTGCAGACCATGCACGGCTCAGCATAGAAAACTGAGAAGGGACCACACTGCACCACCCAGACTCTCCTGCGAGGCTTGCAGCTCCCACCCAGAGAGCTGTTGCAAAGAAACAGTTCCTATCTCCTCTGCAATTAAGCAGACCTGAGGCTATCGTGCTCTGCCTGTTTTTCTTTTTTCTATCCTATTCATGGACAGGAAGAGGCAACAGCTGCCTGGCTCTCAGAAACAAAGTTCACAGCTCTTTTTCTTCGTAGAGGGCAGAGCTGCTTGCAGGACACCAACTTTAGTCCCTCCTTTTTGTCCTGTCTCTTCGGAAACGGTAGAGAAATAGGGAAGCCTGGGAAGTGACAGCACAACTCTCTCCCCTTCTCTCCGCGGACGCCAACAGCAGGCGACAGTTCACGCCTCCACCCGCTGCTCCTCTACCTGCCGCAAAGCGAAGGCACGGGCGGAGGGCACAGATCCCACAGGGGAACGACCCAACAGTGGCGTGACTGACTCTCAAAGGAAAATAATATCTCCGACATCGAACACCACGATACAACAAAGCGACTAAACTCGGTTTTTGCACCTACCACAACGCCAAGTCAGGTAAGGCAGAGGAGTCGCAACGCACTCTCGCTATCAATAACTGAGCCTGAGCTAGAAAAGGGACGTGAAGCTCATTTCTGCTGTTAAGCAAATTTCAATGCTGCCTTGCCAAGTTTTTGCATTTCTATTTGCTTCATCTTGCAGTATCAGAACTACTTTCAGGGATACGAGGCTTTCTTAACCGCAGCAATTCTTGTTAACAATTCTTTTTAATGTCGAGCCCTGACGTCCTACACTTCAGAAGATAACAAAACCAAAAGCACTGCAGTGCAGCCTGAACTCAAACAGAGCTCTGCCATCCACCGGGAACACGAGTCTGTTTCTCCTGTAACTCTCCACTCAGCAAACTCCAACCCAGTTCAATCTCACGCTCAAACGACGACATTCTCCTTATCCTTTCAATTCTGCATCGCTGGTAGATGCTATAATTTGCGCAGTGCAAAGATGGAGCATCACGAACACAAAATTTTTACATGCAATCTTTTCATGTCCGCACAGGCTACCCACAGCATATTCTAATACTGTTTCCCAACAACATTCTGCAGTTTAATTGGGCAGAAACTTAATAACTGAATTCCTGTGCCTACATGTTCTTCTGTTTAAACGTTGAAGCCAAGACAATTGGCGTTTAAAATTTATTAAGCAATAGTTCAGACATCCAACATTAATCTGGCTATTATAGTTCTGACTTCCTCACATTAATTTACTTTCATAAAAGGCATCATTACATTTGAGTGTTATGAACTCGACGGCATCAGGATTAAGAAAGGATTCACTTCACAGAAATTCTCAGATAAATACGCTCTGTGGAAGATTTGCAACAGTAGACGATGTTTTAACGAGGTGCCATCTAAACTAAAAAAGAGCGAAAAGGCAAAAGGGAAAATCCCATTCATTTCAAGCTCACATCCTTCTCCCATCCTAACAGAACTATAGAAAAAGCAAGGACAGAAAAAGTTTATCGCATACATTACCCAGGTTTAACCGCCGTTTCCTCCATTCTCAATGAAAGATCCTCAGTCTGCATGGTCTCACAAGACATCTATCTCAGACTTCCTATCGTAACCAGTACGTTCTGCTGCACACCATACTAAAACGAACATCAGGGTTTGAGATAATAAATTCTGCCACTGTATAAACCACTTAGGTCTTCTGTAACTGCCGCAGCAGTAAGGTCTCTTCCTTATGACAACGCTGTGTAAATACTGATAGCATCTCTGCCTCCTCCCCTCGCTCTTCCAAGCACAGAGTATTTTCTAAACACAACTTTTACTTGACGCGTCTTCACAACACAAGTATCAGTAATAAAATATTTTGGGGCTATTAATACATCTTGTGCCCAGCTCTACTTGGTTCCTAAAGCAAAAGGCAACTTTCAGAACGTGAGAGTAAAGCATGGCTGCGGTTCCGAGTCCCTGGCGCAGGGGACGCAGATGCCCACAGCAGCTCCCACGCAGTGTCGTGCTCCTGCCCTGCACCACTCTCCATTTACTGGAGCTGGTTAAGATGAATTAGGGAATTCTGTGCAGGTTCACAATAGGTATTTTAGGGGCAGGTTTATTTTTAAACACAGGTTTATTTGAATGTTCCATGGCCCCCAAAAACAGTCACGTCAGCATTAGAGAGCAGTAATAAGCAACCTGTTCAAAACAAAACAACAACAAAATCCCCAACAAACAAAAAAACCCCCTCAAAAGTCTCATTAAATTACTGCCTGTGGGTTTTGCATCGCAGTGTCATAGCCGGACTTTGTCTGCAACAGCTGACGAGCAAGGTAGTTGAAACGACTGACGAAACAAGAGCAGAAAGATGCTGGAGAGCACACCGTCAGACCAGCCAGAGTTAAGGAACTTCATCGTTTTGTAATTTAACTCTCTTCAGAGACACGGCAAAACACTCAAGATATGCTATACAAAGACTGAGTAGCACAACAAAGTGAATTATGTTTCCAGACTGTTCCTAGAACAACTAAAGGGGGTGGAGGGAAAGCACCAAAAAGCCAACCGCGTTCATGCACATCGGCACGTAAATAGCTTTTTAAAAGTGACGGACTGACCTCACACAGCACCAGTGGTCCCCAGTAGCAGTTACAATATTTCCAGGATTGCTTTGCGTTTTCAGAATGGGAAGGGTTTACAGACTTCTTAAAATCCACAACTTTGAGTATCAGAAAAGAGAGAATAAGAATTTTAACTCTGATACCTGGTTTTCAACCCTAAGTTGTATGCAAAACGTTCATCAAATTCATCACCACTTGCTACCCACCTGGAAGCGGCTATTTCTACGTGAACGACATGACAACTCAGAGACCCGGGACACTTTCTGATAACTCAAAACTTTCTTTTTAAATTTAAGTACACTAACATGATGACAGCGCATATTAGTCAAACTTTGGAAAAACCCACTAGAGGAGTATTTAAGATCTGTAGACAAAGGAAAAAAAAAATCTACAGAGGTAAGCTGAAATCAGCCGGAAAGCCACAGCTTTGATGTGCAGTGCTTCCAAACAAACACTAGTTTAAAAAGTTGGAAAGTTTTAACCTTTCATCCTACCTATTACATGCCACCTCTATTTTATAAACCCTGTAAGCAGGCACCGAGCACCAAGATATTTAGCATAGTATCAATTATGTCAGGATAACAGCCGATAAACGTTAATTTAGCTATACAAACCCTTTTAATAAAATGACGTTTCCTTCCCCCCCCCCCAATGACGTTAAGTTGGGGTCCATCCCCCCTCCCCCAAGTTCTTACAGCTTTTTCTCACTTTTCTGAATGTGCCCTTAAAACAAAACTCACGTTGTTGACAGGTCTACCACATTTAAGCACTGAAAAGAGACTGAGCCACCAAAGACAGCCCGGACAGAACGTGCCTTGCGCTGCTCCCTGCTCCTGAGGACCCCATGTCCCAGGCAGGGCAGCCAGGAATCAATGAGTCCTTGGCGGTCACCCCCGCAGAGCACCAACCCGCTGCCACCCAAGGAACCCGCAGTTCCACCAGAGATGTGATAATTATGAACAAAAACAATTACGAAGTATCCTCCGCAGAAGATACGTGAACAGTTTTTGGTTTACCCAGACCAAAAACTTAACTTCTGCATTTGATAAACTAGTAAAGGCGTTGTGCAAGCTGTTTTTGAACTGCTGTTCCTAACGTATTTTTAACTACGAGCTAAAAGATGTGACAGATGTGAAACTGCAAAACACAGAATCCTAACAACGTACATAGAATTTAACACGTATAGAATAACAACATATAGAATTTAAAGTTAGTGAGACTCAATGAATCGTGCCGCCAAAGAAGTTAAGCTTTTTCTCGTATGAAGGTAAAGAAAAACACAAGCAACCTTGCAAAAGTCTTGTCAAAATTCAGTTGAATTTCCAAACGCTTAATGCAATAGCCCGGTTCAGCTCATACACAGACTTTCAGCACGTCAGTTTGTTACAAAGCTTAAACCCGGTAACGTCTCCGTTAACAGATAAAACTGCTTTCAGGCACTGCAGAAATTACATAGCAAGAAATGCTTCTCACCGCTAAAGCTTCCAGGGATATGGTGGACAAACCAGCTTCAATTAAACAGTTTTGCTGCCTTTCTTAGGCACCTGGCACGGACAGCAACTCCTTCTTGTTGGCTGAGTTAACTGAATTCTAGTAAGCACAAGCTAAGGTATGATTCACTATTTACTTACACATAATAATTTTAAAAATATTAAGTTGTATAACGGATTAAAATAAATTGTATCAACATAAAGTACACTCCTGCTAGCAAGAAATCACCCCATTGTATCAGCCAATGAGATCTAAATTCTGTACTCCTCTTAAATGGAAGCCACGATTAAACGACACCTATTTTTGACCACCTTTAGTCTTCGAGTCTGTCAATATTCGCACAAGTTAGGTACGTGAAGGGGACACCGTGAAACCATCTTTAAAAGTCAATTCAGCGTGGACCTTGCTTCACGTGGCCGTAAATGAACGCAACTTTTTCCTTAAAAAAAGAGGAAACTGGAGAAAAATTAAGAAAGAAAAGTTCTTTTTTAGGAGGTTATTAGTGATTAACAAATTTAAGCTGAAGACTACTTGTTAAAAGTCTCCCCTAGTAAAACATATTCCTGGTTAATTATTGGCTAAGAACGTGTCACAGTACAAACTTCTTACTTGGGTTTTTCCTCATTAAAAATAATTGGTGCAGATATTTCAGCAGAAGTAATCATTGCTCCAGGAAAAACCTCTTCACTCTTTATCTTTTGAAGGCTACCTACACCATAGTTTTCACCATGTTAGATCAACGTTTTAATGCGATGCNAAACTTTTTACTTGGGTTTTTCCTCATTAAAAATAATTGGTGCAGATATTTCAGCAGAAGTAATCATTGCTCCAGGAAAAACCTCTTCACTCTTTATCTTTTGAAGGCTACCTACACCATAGTTTTCACCATGTTAGATCAACGTTTTAATGCGATGCTAATTTATCCTATCAGCATCGTAAGGCCAAAATTAGATACAGCGGTTCCAAAAGTTCGCTGTGCTGCTTTCCACCTGCAGCCAGCGTGGTCAAACAACCAGCACCCCCCATCATCAGCCCCTGCTTCCCCCCAATATACAAAAACCTACTCAAAACACACAAACAAAACCATCAGTAAGCTCTTTTCCACAGAGGACCAGCCAGCACATCAAAAAAACATGAGAGGGGAAAAATATCAGTCCGTTTTCTCTCATCTTGGCCAGTCTTTATGCTTCAAGGCCCTTAAAGCTACAAGAAGTGTTAAGACATCTTTGTAAAATCGAGCATTTTTCAATCACAGCAACTTCCATTAGGTTACTAGTCCTATTTATGCCTAAACACAGGACAACTTGCTGAATTAAATTTACGTGTTCCTCCACTAAGCCCTTTAACCCACTTCTCCACGTCAAGTTTTTCTGAAATTTTCACCTTAATGGCTCAATTTTTCAGATTTGGACTTTGACCAAGCAATTTTTTAATTCTCTTTAAATAAGGAAATGCTTATGCTAATAGTAAAGGAACACTGGAAAATGAGATTGGCACATTTCTGATTTTTTTTCCAGAAACTCTGCTTACTCCTCTGCCCACAAAATACATAACATCACACAGAAACTAAATTCCCATTTTGATGTGGCTTTTTTTGGTTTGATTTTACCCTTGCCTATAGGAAGAATACTCCCTTCCTTGCTCTGCAGCCAAACTATACAGAGACAATTGTGGACTCTTACCTCCTCACCCTGCTCGCTTTAGTGACCTGCGTACATCAAAGCCTAACTAAAACCATGCAAGCACTTCCATCACTGACATCTCTTTAGCGTCTTTTGGAAATTA
The DNA here is from genome assembly GCA_013398225.1 of Steatornis caripensis. NCBI lineage: Eukaryota > Metazoa > Chordata > Aves > Caprimulgiformes > Steatornithidae > Steatornis > Steatornis caripensis. Next base: position 42,523 of record VZSC01001161.1, read on the forward strand.
AATTAGATGCAGAAACAACAAAAAAAAACCCCATGTGAATGTACGAAGGTGTACAATTACAGCCAGCTGTTGAGCTTTTATGGTAACGGTAGCATAGATGGTGACCCACATGAAGTACATGTTTAGTAGTCTGAAGCACAAATTATCGCAGACAACCAATATAAATATTACACATTCATTTAAAAGCAGACACTCGCAACGGGATCACAGTAACACCAAGGAAAGTGCGTTCTATGTTTCTGACTGTTCTTCACAGCCCTAAGGCACAAGAGGAAAAAAGCACGGAATACAACTGCCTGCTAGGGCAAACACAGCTATCACGACTTGTTTCCAGATTTTCTGATGCCAGAACACCAGTTACACTAACATTGCCTTATACGGCTTCAGGGCGGTTGTGCATTTATCTAGGAGTACGTGTCTATCTATGGGTAGGTGCTTACTACCTCCGTACCTACACACTCTATGCAGCTGGGAGAGCAACGAAACAACTGCTCTGTTCTGCTCGTACTCCTTTGGTTTCTATATTTGAAAAACACTTCCATTTCTCACATCACTGCCCGATCACAGATCACGATTCAGCTCTCGAAGTAAAGATTCCTACGTACCTGCCACACTTTAACAAAAAAGCAGGAGCGCGGGACTGTTCAGTGGTGGGGAATTTCCGCAGGAACCAGAACTGTTGAGGGAAGCACCTAAAAGGGAGTGCTATTTACCTTGGTGAAATCTTAGAATCTAAGCTAAGGACGAGTTTTAACAATTCTCCCTGTCTGAAGAGTACTTTTTAACTGGTCACTGGTTTCCCAATGTTTGGTTCTAAAATTAAACACAATATTATTTTTTCCTCAAAATTGGAAAATCTATGTAAACAAAATCATCTACGAGCCAGCTCTAGCGAGATACCAAGTACTCATCTCCGTTTCCAGGAGACTACAAAGTCACAGCATAGCAAAACCTCCATCCCTTCTCATTTTAACACCATATACAGTAAAAGTTACAAACTTTTAAAAGCACTATGTTCCAGGATCCACTTTGGTTTCAGACATTCTCCGACACTATTCCCAATCCCAGGAGAGCTACTCCCAAGCGCTTCAGGAGGGGCACACGCATTTTCAGGGCTCCCTTCTGCCGCTCCATGAATAAACCACTAAAGTCAAAAGCTGAGCAGTTTCCAGCACAGCCCAAAAGACATGCGTTTTAAAACTGCTCTTGGAAATGCAGGTAACAGGGGAAACATCGATCCTTTGCAGGAAAATTCCCAATGTAGTACTGGGAATAAATAGCAAGAGACTGCTGGGAGGCTCTGGGAGTACAAGGGGAGAGATGTGGAATGGTAAAACAGTCTGTCCTGGAAAACGTGACCGTTACAGGAGTACAATATTAGTGAAAGTACACTCTATTTCTTTAATTATAAAACACGGAAAGCAACACGTTCATGTAAATTACCAGTAAATGTTATGACATGAGTAAAAACTAAGATGAATTGTAATGAAGAGAGATCAATCAAAGGGGGGGCTACGAGCTGTCTGATGAGGTATTGCTGGGACCGGGCACCACAGCTCAATAAAAGAAGTGCAGGAAAATTTTTCTTAATGAGCTGTTAGCAGAAGAAAATTAGTTCCAAGACTTCAGGGCAAGAACTTCTCTTATTCAATGTTTGTACAGTACTGAGCACAAGGAGATTTTTTTTCCCCCCCTTTTTTTCCTGTTGGTACCTGGCGCTACTGCCAGTTAATAACCAGTTTTTACATTCATCAGCGAGAATTAATTCATTAATGAATTAATGACACGATAACATGAAGAACTACAAGCTAACACACTTCAGGAGAAAATATAGTTTGCTACATTAGGGGAAAAAAGAGGTTTGAAAGAAAGTTAGAGAAAGAAACTTGGAAAGAGGTAAGAATGAGAGCCTGGGGAGATGGTAGACACCAAATGAGACACGAGAGCATGAGGCAAACAATATCACAGCTACGGGGAAAATGGAATTTTGGACTGCACGTACGAAGCTGGCACAGAACCAGACGAGGAAGCAAGCCGTGCTACGCTGCAGCTACATGCTGCGCTAGGCACCTCTACAGAACTCAGAGACAACACCAGATTTTCATTTCGGAGACTGATACAATTATTCGAAATGGGAGACCTTAACTCCCAAGGAATACGTTTGCCCGGTTTGCGTATCGAATACAATAAATCTGGATTCCCATAAGAGAAAAACATACAGTAAGAGAACAGTACTACTTTAATAATTCAGGCTGACTAAACTTACACAAAAAGCTTTATGCCAGGAAGGAGCACAAGCCTGCGCAGTTACATTCCCTAAGCAGTGACAGAACCCCTATCATTCCACAAGCTGGAAAGCATCTTGTTAGCCTTAGAGTAACTGCAGAGAAGGAACAACCCTGCAAGAGAACAGTAATTGCCACATAAGTTCTTTCGTCTTGAGTTTTGCAATTCTATGAACCTCATTGCTTATTTTAACACAGTTAGCAATGTATTTTACATACATCTAACCCTCCTCTATCTAAACATAAGCTGTTTCCTGTGTCATTTCCAGACAGTCCCTCCTCAGCCTACAGCCTTCTCCACCTCTCCACAATTTGGGGTGTTCTTTTCTCACCCCTTAGCAAAGACGACATCAACATTGCTTCTTTCTTGATACAAACTCCAAGACAGACATTAAAACCAAATGACAAGCCAGGTGGACTCAAGTTGAGTTATTTCTTAGCCTCTGTTGAAGGCAACTGTGAGACTACAGTAACACGAGAGAAAGGAAGCGCGCCTGTAGAACAAACCACATGTGAGTAACAATCTGAAATTATGTGGCCGAGAACAATTACTGCAGCAGAAAAGAAACCTCAAGTCACCAAAATCTCAAGACTATTCTGACATCCTCAGACAGGTAGACCCCAAATACGACGCTGTGTGACTAACTTCCCTCCCAGCTCTACACACATGATGCTGCTGGCAGAGGCGTCCCCNCCTCATCCTACAGCCTTCTCCACCTCTCCACAATTTGGGGTGTTCTTTTCTCACCCCTTAGCAAAGACGACATCAACATTGCTTCTTTCTTGATACAAACTCCAAGACAGACATTAAAACCAAATGACAAGCCAGGTGGACTCAAGTTTAGTTATTTCTTAGCCTCTGTTGAAGGCAACTGTGAGACTACAGTAACACGAGAGAAAGGAAGCGCGCCTGTAGAACAAACCACATGTGAGTAACAATCTGAAATTATGTGGCCGAGAACAATTACTGCAGCAGAAAAGAAACCTCAAGTCACCAAAATCTCAAGACTATTCTGACATCCTCAGACAGGTAGACCCCAAATACGACGCTGTGTGACTAACTTCCCTCCCAGCTCTACACACATGATGCTGCTGGCAGAGGCGTCCCCTTGAGACGCTCGTGCCCTTGCCACGTGCCCCACAAGGGCAAAACCTGCCTGTAGGACCGGTGCTGGTTTCATGTCTCGACTCCAGAGATTCAGCCTCAGATACAGGTATTCCCAGTTAATATTTCTACCATCAACATTGTTGATTTCTGTTGATCTGGAGCCAAGAGTGAGAGCAGCAACGATCAAAAAAACCTCACAAAACAAGAGGATGAGCAGCAAGGAAAGGAAGGGAGGCATCAGGAGCAGGTATGAGTAGTGAAAATACGGGTCGGGGGACAGCAGTTTTGCCATCACTTGGCCACGGACTCCCCCCGCAGCTTCGAAAGCTGCTGTGAACCGCACTCTCTGTCAGTAACGCACAAGTCATGTATCTCTTCAGTCACATCCGACACTCAGGAGCAACTATGGCGGAAAACAAAGTGCAGCAGAACATCCTCACCAGCAGCTGCGAGCTCGAAAAGGAAGAAGGAATTAGCGCATACACACCAACTTACTATGTACCAACTGTAAAGCCTGGATGGGTTTCTGCTGCAACTCTTTATCTACAAAACCTGAACTACACAAAGTATATGGCTTTCACAGATAAAAATACGTGGCATCTTCTCGTTAAACAGTTGGGTCATAACGACGCAAAAGCGTTTGTACATTCCAGCTTACTAAAAAGACAATTTAGAAATCCAAGTAATACTTCACTGAAGTTTTATTGAGTTCAGATCATCGTAACTCGGAAGAACACACAACTAGGAACTAATTTTTTGGGGGGTTGCTGTGTGCCTTCTTGCACAAAAACCTACCCCTGGGGCTCAGTCTTGCACTCTCAATGTTTGAGACGCAGGAGAAAACCCATAAAGTGAGAAGTGCAGAGATGTTTGAAGGAAATACTAGGGACCTGAAACCGTCATTGAGACTAGAGTTTAAATTTACCGTTTTCTTTCACGACTGTTGAAACCGTTCAATGGAAGAGAGCTTGCTCTTGGCACAGAGCAAGAAATACATTGTACAGCAGTTAGAAAATCATGAAAATTAACACTGATAGATTAATAGAGCCAAGATACTAGTAACGCCAAAGCATAACATTTTTTGTTACTGACCAACAAGAACTGTGCAATTCCCCTTGCAAGCCATTGCAGAACTCCAGCACAACGCCCGCGCAGAGCACCTGCGTGACTAAGAGCGTATGTATCACAGTCTGCTGAGGCAGACGACACAGCAGCGGCACCGTGAGTTTAATAATGTTTCTCTCATTAGAGGAGATAACAAAATGACAAGTCAAGTCTACAACCACTCCTCCAAAGCACTTGACCAGACCTTATTTCGCAATAATGCCCCTGGGCTGCAAAGCACTCTGTTTCCAGTGACTTCCAAGAAGTATTCAGGAGTTTTAAAGAAACGTAAGGAATTAGAAACGTACCCACCGAGGAGAGGCTCAGTAACTAGAAGGGAGCTGGCAATAAGGTAACAAATAAAAGCAGGGACTTGAGCAGAACAAGGGAATTTCAAAGACTACTGATGCTGAGTAAGTGCCCGCTCCGCTCACAGAGGCCAGTGGGAGGTCTGACTGACATCAGTGGAAACACGAACATTTAAAACCGTCAGAGTTTTCATAAGTAAATGATCAAACAAGATCGTAATAAGCCGAGGAGATGGGGTTGTGGATTGAAGGGGCCCACACCTGCTCCGCGGAGCTCTCTTTTCATCAGAACATCATCTTTTCAGGCCGTATTTGAGAAACGGGTATAAGCACTCCCGGTTTTCCCCTTGAAAGGAAGTTAACCACTTTCTCATTTCAAGAAGCGAATTAAAGACACAGCAACTGAAAGCACTAACAGCTGTATTACACCTCGCAACACTTTCTCGCTTTGTTCACTGGGGAAAAAAAAAAAAAAAGAAAGAAGGGAAAAAAAAAAAGCACTTGTCGGCCCAGGTTCCAGAAATGTTAAGTGCTCGCTCCTTTGATTACAAAGTGTACCACAATCCTCATCAGGGACTATGCTTTACGTAACAGCCATCTCGTTGCTCCCACGGAGGATGCGACCACCTGTCAATAACCCCCCAAGCCTCCGTCTCCTGCTGTCTCCAGTGACCCCCGCAGCCCCCCGGCCCTGCCCGCTCCATCCCCAGAGCGGCTCAGGGCCTAAAACGCAGAAAGCAAAGGGGAAGGAACAAAGCCCTGACGTCAATTACTGGAACAGGATTAAACCCAGCAGCTAAGGGAGGGGAACGCATCTGCCCCGACAGCACCGAGAGTCAGCCCGGGTGTCTGCTTTTAGCGGGGGGCACCCAGGTTTTGCTCCCTGGCGAGCGGGACAGGCCGGTGGCGGAGCGGAGCCCGGCGCAGACGCCCACCCCCGTTCCCGCCGGGTGCGTGCCTCCCCTCGGTGCGGCACTCGCCACGGACGTGTGCGGGGAAGCACGGCGGTCCCGGGTGTCAAGCGGGAGGGATGCGCCATGAACCCGGCGATCCCAACCACCATCACAGCTACGGGGAAAATGGAATTTTGGACGGCACGTACGAAGCTGGCACAGAACCAGACGAGAAAGCAAGCCGTGCTACGCTGCAGCTACATGCTGCGCTAGGCACCTCTACAGAACTCAGAGACAACACCAGATTTTCATTTCGGAGACTGATACAATTATTCGAAATGGGAGACCTTAACTCCCGAGGAATACGTTCGCCCGGTTTGCGTATCTAATACAATANGCTGGGCCGCGGCCGGGACGGCTCCGGGCCCGGGAGGACGGGCCGGGAAAGCTCCCCGAGAAGGGAGCCGGGGGACGGGGCGGGACAGGGGGGGAGCAGAGCGGGGTCCGGCGGCAGCCGCTACCGGCATCCTGCCCTTTCCCCGCCCCGCAGCAGGGGTGCCGGTGCC
>VZSC01001161.1:53202-65727 GCA_013398225.1 Steatornis caripensis
TTTTTTGCACTAACTTGCTTCTCCCATGCCAGGTTTTCACACACACTTACGCACTACTACATAAAAATAACGGGCTGACTGTACTGCGGACTAGAACGCCAGTCACCACGTGCCCAACAACAGGGACTGGTGATCTTGCACTACACAATTTTTTTGAAAAAATATCAAAAGGGAAACACTTTCCTTTGGGACCTCTGTTTAAAGGCGCCTCCTTTTCTTACTGAGCATCCGGTGAAAGTAGCCTTTTTCCCATCTCCTTGAAAATCGTGCCCATTTTTGTTTGTTACTCCTATTTCTCCAGTTTTACTGACCATATTCTGTATGGAAAGCTAACGGAGTTCTGAAAAACACCCACTCGAGCCCTTCTCTCGCTAGGATACATTTAATTTACAAATAAAGGCACAAAGATGAAACTCCTAAGCAGCATCAGTCATAATTCTTCCACTGTGCACTGCTCCTCTTTCTTACACACTGCTGCAAGAGACACTCTGTGTCTCTGAAAATATTACAAATACACGAGCTAAGGAAACAGGTGAGTTGAAAAGACTAAAGCCTCTGTACAGTACAAGCAGTATATTGATCATTAACAAATGAACACAATTTAAAGTTTCATGTTGCAGCTAAGACTCGACCCGGAAGCATCAGGAAAAGCCGTCAGAAAAAAAGCTCAGCAGCATATAATACATCAGTTACAGTGAGATGGAAGGCCCTCTGTGTGCAACATTGTGCATTCCATTTCAACAACGACAGTGCTCCACGGCCAGCAGGGTGAAACTTTTGCTTCTAATAGATTAGAGGATTTTCTAAATGTAAGTGAAGCTGTCATAAACAGAGTAGTAGCACACGATGCACAGCATGATCTGCAATAAAAAGCCTTTGCTTTCCAGCATGTAAACATCTAGGTTACTGGACCTTAGCTCATATAAACAAATCTGACGATAGATTTTTGAACTAAAAAAGTAAAATTCTCCATAAAAGGATAAACCACAAAAATACTCTTTCAGCAAGTCTCACGTGCCATTTAATACCTTCCGTGTCCTATGAACAACTATGCAAAACACTTAGAAAGTTTTAGCAGTAGAAATGTTGACCAGTTAAAACTGTTTGGCAACCATGTGCTCAGAACACCTTTGAAGAGTGTCAGCATTCACTAAACCGCAGTCCTACACTGCACCACACTATTTCTTCTTCTTTTTCTTTGGTGGCTCATCGTCAGAACTACTGTCTGTGCTGCTGCTGCTGCTGCTGGAGGAACTAGAATCCGATTCGAACTCTGAAGAGGAGGAAGTGCTACTCGAGGATGGAGAAGATGAGGAAGTGGAGGAGCTCTCATCACTGTCACTGTCATCATCAGAAGAGGAGGTAGAAGAATCTTCGCTGTCAGATGAGGAATCACTAGCCGAACTGGCACTGCTACTGCTGCTGGAACTGGTCACGCTTTTAGATCTGAAAGAAAGCAAATACAGATGACAACAGGCCCGCTAGAGACAGCGTTCATCGCACAGTGTTCTTTATACTGTGTCGTAATCCAAAGATCAGTTATTTGGTCTGAAAAGTTCCAGGCCTGACAATCCAAGACAAATCCCCATGCACCTCCCACCCTCCTCCCAATTCCAAACAAATGCATTTTGCCCACTTGAGCAACGGCAGTGACACCCCGCACATGAAGTAAGCCGAAACAGGACTACAGGAAAAGGTTACATCTGAAAGCTGGCAAGGATCTTGTTGACAGTAATGGCGAGCATCTTTACTGACTCGGCTAAGGAGAAGAACGAGGCTGCAGGAGAAGCACGCATGTCCTGCACTACTACAGCCTCAGGGAAACTAACAAAGATCAGTTCCCTAGCACACCGCTGTAATGAGGAGTGAAATTTTGGCAATGTAAAAGTCAGTGGAAGTTTCATCAGTAATTTCACAAATGTTAGAATTGTACCCAACGGAAACTGTTCTTGGATTACTCCTGGCAAAAGAATCCAAATTACCTGCTGCTACAGGATGCTTATGTTTTCAAGGCGGAGAAGAAAGGGTGGAAACAGACCAAGATAAAGACAGAATTACGAACGCAGCAAAGTGTGTTTCTGTATCCTCTGCATTTTTTCCCCCTCATTTTTAGCCCTTAGTGAGGCTTCTGTNAGAGAAGAAAGGGTGGAAACAGTCCAAGATAAAGACAGAATTACGAACACAGCAAAGTGCGTTTCTGTATCCTCTGCATTTTTTCCCCCCTCATTTTTAGCCCTTAGTGAGGCTTCTGTTCTCAAGATCAACGTCTCTGATTAAGGCGATAGAAGTTCCAAGAAAGTATAATTAAATTCTCCCCTAGATCTTCCTCCAAAGTGTAAAGGTACTAATTCATCCCGCTTCCCGCCAAGTCAACCAAACAGCATGCAGAAATGCTACATATGATAATGCAGAATCTTCTTCCCATTAGAAAATTAATGTAGTATTTAGTCAGAGGGTTTGGTTAAATACAACAACTCAGGAAATGCCAATGTTAAGGCTATTAATGTTTTTTTCATCGTATCAGCCATGCTCGTGTCAGCTGACACATCTGGACGCATGTATTAAGCTATGAAGCACAGAAGTTTTTGTAATACATCTGTAATCTGTTACCTCTGTGTGTGCAGACACAATGGCTATTTATTACAAATAAATGCATAAGGGCTGGTTAAATACAGACTCACTGTTGGTGAAAAACTAGTCTTAAGATGAGTAAAACAAAACAATGAAACTCGCCGTTTAAATCTAAACAGTTTAATTAGATGTGCAGACCCACTTATATGGGCAAGAATTAGTCAGAGGATCCCCTGAATGATAACTCTGACTGAACCTTCTTTTCCTAATCACCTTTCGCAGAATCCACAGAAGCAGTCCATAGACCTCCAATAGTTAGGTTAGAATCTGAAACTCGTGGAAACATCACAATATAACATTTTACACTACTTCTCCTAGAGCAAAGTAATAGCTAGACCTACAAGAGAAGAAACAAGCAGATACTTGTTTTCAGGTGATGCAATATGTGGCCTGTTTGTAGTTACAGAAGGAGGATGGAAATGGGAGCAAGTAAAATTCACTACTTCACCATGTCCTAATTAAGTGATGTGACAACCTGCGTGCTATAGATTGGTAGATCTATGGTTCTGGGGTCTACTGCACCACTGTAGAAGTACAACATTTCTCCAGCAGACAACCATTCATTCTCCTCAAAACAAGTTCACAAATGTTAGTATCTTGTATGATTCCATGCAACGATTGTGGAACGACTGCTGCATTTTGCAACATGTGCTATCACCCCGCCCTGAGACTTTTTGTCCCTTCTAATTCTATTGCAATCATCTAACAACCCCAGGTGCTTTTAAACATGCTACTTAAATCAAACATACAATTGTGGGCACAATCACAGATGGGTGCCTGAAGAAACAACTGAATTAGGACATGATTCTACCCCTCAGACAGGTAGATTTATATGTGATCTAAGCACGAAGTGGGCTTTCAGTTAATAACCAAAGTATGCCGCATGGGCACGCTGAAGCCAACGCACACCCAGAAGACAGCTCTGTGTCACCTGAGGTCACAACATGGTACAACAGCTGTTTTGCCTGTTCCTGTTTTTCTGGTTAAGCCTGTAGCTTACTTATTACTGTTTTTATCAAAACAAACGTACGCTATGCAAAAGGTTAGCGCTCGCTACTGCCAGAACCCTAACTTCTGCCTTTTTTTTTTAAATCTGGAACTTAACATGTTCAGTGGTAACACTTTGCAGAATTCTCCGCATTTAATTCTTCCTGTATCATAATAAAACTATAAATAGCAAACAATCTGGAAAGGAATTTGTATTGGTCAATTCAGTGCTTGCATAAAACCAGGATAACAATTCAAACCTAAACGTTTTTAAATTTTAAGGAAAACCACCCCTTCCCCATAAATCCTTTTGCTCTTTTCATTTTTTGCATTGGTTTAGAGTGCAAATACTCTGAAAATCGTTATGCCAAGTAGAAGACTGCAGCATATGAGAAAGCTGAGCCAGGAAGATGTCTGAACTACACTGTTTAGTTAATTTATGGTCTCACCAGTCCTGAGTAAATCCAACAACAAATGGGCACTGCTGAGAAAGGAGCCTGTGATAAAACATACTCTGATAGTAGAACTAAGACACTCTCACCAAGAAGCATTCCAATAAAGCCACATTCCACACGATAGCCTAAAATAAAGGCGTGTTTTTAAAAACTGCCGTGGCTTATTTAACGACTGCCACATAAAGCAAAAGGCCTAGTCTTTAAAAACCTTCCAAAAACTGTTTTTAGAAGATCAGATTTAGAGACAGAGGACAGTCAACTAAATACAAAGAGATACTCAGGCTGTTATTGTACAGCCATCCTCCGTAAGTAAAACTCACAATAAGATTAGCAGGAGTATTACAGCCAGGGTTCTAGCTGCTCCTGAAAGGGTTTTGCTAATAAAGACGGAAGTGAATTCCCAAGCAAACATTCCTGCAAAGTGAAGTAGAAATAATGTCAAAAGAGAAAGAGTTCTTGGCTCAAGTTAGTACTTGGGGGGAGGTTTATTTCCTGGATTTTGTTTTGGTCTGGAATTGGGGGGAGGTTGTTTGGTTTTGGTGTTGGGGTTTTTTTTTTTTAGATGCTTTATTTCATTCTCTAGACAAAGCTTCAGAGAGATCATGCTGCTATGAGAAGGGAATGAAACAATAAAAGGAAGAGCAAGATGGGTAGGTGGAGCAATTACAGACTAGAAAACAGCATGCCATTCTTGCACAACTGTTTAAAATCCACTTGATGAACTTTGAGGCAGAAATAGGAAGATTTTCATTATTAAAGCAAGATCATGCAGAGATAGGATAATCAGTAGGGAGGAAAAGCAGAGGACAAAGAATTTAGAGGTTTTGGACAGGGAGTAGTAGAAATTCTCCAAACGTCTGTCACACAAATGCCGGTAACAGGCTACAAGCAGTAAAATCAAAACCATATTTGCTCTGTTGACTTTCCCCACACACCCCTTCCAAATTGCCTGCCGCAATACCGAGTGCAAGATCACACACTTGAACAGCTGCGTGATTTGTCTTCATTCCCCACATACCTTTTTTTCTTGGTCTTCCTTTCTGCAGTACTTTCTCCAGTGCTAATTAAGGGGGGGAAAAACAATAGCTTTGATTAATGCAGTAGGAAAATGAAATAAATAGCAGCACAGTGGAGCTGAATTTAATTTTAGAAAACCTATACCCCACTGGGCAGAGCACTACAAGGCCTGAAGTTCTTTTGGCATCTATTTTCAGTCACCATTCAAACCAGAAAAACAACAATACCTACAAATCAGAAAGAAAAAAAAGCAGCAAGTCCACCTCTGTGTTAAGTATGCTTTACTTCTCTATACCATGTCCATCATATTATACGGACAACATTTTGGGATGGGAAAAGCGTAGGACAAAAGGATACCATAAAAGTTCTGTGTAACTGTATCTAGCAATAACTGAATTCATTGAAACAAAGGGTAAAATACTGAATTAGTCTGTAGCTTTCACCATGTATTTCTTTCAAGTACAAAAAGACACAGAACAATCTAGCTATATTGATGCTTTCCCTCTATTTGTTTTTCAGATTCCCATGTATTCATACACTCACAGAAAGTTTTAGTGGTAAATGACACAGAAGAGATTCTTTTTAAAACCAGTCTTCACTTCTGGATTTTTTTTTTTAAGAAAATAAAATTCTTTCAGTCAAATGTTCTTCTCAATCAACTGCAGATATATAGAACATAATTCAACCTGTGTGTGATCAACGTGTGGTTAAAGTAGTCCTCGTCATATACTTACAACATGCTTAATGTGCCACTGATACACGAAGCTGTACATTCTTTCATGAACCAGGATGCTTTTTCCTCAACTGAAACCTATTATTGGAAGCCATCTTAAATACACAGAAATGAAAGTAAAAACTGCAAATATATTTCACTTAGGAATTACACAGCAGTATGTGTTGATAAAGACTCCAGAAAAGGTTAGAAAGATGAAAGTGTTAAGTATAAACTATACTGTATTTCAATAAGAGTACTTAGTGCCATTTGCATGCCAGAAAAATGAGATTTTTTTCAATTTTTTATTTTCATACATATGGTATGAAAATATTATAATTGCACGGAGGAGTTCTCCACTCTCCCTGCAATCTCCTGTGGGCAAGAGGAAGATTAATTCACCTTCAAACTTTGAACCAAATTATAATGCCTCCTGTATTGCTGAACGTTGTCAATATTGATATTATTTAGGCCTTACACCCTTACTGTAAGTAACCAGGTGTTTCGCAGGTAAGACAAGTCACTGCGAGTCAACAGAATTAGGTCCCAAAGAACCTTTCAGGAGAGATCTGATTCAGCACGTGAGTAACCCAGGTCTATGCCTCCCTCTAGCGTGTAACATATGGATAAGTACAGGAGTTCACTGCTCTGTGGGACTACACAACTGAGAGGGGTCAATCCCTGGCAGATCAAACAAATCTGCTTCATCGCACTTGGTCGTGTTCTCTGTGGCACCACACTGCCTTTGAACCATAAATCAGGCTCAGGCATCCTGGTTTTGGTTCAATGCAGTAACATCACCAAGGAATAAGCATTTTCTCACCTCTCCTCTCCTCCCCTCCCCTCCTACGCTAGGATGGACAAGCAGTGGGCTTTACTGACGCCAGCAAGCGAAGCCTCCGTAATGCCCATCAGAATCGTGGGGTCAACGCTGGGCAAACAGAAAGATCCTGGAACAACTGCTGAAATGAGTTAACGCTGAAAAATCTGGTATGTGGATGTCAAAAAGTAAATATTAACCTTATTAGACTCTGTTTGCCTTCTGGTTAATGATTCATTACGAGATCGTTAAAGATGATGATACAAACACTCAGAAGCAGAGCTGTAGGAGACCCAACTTCTCTGCAGACAAGAAATAACCTTCCAAAGCAAGCTGTACAAAAAGTAAAAGCATCACCCAGGAAGTTGTTCTTTCCATGAAGAATAAGCGTAATGTTGGCATCTAAGGCACTGGATGCCTCGTGGCACAGTTAAGGAGCGTCAGAGACCTGATGATTATATAACCGGTATGAAATCCAGCCCAATTTCACCAGGATTAAAAACCCTTCCCCTCTAAGGATTACTCAGTCTTCCTTTTAAGAGATGACTTCTCACACCACAAAGCCCTCGCGCTGTGGACTGTTAAGACTTACAGCTCAAAAAATTCCATTTGTGACAGACACTGGACAGGTCTGTAACCCCTACACATAATTATCCCACGCACAGACTCAGGCACAGGGGCCAGGCCACAAGCGATTTCACCCCCAATTCACTATCCTCCCGTGTTAACCTGCAGAATTCAGCACAAATAGGACAGGAAAGGAACAAACAGAGAATCTGAGTCTTAAACTCAGTATTTGTCTTAAAAGTCTTGAGTCTCTGAAGAGCTCTTCCCAACTGTCTCCAAAGGGAGCAAGCTTTAGAGCCTAAGCACTCCTGATTTCTTATCTACAATAGTAGAGGACTCCAATGAGTAATTCTGAAGTGATTGTATCAAAATTAATTTCAAAATCAAACATTTTATGTCACTCTCGACACAAGTTAATGGGCTTCCACTTAAGTATTTGAGCACTGACTTATACTGCTGCCGCAGCTGAAACAGCTGATCAAGTCAAATCAGACCTCTCCGCCACAGGTTACCACCCATTTTCTTTCCCCATTACGGTAACAGAGCAAAAGGTGTGAACGCTCTTCTGTAACTCACATCTTGGCAGTACTGCCCTGCAAGCAGCAGCGACGGAAGGTATGTTTCCAGATCCTCACCAATTTTAGCTGCAATGGCTGTAAATGATACCGTCCCTCAGCAGGGCCAAGGCAACAACTCTCCAGCTACCATAACTAAATGCAAGTTGCAATGGCAGAATGGAGACCCTCGTACATAGGAATTCCCTGGAACACTTATGTGATACGTTATTTTTCTCTTTGTATCTGAGGTTGCTTGTTAAAACAATTATTAAACTTGGGGGAAGCATTAAAATCTACTCACAGAGCCAAGTGGAAAGGAAGTCACACTACCCAGATGCAGAATTTTGCTTTGGTTTTTCTGTCTGGCTGCAGGTATCGTTCACTTTCTCAAATGTCAAAACAGGAAATAATTATGTAGCTCAGGGAGATGTTTTCACTTTATGCTTGAGAGTTAAAAACACCTGAGAATCCAACTCTCATTCACCTGTTTAACACTTACAGCTCATAAAAAGCAATACACAGCAGCACAGATCTACTGTCAGGTCATATCCAGACCAGGTTCTAACTGCAGAGTCTAAGAGCAAACCTAAACAGAAGTGAAAGAATTGCTGCTTTGTTGTAAATACATCTACTGCCTTCACTCCAACCTGCTCATACTAGCACATAACCATATTAAATCAAGTAACCAAGGAATTCAGGAAACAGCATTCCGTTACAAAAAAGGCTCCAACTATTTTAACTTCAGCTTAGTGCACTTTTTTGTTTCAGACAGGCCAAAAAAGTTTGAAGTGTACTTCAGATGAGCAGGTGGTAATGAACAACATTTTAATGCTGTGGGGCCCGAGTGCACATACTCCACCTAGCACACAAAACAGCTCTCATGTTGAGCAAACATCACACAGTCTGGAAGGAAAAATGACAGCAAACGGTCTAGGACACCACATCTTTCCCACCCACAAACAAAATTACCTTTTCATTAATAAACTTGACATTTTCATTCTGCCAACCTTACCTTTGTTGCAGTAATAGTTGCTTTTCTCTTTCTTTAAGAATTTTCGCTAATTGAGCCGTCCTCGAAGGTCTGTGCAGGTATTTTCTCTTCCCTGTACATTCATACGTCCAATGTCCAAACTCTAAACATTTTTGACATCTTACATGCTGCTTGTTTGCCTCCCTATAAAAATGCAGAATTGCTTAAGTGATTGATTCCAAGTCTGTCCTACCTACTGAAAAAAACTTTT
This sequence comes from Steatornis caripensis, assembly GCA_013398225.1. NCBI lineage: Eukaryota > Metazoa > Chordata > Aves > Caprimulgiformes > Steatornithidae > Steatornis > Steatornis caripensis. Next base: position 62,190 of record VZSC01001161.1, read on the forward strand.
CTAATCATACAGACTCTTAACAGCGTATGTAGTTACGATTACACCAGACAGCCATAGGTGCTTTAGCTATTATACATCTTAAATCAGGACAAGAACAGTAACAGAATTTAGGCAAACACATTTCTATGTATCAAAACACTCTCATATCAACTATTTATGAAAGAACAAAGAGACACTTCTCCTCTGTTCCAGAGCTTCAGCTTAAGTTGTCTCTTTTGCTAAAGCAGCAAATGCTGAGCTACTGACATCAACTGTCAACACACTCACCAGCTGCACCCGAATTTCACTTGTAGTTTTACACTAGCTGCTGGTTACCCTACATGCAGTCTCCCCCCACTCCTTAAGAGTCCGTAACTCCATCCCCCCCTGCAGGTATTGTAAACAGCTTCAGCATTTTGAAAAATGCTGCTAGGACCATTCTCTGTCAGTGAACAAAGATTGATCTTATGACCCCAATCACATTTTGATCAACGTAATTGGCACAGCTTTTAGGATCTACCTATAGGGTAGAACCATACAACAGTTATTGGGAATGATTACACCGCATACAATTTGTACTGTCCAGTAATTGCACACAGTTCTAGCCTCCTTCGGGTAAGTAACTAAAATTATATTTTAGAACACCGTTAGCAAAAAGCAGGCAGCTTCATTGCCAAATCCTAGAATTTAACACAAGCACCAAACTGCCAAATTCTCAGGAAGCCTAGGGTTCTGAGCAAGTAAAACAGAGATGCTCTTAGCTGTAGCTTATTTGAATCCACTAAGATTCATTAAAGCCTAGCACAAGGTTTATCCTAAGACCAATCAGATTCTTGCTCACTTTATGCAACGTAAATGAAGTAAGATTTCGCTGTACCATCCAAATACCTGAAGTATTTAGCGAGCATTTTACATCTGCATTTCAGTTTTCACACTGTGGTAAAATGCCTTGATCAATTTTAGAAGCCATTTAAGGGAGAAAACTCATATTTTCATATTCTAGCTCTTACGCCACTATTCTGAAGCTTTGCAAAAGCTGTTTTGCTATCTTCTCACAGACACCCTCCTCCTTTACAAATAAGGAAACTCATAGAACGGTCAAGCAACTCACTCAAGGTCAGAATCACAAACTAGTTTCAGAGCCAGGACTGAAATCGGGACTTTAGCTCCCATACACTTCACTGCAACTCCTGTACTTATTTCCACCTTCTATCATTTTCTCCAAATACCAAATTACTAAATTTTCAAGGTGATCCCATCTAAACTATCTGAAAGTAACAGCCCTGGCTTAACTAGGAGGAAGCTCCTGGACTGTTCATTTAGTATTTAGAAAGCATGAAGTGACAGAACAGTAGTGAGCATTTTGCTCTCAAAAGGAGTATTTGGTTTCAAGACAAGGTGTGAATTGCTTCTCTTTCAACCGCAGCCATCACCTTTTGTGACAGTTCTGCTGTATCTTGAAGGGAATCTTGTTCTGAACAGCCACAGCTTTTTCAAAGCAAAGAGTATTTGGCTTCATAACCTAGCCTTAGAAATCAGCACTAGAAAACTAATTAAACTTGCAACCTATGCTGGACAATTAACTCAGACTTGAACAGGAAGCAGTACATCTGGTAACGAACCCCCAAAGCAATGGTTTGCTTTGTCTGGCCTTCTGGATCTAGCACAAGAGTTACATATAAGCAGATCAGGATACTCCCTCCTCTTCATCAACAGAGAAACCAAGAGAAGTGAATGTTTTTCTGTCTCAAACTGTCCCCTCCACAGGGACAGAATGGAAGTTTAAAGCAATAATAACACAACACAGTTCTAGGGTTGTAGTACTACTCACACGACCAGGGCAGGCAATTCTATGCAAGCTAAAGTGCTAAGATCGAGCCCTAAATTTCCAGGGCTTCTAAAAGTCATTACCATGAAAACAGATCAAAACAGCTCAATGACGACAGACCTATAAATACCACCTCAGCACTAACAGGTTTTAACACTAAGGAAAGCACGAGACTGAAGTAAACTTTTAACAGGGATCAATGACCACAACCTAGAAGCAAAGGCCGGCAGATGCATAGTTCAGCACATACCCATCAAGCACAGAGAGACAAAACAAGAAATGTACGAAATCATTCTTTGACTCGTAATGAAGTAGCAGCTTAAAAAAACCCCAAGTATTCCATGAGTACTTTGAAATTCCAAGTTACTTTTCACTGGAAAGTAGCAGATAAGTTGTACTGACCCATAAAAAAGGAAAGAGAATGCATAAATCATCCATATTCTATTCAACTCGTAAGATCAGACAAAAAACCCAAACACATTCCAAAAATTGAAACAAAAGAAATAAGTTGTTCTAAGGAAGAAAGAAAAACCCTGCAGAACAACGCAACAAACAAGTGAAGAGCCAACACGAGTAACTCATGAGAGTGGAACACAGGCATTTGCTGTGCTGAACAGGAACAAGCAAAAACGTTGGCTTTCCCTCATTTCGGCATTTGGCAATCAGATCCCTTCGGTGGTGAGAGAATTACTTGAATGTAATATCCACAGCTGAGTAAAGGCCGCTTGTTTGGGGATTTTTTCCCCCCGTTCTTTTGTAGTTCTGTGAATAGATCGTAACATGACCCTAGAACTTTTAATCTGGCAGTTGAAAGCCGGGGACCGGGAGCAGGGACCACCTGCATCACGAGCTCTTACACACTTCACTGGAAACTGGCGTGCCGCCACCTGTAAGGCAGTCTTTTCCCAAAAGGCTGCTGACCGGCGGTGACACCAAAAGCGACAGCCTTCCTCCCCGTTTCCACAATCCCCCTTTCATTCTCATCGCTCCACCGCAACGGCGTCACCAACCGAGTCACCCCCAAGGCCTTTCCGAGCCGCTTCCTGACGGACGAGCAGCACCGCGCCTCGGATGCGGAGCAGCCTGCGAGGAGGGGGCTCCGTGCCGTCAGGGAGCGCTCGGGACCCACGGCCCCCACTCGCCGGGGACGCCCCTGGCCCTGCCCTGGCCTCGCTCCTCCGGGCCCGCAGCCCCCTCCCCGCAAGCGGCTGCCTCAGGGCTCTGCCCGGCGGGCCTCCCCGCGCTCCGGCTCGCCTACAGAACGACCCCTGGCTCCTGGCTCCTGGCTCCCGGCCCGGCCGCCCGCCGCACTCACGCCTGTCTCCGAGCGATGAGGCGGTGCATGGGAGTCGCCATCTTAGCGGCCCAGCCGGGAAGTGAGGCGCGGGCCGCGCTGCATGCTGGGACATGCCGGCCGCCGCCGCCTCCCATTGGGGGAAGGAGCGGCGGCCACAGAGAGCAAATCCTCCTGCGGCCAGAGAGGACGCGCCGGGAGGACCGCGCTTTCCGCCTCGTCTCGCCTCCTCCCGCGTTGCCATGGCACCGGCGGGGCGGGAAGGCGCAGGCGCCGTGGGGTCTCTCAGGGCCCTCGGCCGGGCGGGACATGGCGGCCCGTGGTCGGTGTCGCCTCGTCCCTGCGCCTTCTGCCTCGGCCAGCCAGGCCCCCGCTGTCCCCTCCGCTACCCCCGCAGCGTTCGGTCGCCGTGGCGCGGCGGCCGGGGTCTCCTCAGG